>NW_012193070.1:68768-156695 GCF_000504015.1 Erythranthe guttata
TAAAATCTATCATCACCTTCTATGAATATAATTGACTGAACCAAATTTAAGTTCATTAGGTCTACCTCTTATAAATTGGATCACTTTATTATCCAAACTAACTATATTTTAAACATGTTTACCTAAACCTTGGATTTTGATCTATCTATAATACGAACATACAACAACAATTATTATTAATAAAAAATAATAATAATTATAACATATTCGCATAATCTTAATAATTCGTTTCATTCATAGAAGAGTCTCTATGAAATATTTCAGAATACTTTTAGAGGGCTAAAACAAAGGCACTAAAATCACTATCGTAAATATGAAACAATCAACAACTGGCTTTCATTTCTTCTTTTTCGAAAGTAATCAAATACTTAAACGAATAGCCATACAACCAAAACTCATAAAATTAAATCCGCGGAGTAAAAATATTGCAAAACAAAAAAGAACCTGATTAACAAAAATTAAATCCTGGCCATATATATTTTGCCGTCAAAGTATTATATGTCTCTAATAGTTGAAAGTTTGTGAGCTTGACTGCAAGTTTGCAATCTTTTGTACAAAACATTCCACCAAATTAATAAATTTGGAGCTCATAAACACCCAAAGGAAGAATGAGAATAGAAGTAATCATATAAAAAGAAAAAAAAAATAGAAGGGGTTTATATGTCACCATAATCCAAGTCTTTTTCGTCAGGCCGTACTAATCACCTTTCAATGTAAGCCAGCGAGGAATATAGTTACAAATTAATATGGGTGTTTATATATTGTTATTAAGATATTACCCAATTATATATCCTTGTATGCTCTTATCTTCTAGTCTATTATTAAGGACTTTTTAGTCCTCACATAAAATGGAAGAAACTCAACTAATATTCATCCTTTTATAGATAGTAGTAATAATAGTAATAGAGTATAGAAATATAAAGGTAGATTAAGGTTGATTTGATTGATTAATTTGCAAAATGAAAGGATCAAATATCAACAACAAAGGTCATATTATTCAACTCTTTCAGGAATTTAGTAGCTTCAACACAATAAAGTTTATTTTATTTTATTTTGACAAACAACACAACAAAGTTTTACAATGGAAAATAAAAAAGAAAACAACTACACTTCTAATATGATCGACATCTGAGTTTGATAATGTTTTCCATCAATGGGATTTGTAGTAGCTGGAAATGGATTCGGAGGCATTGTAAGGTCGTCACATTCTCCTTCCAACATCTGCACCACAGCTTTCATTGACGGACGATCTGTCGGACACCATTGTATGCACCACAACCCTACTATACTAAGTTTCCTTGCTATACTATTTCCTTCTTCATTTTTTGCCCACAATGGATTATCCTCCGCATTTATATGATTGTATATCCATTGAGGGAAATATACCTGACTAGTATTATCTACATTATGATCCTCGTTTTTCCTCCCTCCTACCATTTCGAGCAACAACATTCCGAAGCTATAAACATCGGACTTATACGAAACCCTTCCGAAAGTCCTGGACAGAACTTCAGGTGCAATATATCCCATTGTTCCTCTAGCCGCAGTCATTGTCACTGCACTTTGTTCCTTTGAGCACAACTTTGCAAGGCCAAAATCGCAAATCTTCGGGTTGAGGTTGTGGTCCAACAAGACGTTTTGCGGCTTTATGTCGAAATGGAGTATTTGTTGATCACACCCCTCGTGTAGATATTCTATGCCTTTTGCTATGCCTAGCGCAATATCCTTTAGCTTTTCCCAATCAAGAGTAATTCTATTCGAACCTGCTTGGAAAATGGACTTTTCTAAAGAACCGTTTGGTAAGAATTCATAAACAAGAGCTCTTCGAAATCCATCGGCACAAAATCCTAGAAGACGCACAATGTTGACGTGGTGTATTCTCCCAATGGTACTTACTTCATTGACAAACTCCTCTCCGTTGCCGTTGGAGTTGTTGAGTACTTTTACCGCAACAACTATTTCATTGTTCAACTTTCCTTTGTAAACAATTCCGTAACCCCCTTCGCCCAATTTCTCGCTAAACTGATGAGTAATCCTTTTTATGTCCGAGTATGAAAATCTACTCGGCTTAAGGGCTTTGTAATCTCGCAAAAACATCCCAATCATCGTTCGGTTCTCTCGGTATGTTCTAACTCTGATGTAAAGATAGACGAAAGCTGCGAGTATTATCGCGGCAAGAATGGAACCAAAACCTTTGAAATAGAATATCTATAAGTCAGATTCTTAAACCAATCCATTACAAAAATATCAAAAAAGGAACAGACAAAAATGTTCACCTTCAATTAGTTGCTTCCTTCTTGTTCCTGTAAGCAAAATAATTACTTAAGCTTCTTTTTCGTTGAAAATACGAAAATATAATATCCAACTAAACACGAAAGTACCATGATGATTTGTAGTTGGGAGTTGGTAAAGACACTGAATGTGTCGATCCGATGTCGTAGAATTATACGAGCTGCATCTTTTGCCTTTATCTTCACAGACGGAACATGCTGGTTCAGACCACTCCAAATAGAAGTCATTTTCTTGAAATATTTTCCACGGAACAGATTTGAATTCATATGTTTTGGTACAAGAAGTCAAAGGAAGTGATTCCATCGAAAGTTTCGAATCAACGGCATAGAATTGGCACGTGGAATCGCCAAGGCAAGGAACTACGATGCTTAAATCTCTTCCTGGCGGATCAGAACAATTGAACAGGGTATAGTCATCTAAGAACTTTATCAAGAAACGGAAAGGGGAAGCAGATAAGTTTAGAAGTGGTAACTTTTGCGGAAAACATTTTTCTTATAAACAAGAACTCTTTGAGATATTCTTTATTATAACATTAACCGAGAACGGGAGCACGAGCACGGTATTGTTTTTATGGTCGCAGAATAAATCGAAGCCCGGATAGCCACAATGTTGAGGCTGCCGATTTGTATGTCTGAAAGGAAACCGAATTATCGGGCCGTCGTTTCTGCATCTGGTTTGCATACAATCATCGTCGTTTCCTAGTAAACGAAGTGGTAAGAACAAAAGAAAGTAAACGAAGGGAGACATCTGAATTATGAAGACTTGTGCATTTGCTATTACCGTTTGTGCAAATTAACTAACAAGGTTGAGCAAGTCTAGCATTCTTTTCTAGTAAACTGTGGGAGAGCAGAGCAGATCAGATGGTAGGACTTAATTCATAGTATTAAACTGTTTTCTTTTCTAATAATTTTACTAATCAGGTCACATTCTTGACTAGTTCCTTAACAACTCTCCTCATCATAAATTCGTTTATTTTGCCACTTCAATGCTAGCATAAATCTAAAAGGAAATTACTTGAATACTTTGTGATGATGCTAAAATTAGATCACATGCAGTAGTTGCTTTAGACGGATAAAATTAAGTAATTGGTTAGGGGTCATTTGATATACACCCATACTATAGAAAATAAATAGGGATAGGTCCACCCCTAAATTCTTCTTTTGAGATACCCCCTACATAGGCAAAAGTACTATTGTGCCATTATGTGCAATTTTTGCCCAACTGCATTCAGTATTTTCGCTAATTGCATTCAGCATTATGGCCAACTGTATTTAGCATTTTTGGACCTGCAGTTATCATTTTTATAGATTTTTTTAATAAAAAATATAAATGTTTATTTTATTATTATTTTTTATATATACTGTATTTTTTTTATTATTTTCTTTTTACTTTTTAATTTTTTTTAATTTGTTTTTTTGTTTTTTTTTTTTCTTCAAACATGAACAAGCATTACCGCATTAAAAAACACATAGCATATATATAACTATATGCTACTACATGTGACTATAGTTATCTACAATTATCTATAGTTATATATAGTGACATAAAGTCTAGACTATTGTAACATGAATCCAACTTCACAAGGCACTTCTCTGCATCTCGATCATAAAGTTATACAAATAGCAAAATCTGTGACAAAAAAAATACGAATTAAAGAAAATGAAGAGCAAAATGGAACAGGCGAATTACATTATATGAAAAATACAAAAAAACAATGAAACATAATTTATTGATAAATTTATTGTACTGTAAACGGCTACAAGTTATATAGTCATGTATAGTTATATGTAATGTATAGTTATATGTAGTCATGACAATAGTTAGTTATCTATAGTCATCTATCTATAGTCATCTATAGTTACATATATATAGTTATATATACGACTAAATGTGAATCAAATCCCACTTCTCCACACAGCAACGAAAGGAGTTGTTTTGAATGATGAACACCATTTAAAATTCGGTTTCATGAAAACATAATGGAAAAAGAAATATACAGAGTAAACCCTATAATTATTAGATCAAAGCACACAACTTTTAATCTCGATTATATGTTTCATCGAAATAATTGTTTTATTGCGACAAAAGAAACGGCAACTTGACCAACAAATCTGCGAAAGTACTCATAAGAAGCCAACACAAAACCGAAAGCGCAAAAAAAAAAAAAAAAAAAAAAAAACAGATTCACTAATCGACACAAACATCAAACTATATACACTCATATATATATGGATCATGGATGCATGGATTTGTTTATTCAAAAGTTGCAGAAAATAAAATATTTCACCGGCCAAAAATAAATAAATAAATAAAATCTAGTCCTCTGTCATTTTCTGTAATAATAATAAAAACAAATCCCCATCAAACCAAGTGGAAAGTCACCTCCTCTGTAATTTGGCCATCAAACTCACGTACAAACAATTATCAAAATGTCAGCAATAATGACTTACAATATTAGCAACACGTTTCATCTTTGACGGCAAGGTTTAGGAGAGTGGCGAGCGCAGTCGCCACGGCGCCGAAAGAGAGGTGAAAGAGAAACTAGGTGCCAATTCTTCTCTCGAAACTTCCCTTTTTACAGGGCCGGTCCCTTTTTACAGGGCCGGTCCGACGTATTTTGGGGCTCTGGGCAAAACACAAAATTGTGCCCCGAAATAATACGGGGTTCGGTACCTAAAAAAAGAAAAAATTAATACAGAGAACATCCTCGATTTTTTTGAAAATATATATATGTAAAATATAAACATATTTAATAATAAAATTATAAAATTGGAACGATACATAAAAGATTAGCATGGCGCATGTGCAAGGATGACACCCATAAACCGAAATATGGTCAAAATTTTTATGGTAATCAAGGTTTGTAACGAGGCATCATCATGAATTTTTCTTTTAGCCAAAAAAAATTAATAAAATTATATTAAAAAAAATATTTACTTTAACAAAAACTAGTTTAAAGTTAGGAAATAAAAAACCAATAATAAAAAAAAAATTAAAGTATAACTTATAGAAAAATAGAAACATAAAATGATACAGGGGTTCAGCCGAGAGAAAAATAAAATTGGAGTAAAAAGATATATATGGAGAAAGTGGGGTTAATATTTAAAAACTAAAAGAATTGGGTAAAAGCATTAGTGGGGATTGAGGAGGGGAGGGGAGGGAGTTGAAAAGTCAAAATAAAAATAGAAAGGAGGACCTTTCACGTTAGTAGAAGAAAGGGAGGGCTGAAAATAGGAAAAAAAAAGGAATTAAACATATTATATTTATGGCCTACTAACATATAACAAAAATTTGGGGCCCTGTTGACAAATGGGCCCTGGGCCCCGCTCGCCCTGGTCCAGGGCCGGCCCTGCCTTCTTGTGGTCTCAGATCTCGCGACGCCGGCGGCAGAGACTCGACAACGGCTCCTACCTATCATCTCCAAATTCCGATGATTTTATTGCGGCGAGGGCATCGGTGACAGTGGCGGAGGAAGAGAGGGAACGGAGCGGCGGTTTGCCTAGGTAGAGATCAGCCACTAATAATCGCGGCGGAATGGAAAATATCACGGCGGCGGCAGAAGAGAGAAGATAGAGGGCTAGGGTTTGGGGAGTGGCGAGAGAACGATGAATGAATATGAATCGAGTACCAACGTGGTGTTCTAAAAACTGATTTTATAAGGGCAAAACATGTACTTCAAGTTGCTCGGGGGGTCTACCAAATTAAAAACCAAAATTTGGGTTTTTGACTATGACAGAAAAATCAATAGGACCTCCTCATATATATTTTCAGAAATACGAGGTATCACTCATTTACCCTAATTGGTTAATTAAATTAGCCAATTAAATTGTGTCTAAATTAAATTATATCTTGTCTTGCAAGACAAATCATGGAGATAAATATCAATTAATTATTGGCCAATAGGATTGTTTCTTATCTTTCAAGTTTTAAGAGATAAATATCAAATTAAAAGGGCCAATCAAATCGCGCCACATCATCAAGAAGGTTTATCTATGACTCTTATTCTACCACTATAAATAGGGACCCTCCCTACACAATTCAAGACACAACTCAAGAAGAAGAAAAACCGTAGGAGAAATTCTCTCTACAATATTCAAGTCGTTCTTCATCAAATTCAAGGCACGTTAAAGTGTTTAATTCGAGATTACGGTGCTAAACCCTCGAATTAACGTTATTAACATCAAATCAAGATCGAAGGGAGATTGAAGGGCCAAATCCATCAAGAACTCCAAGATCTTCAAGTCAAAGTTCATTGAAGTTTAGCGTTCGATCCGAGACTCAAGTCGCATGATCCTCGGAAAACGTTTTTCAAATTCAAAATCAAATCCGGAGAAGATCAAGTCAATGACCCGACTCCGAATTTTCAAAGTCAACTATATATTGTTTATGAGAGAAGAATCAGAGGATTAAATTAGAGTTTGTAACCCGCAATATTTATTTTTAATTCAATAAATAATCTTTGTGCAAGTTTTTCTTGTTTGTTTAAATCGCAGATAAGAATTTGTTGCTACAAATTTTGGCACACCCAGTGGGGACAATATCTACCTCTCATCTCTTCTCTTATTGAAGCTCTCGAACTGGCTTTCCTCGTGACAAGTTCCACTACTATGGAAGAGCAAATTGCAACTTTAATATAGGCCATTGAGGGACTCGCAAAGCATGTTCAACATCGAGATTCTCAAATTGCCAAGTTGATCAATAAGATGCACAAATCCGATGCTAGTCAAGCTGTGGAAAATCAGATAGAGGCTCAAGACGAAGTCGAGACATCCACAAAGCAACAACCAGTTGAAAACGAGAAGGCTCCAGCTCAAGAACTTCAAGTTTGTCCCGAAGGGCTAATTCATGTTGATCAAGTGATGACGCTGATCAGTGGAACTATCAAAGACAAGTTGGAAGGAAGCTCGAAGTCGTCATCAACCTATGTCAAGCCATACACGCAAAGGATTGATGATCTAAAGATTCCAATGGGCTATATACCTCCAAAGATTCAACAATTTGATGGCAAAGGCAACCCCAAGCAACATGTGCCACACTTCGTTGAGACTTGCAATGATGTCGGGACGTACGGAGATCACATCTTCAAACAATTTGTCTGATCGCTCAAAGACAATGCGTTTGATTGGTACATCGATTTGGGGGCAAACTCCATTGATAGCTGGAAGCACTTAGAGGAAGAATTTCTCAACCGCTTTTACAGCACTCGAAGAACAGTCAGCATGATTGAGCTCACCAATTCCCGCCAGTGGAAGAAGGAACATGTCATCGACTACATCAACCGTTGGAGAAATTTGAGTCTTAATTGCAAGGATCGACTGCCTAAGACATCAACTATTGAACTGTGCATTCAAGGAATGCAATGGGGACTCCGATACATCCTTCAAGGAATTCAACCTGAAAGTTTTGAGGAGTTGGCCACTCGAGCACATGATATGGAATTGAGCATAACTGCAAATGGAGTATAAGAACCTTCATTCCAAAAATCGTACCAGCTCAAAGAAGAACATGTTGAAGAAGAACAAGAAGATCACGAGGATGGGGGCAAGTCTTTGGAAGAAGCAATACCCTACGCAATATGACAAGTCAAATCAAATCAGTACTTCTTGGCACGAGTTTAAAAGGTTTACATATGCAAATTCAAATCAGTACTCCTTGGCATGAGTTTAAAATGTCTACAAATTCAAGTTGAAATCAGTACTCATTGACACAAGTTTAAAAGGTCTACAAGTCAAAATCAAATGAAGTACACCTTGATACGATTTTAAAAGGTCTACATGTCCAAATGAAGTACTCCTCGACACGAGTTTAAAAGGTCTACATGTCCATATCACATGAAGTACTCCTTGACATGAGTTTAAAAGGTCTACATGTCCAAATAAAGTACTCCTCGACACGAGTTTAAAAGGTCTACATGTCCAAATGAAGTACTCCTTGACACGAGTTTAAAATGTCTACGTGTCCATATCAAATGAAACACTCCTTGACACGAGTTTAAAAGGTCTACAAGTCCAAATCAAGTGAAGCACTCCTTGACATGAGTTTAAAAGGTCTACATGTCCAAATCAAATGAATCACTCATTGACACGAGTTTAAAAGGCCTACATGTCCAAATCAAATGAAGTACTCCTTGACACGAGTTTAAAAGGTCTACATATCCAAATCGAATCAAGGCTCCTTGATACGAGCATAAACTATCTATATATCCAAAGAGAATCAAGGCTCCTTGATACGAGCATAAACTATCTACATATCCAAGTCGAATCAAGGCTCCTTGATACGAGCATAAACTATCTATATATCCAAGTCAAATCAAGGCTCCTTGATACGAGCATAAACTATCTATGTACACAAGTCAAGTCAAGGCTCCTCGATACAAGCATAAACTATCTATATGTCCAAGTCCAAATTAAGGCTCCTTGATACAAGCGTAAACTATCTACAAATTCAAGCCAAATGCTCATTCAGTACAAGTTTAAACATCATATGTTTTTCCATGCCCACATGAGTATAGAACGTGCACGACATCCCTCAAAAGGATATATTTTGAACTACATTATGACTTGATCCCTTTACATGGTACGTAGGCAGCTTAGAATTTCTCTATGTTCAGTCATGATTTCAAAAGATGTATGTCCTTTGCTAGATCAAAGCTGCAATTGAAGTTGGGCAATTACCGAGATTCATTCACTCCAAGACGCATTGTCCGTGAACAAGTCTCGAGGGGGCATTTGTAGACGCATAAAATTAATTAATTGGTTATTTAAATTAGCCAATTAAATTGTGTCTAAATTAAATTATATCTTGTCTTTCAAGGCAAGTCATGGAGATAAATATCAATTAATTATTAGCCAATAGGATTGTTTCTTCTCTTTCAAGTTTTAAGGGATAAATATCAAATTAAAAAGGGCCAATCAAATTGCGCCACATCATCAAGAAGTTTTATCTAGGACTCTTATTCTACCACTATAAATAGGGACTCTTCCTACACAATTCAAGACACCACTCAAGAAGAAGAAAAACCGTAGGAGAATTCTCTCTACAATATTCAAGTCGTTCTTCATTAAATTCAAGGCACGTTAAAGTGTTTAATTCGAGATTACGGTGCTAAACCCTCGAATTAATGTTATTAACACCAAATCAAGATCGAAGGACGATTGAAGGGCCAAATCCATCAAGAACTCCAAGATCTTTAAGTCAATGTTCGTCAAAGTTTAGCGTTCGATCCAAGACTCAAGTCGCAAGACCCTCGGAAAACGTTATTCAAATTCAAAATCAAATCCGGAGAAGATCAAGTTAACGACCCAACTCCGAATCTTCAAATTCAACTATATATTGTTCATGAGAGAAGAATCAGATGATTAAATTAGAGTTTGTAACCCGCAATATTTATTTTTAATTCAAACAATTATCTTTGTGCAAGTTTTCTTGTTTGTTTAAATCGTAGATAAGAATTTGTTGCTACAGTTGCAGTAGGCTGAGCTGGAAGAGCAACGTAGGTCACTGGCTCACGAGCTAGATGTTCTTGAGACTCCTGCGACCAGAGTACACGTAAACAAAGTCAGGGGTTGATCCGGTGGAAAACCCTCCGACGCTCAAGTTAGACGTGCGGATAGTAGAAATGGTTGAGAGAATATGAGCAATTGAATTGCTTGGATAATAGAACGTACCTTAACAAATGAATTAAATCCTTATGTATACCTCATTGATTGGGCTGAAGTTAATTTGTCGGGCTCAAACCTTATTTGAAAGTGATTGGGCCTTCGTAGTAGTGGTCTTCTAAATTGGGCTCGTGGCCCAGTAGGTAAAGAAATTGTAGGCCCATTGGGCTGTCCCAATTAGGCATATCATTAAGCCCCCCACTCTCGAGTTGATGTGGGAGCCAAGTCAAAAGAGGTTCCAGATCGTGTCGAGAGTTAAAATTGTAGTATTCTCGCGTTAGAGCGTTTCCTTTGGGCATGGAGGTTGGGTTGGGAACCACGCGTGGCGGCAGAAAAGCGCGATGTGGAGTTCCGGCGCGCGCCTCCTCAACGGAGGTCGGGCAACGGCGGCTTGGGGCGCGACCGAGGGCGGACGCGCGGGGCAGGTGTGCTGCGGGGCGCGGACGTGCGGGGAGGGCGCGCGGCGGGGGCGGGTGCGTGACGCGCCTGACGAGGTGTGGGCGCGCGCTTCGAGGTTGGTCGGTGGCGGCGATGGCGCGTGGGCCCAAGTCGCGCGAAGGCTCGTTGGTGCGCGGGCCGGAAGGGCGCGAAAGCGCGTTGGTGCATGGGTCGGAGGGGCGCGACCATGGGGCGGTGCGTGCGATGCGGATACCGAGATAGCGAATGATGCTGAGGCAGATGACGACACTGCGGGAGCGACTTCGGCTCGTAATATGAGTGCCAAGTGTAGTATAGGTATTTGATAGGATATGTGCTCCCCTATATGTGGGCGGAGTACTTAATTTATCTTCATACTTGGAGTAGATGGATATGTCCACTACTATTTCGTTTGAGTTTTATATTGTTTGACATTGTCATTGGTTTGACGCGTTGCTTGTATGTGTTTACATTTAGCATTGTGCGTGATGTACTTGATGAGGGGATCAATCTCTCAAGATTCTTTGATGGGGATCATGCCCCTTGTTTGACCTCATGGACCGTAAGTATGTTAGGACCGTGGCCATATTTTAAATGAAGGACCCGTTAAAAACAAGTAGAAGGATTTAGGTAATCAAGTTGACCAGGCTATATAGATCACCATAATGTTGCTAAGTGTTTCTAGGGTTGTAATAATGTTAACTTGAGCTGATAATTGTGTAGTGAAACAGTAACAATGATTAGAGTAAGAAGAAGAACTTGTTTTATTCGTTAATTGAAAGTTTGAATGTTACAAGCCTGCTTGAGGCGAAGGGAAATAAACATGTAGGGAGCGAATCGCTCGAAAAAACAAAATTTATACAAAGTAGAAATTGTAGGTGCTTCTTCCACGTCATTCTCGCGCTTGTAGCCGCGAGCGGGTTGGCTCCTTGTGGGAGTTGTCTCGCAGTGATGGGCATACGAGGGTGGAGGCTGGTCGCCCAATTGACGATGAGAGGTGAGGGATGCATCATCCTTGGGGTGGGATAACCCCCCAGTTTAGGATGGTGCGATCACTAACTATGTTATGGGCTCGAAAGACTCCACGTGTCATTGACATCATTGAAAATCCAGGCACGTGGAAGGAGATTGTCCCTGAGATGTCGACGATTGCCGTCGATCATCTCGTCGTCGGGTGTCGAAGTGATCATCAATACTTTTCCTCTTGGGAGGAGTGAGGGGCGAAGCCTCTTCGATGCGCACGTGTTTCTCACCACGACTTAATAACTCTTTCAGAGTGGTTGGAGGTCTTCCCGCGATAGATTCCTTGAATATACCTTGCTTCAAGTCTTGTTGAATGATTCCAGAGAGCATGCATGCTCCCATGTTAGGAACTTCATGAGCTGCCTCCACAAATCGTTGAATGTAGTTTGTTGGTGATTTTACCTACACGCAAGTTCACGTATCGAATAAGTAATATAGTGGACAATTAAGCCGAATATCGATCCCACAGAGAATATTAAATTGTCTAGTTCTAATCACTAAATTCTACCAATTGTGATCAAGTCCACCCTACACAGCCGAGAGAAGATTGATTAAACTAAATTAAACTCTATTCAACAGGCAAGTGCAAGACAACAATTAAGCACGGAGATTTTTCGGAGTAAACAAGCCTAGGATTTTATTCTTCCCCTATGTGATTATTAATTCCCCAATTTCTTCAATTATGCAAGTTATTAAATCGGATTACTAACCTGAGATGCTAAATTAATCATAACCTGCTTCCGCGTGTATTACGATTATAATATTATATATTGAATTACTGTATTTCTACGCAATTAAATGTAGAACACAACATGAAGCACAAATCTCAATAATGGCTACATAAGAGATTAACTATATTCCTATGTTAGTACAACAAAGGCTCTTCTACCCAAGTTGTAATTATTAAACTGATCTTCCGATTCACGCGTTTAACAATAACACAAAAACACATAAAGTGGCCAGTTTCATGCACTTAATAAAACAAGTAAACGAAATAATCCGGAATTAAAACTTGCATAAAATCATAGAAAAGGGTTCATAAATCCCACATAAGGTTCAAAATAAAATTCTAGAAATAAAGAGTTTAGCTGCTCATGATTAAATTAAAATCTAAATAAAAAGAATTCATGGAAGATAAAAACTATGCTTGAAGTCTTCAAATTCTTCGTCTTCGTTATTGCTCTTTTGCTCTCGAAATTGCGTAAAAAGAGGACTCCTAGCTTTGTGCTTGACATGGCCTTTTATAAGGTAGGAAAAAATGGGGAAAATGCAGTTTCCTTGTACAATTGGAGATTCCTTACTGGCGCAGTTTCGCCTGCTCGGACGGCCGTCGAGAGATTTTTTCTCCATTTCGGACGGCCGTCTGAAATGCCGTGGTTTATTTTTCTCTTTCTTTCTTCAGACGGCCGTCTGGATTCCTAGTGTATTTCTTGGACGGCCGTCCGAGATCTTGACATGTCCAGTGGCGTTGACTTCTCCAATTTTTGTCCATCTTTTCTTCTAAATTGCAAATTCTTCAATTTGTGCCTGAAGCACAATAAATCAAAACTTTAAGCACTAATTATCAATAAAATACACCAAAAGCTCCAATTAAAAGATGTAATTAAGTGAAAAAAATACACTTAACATAGTTGCGGAGGGTTTCAATTGTGAAGAGGTACGCGGGAGTATTAGCGTATTTTTTGTTGATAGCGAACTGGTTAGTGAAGCGATCTGATAGTGGGGAGAGAGCTTCAATTGACCCAGTGGGCAAGGAGTTGAACCAGCTCAGGGCTCGTTTGGAGAGCATTGCGCGGAACATTTTGCGCAACGCCGCATCAGTAGGGCTATATAGTTCCACCATGGCGTAGAACTTTTCAAGGTGCTCATGTGGGTCACTATCGAACTGCGGCAGACCCGAGACCTTTACCCCTTGGGGTGGTATCTCATTGAGTATGGCGACAGTGAAGGGACTGCACCTTATTGGAGTTATTGCCCTTCTACCTATAGGACTGCCTAAGTGGGAAAGGTGATTCGAGCGAGATACCCGACTATTGATTTCATCCCTTCCACCATTGAGTGGAGGAGCTCGCTGGCGAGAGGCATTGCCTCTTGGAGGTGAACGTGGGTGTTGTTGCCCAGTTCCTGCCTCGCTGCGATGAGTGGATTGTTGCATCCGAGACTTAGGGTCTGAAGTGGATGCCGACGACACAATTGTTTGGCGGTCGTTATCCTGCGGCGGTGGAGGTGGCTGTACCACGGGTGGAGCCGCATGAAGAGCGTTGTCTCTCGCTGTGGTGATGTATCTTGCCACTGCTTAAATGGCAGTACGAGCAGAGGTTTCTGCGATCATGTGATGAAGGGCGTTATTAGTTATTTGAACCGTTTGAGAAGTAGGTTGAAGTTGACCCTGCTGAGTCCCCAGTGGGGGCTCGCGAGGAGGGAGTTGTGTTGGATCCCGAATGCGGGGAGGGGGAAGCAGTAAGCCAGAGCCTCGCTGAGGCGGGAGGTTGTTAGCAGTGTCATGCTCCCTCCAACCAGATGTCTCAAGGGCATCTTGTGCGCTACGTGATCTAGTATCTTTCCCACAGACGGCGCCATTATGATGATGCTAAAATCAGATCACCTGTAGTAGTTGCAGTAGGATGAGCTGGAAGAGAAACGTAGGTCACTGGCTCACTGGCGAACAGAGTACACGTAAACTAAGTCGGAGGTTGATCCGGCAGAAACCCCTCTGACGCTCAAGTCAGACGTGCAAATAGTAGAAATAGTTGAGAGAATATGAGCAGTTGAATTGCTTGGATAATTGAACGTACCTTAACAAATGAATTAAATCATTATGTATACCTCATTGATTGGGCTGAAGTTAATTTGTCCGGCCCAAACCTTATTTGAAGGTGATTGGGCCTTCGTAGTAGTGGTCTTCTAAATCGGGCTCGTGGCCTAGTAGGTAAAGAAATTGTAGGTCCATTGGGTTGACCCAATTAGATATATCACTTTGGTAGATAGAATTATCGATCTATTTAGGGATTATTTGACAAAACCACCTCATATGACATTCATTATTAGAGGGAGTCTATTTTTTTCCTACCATTTTAAGATAAATCCATAATCTAATTTTAAATTTTATAATACAATTATACCCTCCATCAAACTAATATCACACAATGTTTAACCTACATAGCCACACCAGTTCTCTCTCTCTCTCTCTCTCGATATTTTTCTCTTCCCCAACCACCATCTCTTTTTCCGTTTTTCTTCTCTCGGCGATGGAAATAAGGACCACCATCCCTCTTCTCTTTTTCTATGCCTCACCAACGTCCATCATAGCCCGCCATCACCTCTGCGTTGTTAATCCTCCTCTCACTCGCATATCTCGTCGACACCAAGATTCATGAAAATCAGATTAGACGATCCCCCATCATCCCATTTGACGAGTTCGGTTTCACCGCCTCGAAGACGACCTCCAACCTGTCGGCACTCTCCAAGGACGAAAAAAATTGTCTTCGGCTGCCAGATCTGGATCCACCGAGTACCTAGATGCTGAGGTAATCTCAATAATCTGCATTAGGATTTTTTTTTTTGGTTTGTTCTGTGCCTTCACTTGCAGAATTTTTCAAGGTACGATACTGGATGTGGAACAAATAGGTCTAGTCACTTTGTATTCCTCTTATTTTTTTCTCCTTTTTGTCTTGTTGTTTTGGTTTTATTAGGTATCCGGTTTATGTATATATATTAGGGAAAGTAGAATATTTTGAATTAAGTCTTGAAGGAAGATTTTCTAATTTTTGAGGATCTTATAATGGGCATTATAAATTCTTAATTTGATTGTAATTCTTATTTTGAATTGGATTTTCTCCTTGAAAAGGGGATTTGTTGTAGTGAATTAGGTTAATTCTGTAGTGGATTACATTACTATTTTAGTGGATTTCAATATAATTGAAGTGGACTTTCTCTTTGAAAAAGGGATTTGTTGTAGTGAATTTCGTTTAATTTCGTAGTAGATTACGTTAATACTTTTGTAATTGTTTTGTAGTGGATTAGGTTAATTTCATACTTGATTATGTTAATATTTTAGTGGATTTCGATATTTTCTGTAGTGAATTTTGATGAGATTGTAGTAGATTTAATATTCTTGCTTTGTAGACCGATTTTTTTTTGAATGAATTAAATTTACACGTTGTTGTCTTCTTTTTCTTTGGTTCAGGTTCTTGCACAAGCGGAGTGATGGCAACAAGTGGGGCGAGGTTGGGTGATGCTCGGGTGACTCTACTATTGCGATGAAATTCGTTTATTAAAGAGGAATTTTAGTGGATTTAGGCAAGTTTTTAGTGTATTTCGATAAAATTTCAGTGGATTTTCTCTTTGTATAGGGGATTTTTTGTACTGGATTTCTGTATTTTTGTAGTGGTTTTTGATAAACTTGTAGTGCATTTCAGATTTTTGCTTTCAAAATAAATTTTTTTAATGAATTAAATTGACACGATGTTATCTTCCTTTTCTTTGTTTTAGGTATTTGAGCCGGCAGAGTGATGGCGGCAACGGTGACTAGGTTAGGTGATGCTCGGATAATTCTACTATTGTGCGGCGTTTTTTTTTTTTTTTGTTTTCTTCTTCTTTTGTAAAAATAAAACAGTTTTGTTAATTCAATAGTGTATTACATTAATTTAATATTGTATTAGGTTAATTTTGTAGTGAATTATTTTATTTTTAAGCATATTACGTTAATTATATAGTGGATTTCAATTTGGTATTAAATATTGGTTTTCAATAGGCTTGTAGTGGATTTCAATTTTAAATGCTGGAAAAAAATTTAAAAAACAACCAATTTAAAAAAAAACTAAAAAAAAAGTAGAAAATCGAAAAAAATCCATTAAAAAAATGTCGAAATAAAAAACATTATTTAAAAAAAAAACCGAAAATCAAAAACTAAAAAAAAATGTTAAACATAAAAATCCAAAAAGACACCAATTGGGGTAATTTAGGTATGCTGTTATGGGAGGGGTTATCCCGAAATGGGATTAAAAATTGGATTTATCCCTCTTACGAATTTAAAGGAGGGGTTATCTCAAATAGCCCCCTCCATTTAAACTTATATCATAATAAAGAAAACTATTTCATATATACAAAAATTTCTCCTAACTACTTGAAATCCTAATTTTGTCCAAATTTCACCAATTAAACAATTTTGACCCTTATTCTAATTTTAACCGCCACCGCATGTCAGCCGCTGTTGACTTTTTTATTAATTTTTTTTTTTATGAATTTTTTTTTTCTGAACCTTTTTTTTTTCCGGCAGGTCAGCCGCCGATCTCTAGCAATGACTTTTTTTCTCGAAAAACTATTATCATTAATATCACTTGTCTTGGCTTGCAATATTGTTGTCAAAGACAGTAAACACAGTAATATTACTTTCGTAACTCCAATATTAATGTCTCAAACAGTAAATTGTTGTTAACACATTAATATTAATGTATTAATTAATTTTATCGTCTTGGCCTGCAATATTACTGTCCACGACATTACTGTTTATGACAGTTATATTAGTAAATACTACAGTTCGGCCTTCAATATTATTATCTCACACAGTAAGTAATTTAGGGGAAAAAATTTAGGAAAAAAACAACGCTAGAGACTGGCGGTCAGTGTTAGTGACCGACTGTGAGAGAAAAAAAAAAAAAAAAAAGTTTAACGCCGGAAAACTTGTCTGAAAAAAATTCAGGAAAAAATAATTTATTTTCTGAAAAAAAAAAATTATTTTATGAAAAAAAGAAAAATCAAAAAGTTGTGAAGAAAGTGGTTAATGAAGGGAAAATTACATTTTTCGTCCTCATACTTTACCCACCTTTTCAAAACTGTCCCTAAACATTTTGGAGTTACAATAGTAGTCCTTAGTCATGCCATTTTTTGACAGAATTGGTCCGCCGTTTATTTTAGCTGTTAAGTTGGATGGAAAATGGCATGTGCCTCTCACATGCCTTCAATATACAATACTACATGAAAATGGACTTTTAACAACACGCATTGCGTCTTGTTAAAACAAATTTTTCATAATTAAAACTTGATTGAAATTCAAAATTATATAAATTCCAAAAGAAAAAAATCGATATATATTGTTTTAAAATACTTTAAGAAATATTCTTTAAACAATTGAAACATTGTTTTAAAAAAATTAAATATTGCTTTCAAAATCAAGATTTTCGGAATTCGAATGAAAACATTGTTTCAAAATAAAATAAATATTCGATCCGAATAGGCGGGATAAGAAACCTCCATTTCAATCTTCACCCTAATTTAATAATGTAAAACTCGATAAATTGTTTCAAAATATTTTTAGAAGTATTGTCTAAAATAATAATATAATGTTTTAAAACCGGAATTTCTTGAATCCAAATGAAAATTATTGTTTTAAATAAAATAAAAATCTGATCGTAAACTCCGTTCCAATTTTCACCCTTATTTAATAATCTAAAACTCAACATTTTTTTTCAAAATAAATTCAAAAATATTGTTTAAAAAAATCATAATATTGTCTAAAAAAATAATGGTGTACATGTGTTTTAAATCGGCATTTTTGGAAATTGAATGAATATATTATTTTAAAATAAAATAAAAATTCGATCAAGCTAGGCAGCATAAGAAAACTGCTTACCAATTTTCACCCATATTGAATGATTTAAAACTCGACATATTGTCTCACAATTGGGATTTTTGGAATTGCCTAGAGGTGAAAATTGGAATGCAGATTTCTAATTCCCCAATTCCTATCGGGTTTTTTATTTTGGTTTGAAAGGATATTATATAGTTGAATTCCAAAAATGCCGATTTTGGAACAATATTTTAAATTTTTAGACTATATTTTGATTTTTAAACAATATTTCCGAAACGAGTTGATTTTTTTGGAATTTACGTGATTTCGATTTTATATTAAATTTTAATTAAAAATAATAATTATAAAAATTATGTTTTAACAACGCCATGCGTGTTGTTGAAAGTTTTCATGTAGTGTTGTAAATTGAAGGCATGTGAGAGGCACATGCCATTTTCCATCCAACTTAACTGCAAAAATTATTGGCGGACCAATTCTGTCAAAAAATGGCATGATTAAGGACTACTATTGTAACTCCAAAATGTTTAGGGACAATTTTGAAAAAGTGAGTAAAGTATGAGGACGAAAAATATAATTTTCCCGATTAATGAATGAAGTTAGGGTGCATTTGGATGGAGGGATTTGGGGGAGGGATTTCAAATCCATAATAACAAATCCCTCGGACTTGTTTGGATTGAGGGATTTGGAGATGGATTTCAAATCCCCACCCCTCCTTTTTAGTTGATTTTGGAGCAATAATGATGGATTTCAAATGACTCCAAAATTGGAGTCATTTCAAATCCATTCCCCAAATCAAATCCCTCTCCAAATCCCTCCAACCAAATGGACCCTTAGAGTTTAATGGATGAAAGTGATTTAAATTATATCATGAGATGTATTTTAGAGAAAGGCATGGGATGAATTATATTTGGAAATTGTTTTTGGTCTAAACATATATGCATTTAAGTCCCCTCCTTGAGGTTATATGCATTTCGCTCCAAAAACTTTAACATAGTAGAAGTTAAAACAATTCATAATAGATTGGTAGACAAAATCATTATATTCAATATAAGGTAAATTACCAAAAAGCCGCTCACGTATTCATAATTACCACACACACCCTTTGATTTGGTTGCCCTGATCTCTTAAAACAAAAGTATGAAATGTCTATAATACCCTCAATTAAGTTACATAAAACTTAAAAAAAGTTGTAAATTACACAACCCCTCCTGAAGTATGGTCTAATTGCCAAAGCACCAATTAGGTATCCATAATTACTAAAAGTATCTTAAGGTTTGATTCCATTTGACAATGACCCCCTACATGCTTAATTTCTTAAAAAGAAAATGGAAATTTTCTTTGAAGGTTTACAAAATTCAATAGCCTCTTGTAGATTCCAGCGGCGGTGGTTAGTGATCGGTGGGGGTCTTCCGTGAATTTTTGGTGAACTTCAACACCCTATAGTTTTTTTACGGATTTTCAATTACATTTCAACAACTTTATGATAAAATTGATATTTATAATATCGATATTATTATGTATTTTATTTTCAGTGAATTAAAATATAATTTTCAATTTTCGTCGATTCTGATCAAAATAATCTCATTTGGACTTTTTTCATTCCAATTTTTTATTTTTATTTTATTTATGATTTTTTTTAACGAAATTAGAATTACATTCCTGAAATTTTTATATAGTTTCTAAAGCTGAGAATTACGCCATATTTGAGAAGAGCTATTAGGTGGACCAATAGAAAATAATTAAATGAAAAAAATAATGTAAGTAGATGTAGTGAATCAAAATAATTTATACTAAAATTCGTAATATGGCCAAACACTCAAAGATCACAATTAACACAATCTTAAAGGACAAACATTACTCCTAAAACAAAAATGATAAACATTACAATAAACATGGAGGGGTTGCGTTTTTGTAATTTTCAGACTTATCAAAAGGTGTTAAGGTCAAAGCTCTTAAAACTAATGGCGACGGCCACATAGAGACAATTTTTCAAGTACAAGGGGCAAATCGATGCAATTGAGAGTAGAAGTGGGTAAAGTGATATCGAACCAAAGTACAAGGGGGAAAAGTGGAATTTACCCTTATATGAAAGCAAATTAGACTTGAAGTGTGTTTAGCAAATAACCCATAAAACAATTGAACATACATTTTTATTCTCTATACTCTTATGTATCATATTTTTCTTTTTTTCTTATTTGTTATTAGATTATAAAATAATTCGATTAAGATATAATCCATTTCAATTAAAATCTGAAACATTTAATTATTTTGATAATTTTCGTATATATTTCTAAAAAAATGAAGGATGTTGTCCTGAACTCCGCCGTTTACCGCTAATCTCCGGTGTTGACTTTTGTTTTTTGCAGCCATATACCGCTGCGGTCAAAGCCGGTCTCTAGCGTTGATTTTATTTTTCATCCTTTTTTTTACCAGAACACTTTTGTCTGGTACAAACAAACAGTAACATGACTTACTGCGTTTGACAGGTACTATCTACTATATTACCGTCTAACACAATAATACTATTATCTAACACTATAATATCAAAAATAATTAATATTACTCTGACATACAATAATATTAACAACAATATTATTGTGTTGCAAAATAATATTGTTGTGTAATACAGTAATATTATTATGTTAACTGGTCAACACATCCCAAAAAATTAATAGTATTGTGATTGACAGTAATATTACTTAATAGTACAATAATATTATTGTGTTTACCGTAGTATTGACCGGCCGCGGTCAGCGGCTGGAAAATTGTTTCCAAAAAAGAAAAGAGTTATCACCGCCGGAGACATGCATTGACAACCGGTCAGCGGCGGCAAAAAAAAGAAGAAGAAAAAGTCAAAATAAGATTTTATGGTCAAAATTGGTGAAATTAAAGTTAATTCATGGTTTACTATTATGAATTACGTTTAAGAGGAAACATGCAATCCCCCTCAAATGGAAAATATTATGAGTAAAACCCATTTGACTTTTAAGACTTTTGCCCACACCCACATTCCAATCTTAATTAGTGGAAACCCCTTTTCCAGTCATGATAAGACGTAATTACCCTTACCAGCAGTTTAAAAAATAAATCAAATATATATTTATAAAATAATTTCATAACCATTTCCTCTTTTGCAGTTGTGATTTCAGCGGGCGTGATATTCACACCTTGATTTTCTCCTGATTCTGTAGGCCTGAGTTCATTAGTCGCGGACGCAAGTCAATTTTGGGTGAGAACGACGTGTTTTGTCGTCGTCTTTTATCGCTTCGCTCTGTGTTTGTTTATTGAAGGAAAGCTATGTGGAAAAGGTTAGAGATTATGGATTGTTTTTTTTTTTTTAATACGGATTATGCTGTTTGGATCGTAAGTTTAAGCGTTTTTTTTTTTCGAACAAAATGTTATGGTATTTTGTGTCGTCCGAGGTGTACGCAAAGAATTATTATTACTCGATTTACAGAGTAGGCACGTTTGCAAAGGGTTGTGTGTGCTTTAAATGGTTTTTTTTTGTTGCGCTACTTGAAATTTAGCGTCACGTTTCAATTTTTTTTGGAGTGCGACAATTGAATTACAAGATTATTCAGTTGTAGTGCAGTGTATTTTACAGAGTAGTCATATTTGACAGAGTAGTCATGTTTAATAGATTAGTCATATTTGTCCTTTTTTTTTAGTGCTGCATATTATGTCGTCCAACATGATGGTTGTGTTGAAGTACGGAGGGTCGTTTGGGGTGAAGATATGCCAGCAATTACCTTTTGAAGAGATGATAAACTGGGGATCCCTACCGCATCTTCGTTTTCGACAAAGTAGGGATCGTATGCTTCAACACCAGAAAGAATTCTACAAAATAGAGGTCTGTGCGTACGAAATCTTCTCCTAAAATAAACACCATGATATACAGGATTATCAGAAAAGTAATCACGATAAATTCTATTATGACCTTCACCTCTATCGCAATTAATGACGCATCTACCAGGAACTGAACCACGACGATGTGTGCGTTGTCTTTCTCTCTCAGCTTCCGCCTCTTCTGTTCCTTCTATGAGCATCTCGAGATCATCAGAATCAGAGTCGGACAAGAAAGTTGTTAAAACACGTTGATTACGATGCATATTGAAATAAAGATGAAGATGATAGAAATTGTGGATAATAAAACCTGTGAACAAATGAGATATTTAAAATGTTTGATATAGATAGGAAATCCTATCGGATATCTTAACATCGAATCAACATCTAACACGTTGCAATAAAAAATCTTATCGGATATCGTAACATCGAATTATAAACTAACATGTGGATAAAAAAAATTATTATCGAAAATCTTGACATCGAATTATAAGCTGACACGTGGCTATAAAATTTGGTTACCATTTAATTTATTTTTAATAAATTTTTAATGTATATTAAATTAAATGTTTTAATATAATTTAAAGGTAGTTTACATTAAATAGTTGAATTTAAGATTATTTTTTAAATTTGATTATTAATTTGATGTTTGATGGTTGGAGTTGAATTTTTTTAATGAGATACCAAAGTACTGTAGCAGGTACCAAATAGCCATTTGATGCTTCAATTTCGCTTACTTGCCTTCGACTTGCTCTTACTTTGCAATTTTCTGGTACTTTGCATGTAACATCTAATATATTTTTTCAAGAACTTGTTGTTGTCCAAATTAGATTGAAGTCTTTGTCTAAACACCCTGATCCAAAAGTATGTCTTATGGCACTTGAAATGCAGAAAAAAATCAAGAAATATTGGGAAAGTCTTGATAACCTGAATTTTCTTGTTTATTCTGCCACTGTATTGGATCCACGCTATAAATTGAGGTTTGTGAGGTTTTGTCTTAATCAAGTTTATGAGAATAACACTACATCGGCTAATGTTATGGAAGAGCAGGTGAAGAAATTGTTGATTCGCTTGTACGAGTATTATCAAAATTGTTCTCCCTGTCAAAATTCTCAAAGTGGGGCTGCTATTTCAAGTCAGGCTCCAATTGAAGTGATGGACATGGATGATGATGTCGAGTCACGTAACTCTCTAGCTTTTCAATTTGCAAAACAAATGAAGAAAGATGCATGTGTGCAGAGTAAGTCATAACTTACTCGATATTTAGAAGAGAATTGTGAAAACAATGTTGAGTCTTTCGATTTATTGAGGTGGTGGAAGGAGAATTCTATTAGATTTCATATTCTCTCTCAATTAGCTAGAGATGTTCTGGCTATCCCCGTCTCCACAGTGGCATCCGAGTCAGCCTTTAGTACAAGTGGTCGTATTCTTGATCCATATCAAAGTTCTCTTAATACTGAAATGGTCAGGGCTCTTGTATGTTTGCAAAGATGGTTAAGATCAAAACCTGTCACAATTGATATCCATGAGAGAAGTATCTATTAAAGTGGAGAAGTATGATGAAATTATAAAAGGTAAATGTTATTTTAATTGTGTCATAATCATTTCAATGTAAAGTTATTGATTATCATATATTTGTGTGAATTTCAGAATTTGGCAGGTGCAGTATTTCAAGTGCAAAATGACTAGCTGCTGATTGTCGACAATGCTGGTAAAAGACTCGTTTTTCATGTAGTTTTCTTTATTGGCTTAAAGTTATTTATGCAATTTTAACAAATTGTTAGTTCTGTTTTTATATGACATGGAATAAACTTTAAAGTTATTTATTATAATTGTGTTAGAAATTTTTATTTCCTATAAACTTTTATTCGTCATTTAACATGGAATAAAAAAATATTTGCAGGTAATCAAGGTAAATGCAACTGGATTTTCATATTGTAGAATGATTGAAGAATGAAGAAGTGTTTTCGGTATTTTAGATTGCTTTTGATTGTTCTAGACTCTTTTTTTAATTTTTTTTGAAGTTTATTTTGATTGACAGACAGTACTTGTTTTTTGGGCTTTAGGATTTGGTTGTTTGGTTTTGTCTCATTTATCCAGATATTCTATTTATAATATGAAGTATTTTTCGCATTAATTATATATTTTTTTAACCCGCCAACCCGCCATGTTTAAAAAAAACCTAAATTGGGCAGTTTGCAATCGTAAGTGAGAGCAGGTGCAATTTGCAATTTTATGAACCCGCCAATATTGGGTCGGGTTGATTTTTTTCAGAAACCCGCCCAAACCCGCCCGTGTTCACCCCTAAGCACAGTCACATAATAGTCATATACAAAACAAGTTAAACCGTGCACATATACCAAACATGACTGTTGTCCCAAAAATTGTTTGTATACAAAAGTAAATCTCCCCCAAAATACCATGGGAAACTAATTTGGATCTACGCGCATTAAAAATAGATTTGGATTTTTCCTACTGTACATACAAAATGCTTTCCAAAATATTAGGTTTAAGTTACACATACTAACCAGCGTCGAGCTTCATAATGTCACGAGGATTGGGTCCTCGTTTGCGTTTCGATGATGCTTTCTTCTTCATTTTCAGGATGTAGATTTTGAATGTGACTACTGGTACTCAACTCCTACCAGTATATGACTAGTAATGGGCGAGGTGATGGACGATGTTGTACCAAATGTGTTCGATTTGGTATGTGACTGCAGTTTCGAAGCGAGGGAGTTTTCGATTTTGGGGGAGATTTCACTTCTTTGCGTCTTCTTCAGCGTGATTTCTGTGATTTGATTTTTTTTGTTTTTTTTTATTTTTTTATTTAGGAGCAGTTTTTTTAGGGAAAGCATATAATTAATGCTAATTAGTCGGGATTTAGGCGCCCACGTTATTAGGGATTTCGAAAATACTGGATAATTATTAAAAAAAACGTGATAGTTGTTGCAATGGTAAAATTGTGAATAAATATTTTAGGGGTTTATCACAAAGGAAGAATTATGGTATGGACATATCACCATTTCTTATCTATAGGAGGGGGTTATTGCTAATGACCTCTAAGTTTAAAGGGTTTGTAGTAATTTTGTCATATTAATATCAAATTTAAAAGAGAAAAAAACAGATGCCGTAGATTAATATGGGCTCTTTGAGAAAACCCCCACATTACTTCTTTTAATAGGGAGAGACCCAAAATATTTTGCTCCATTTGAGAAAGTCCACACCCATTTTCAGCCATTATGTTTTCCAATTTTGCCCCCGTCCGCCACATCACCACTGCGTCACGCGGTGGTCATCAACGATTTTTTTTCTTTTTCTTTTATGTATCAGTTTTATTAATCGACTATGAAGCATAGTCGATTAAGGTAAATCGTCTATGAAGCATAGTAGATTAAGGAAATTCTTTAATTTTTTTTTTTAATTTTTTTTTCTATATCAGGTATATTAATCGACTATGATGAAGCATAGTCGATTAAGAATCTGCTACTAAAAATAACAAATCACAACTGCAAAAAAATGCAAAATCAACTATATTTTACAAAAACAAAAAAAAATATACAAACATTATAATTGATTTATACAATTGGAATCAATAAACAACAAATCCAAAAAAAATAAAAAAATGGAGTCGATCAACCTTAATCGACTACTAGAGCATACTCGATTAGCTTAATCGACTATGATGAAGCATAGTCGATTAAGAATCTGCTACTAAAAATAACAAATCACAACTGCAAAAAAATGCAAAATCAACTATATTTTACAAAAACAAAAAATATACAAACGTTATAATTGTCGATCAACCTTAATCGACTACCAGAGCATAGTCGATTAGCTTAATCGACTATTGAACATCAACATAGTTGATTTTCTCATGCCTCATCCCCGTAGCCGTCGATCCACTGCGTCCTCGACGGCGAGCGCTAGTCATCAGCTTCAGCGTCGTCGGTGGAAACCACCGCCGCCAACTATTGATCCGTCACCACCCTTCACGCGGTGGCGGGAGGCGGCGGCGAACACTCTTCCACCACCACCGTCGTCGGTCGACGTCAAACATTCTTCCAGAGTCGCAGTCTGATCTCCTTCTCCGACGACGTCTTGCTTTTCCTCCGAATTTCAGTCGAGAAGAGAAGAGAGAAGAGAGAAGATGAGAATATGAGAAAAGGATAAGAAAGAAACGGCAAATGAAATGGGTTAGGGTTCTGAAACGTGAAAATGGGATTTAATATCAATAAGAGTGGTTTGAGAATTATTAAAATAGCATTTGAGTGGAATATTAACTAAGGGGGTTTTCTCTTATTTTTTAGAGGGGTGTTTCCTTAACTATATTTCCGGGTTTTTCTCTAATTTTCCCGATTAATAAGTGTTAGTGGTGGGGGAATTTCTCATAAAAACTCCTACTATCCGTTTAATAGTTATAAACATCATGATCAGATGCTAATATTAATTTAACGATCAAAGTCACCCAAGTGATGAAAGTCACATGAGTTGGTAGAGAAATTGATAAATATAACTAAAAACATAAAAAATTCATTATCTTAAGAAAAATTCAATCACAAAGAAATGGAAATAAATAGAAAGAGAGTTGTTGGAAATCATAAAAAAATGTCAATTGGTAATTTGACGTTGAGGGTACTGAATCACATGGTTGACTATTTCCTTCATTATCAGAATCAAGACTCTTGGAGAATTCACAAATCACAAATTACACATACTTGAAAACTATGCTCCAGCAAAAACTCATCCTGAAATGTTTTTGTTACTGGATCATATATCACCCAATTACATACATCCAATGGAAAGCAAATTAATAATAATAATCCTAATCCTAAACCATGTGATCCTTCTTCGTGCGGCGAAATTCGCAATATTAGCTATCCTTTCAGACTCAATACCGATCCGAAACACTGTGGCCATCCCAAATACGAACTTTCATGCGAAAACAATACAACTTCACTATATCTCAATTCTCAAAAATACCTCGTCAAAGTAATCAACTATCACAACTCTACAATCCGTCTTACCGATGCTGCCATACAGAATGACGACATTTGTTCTTTCCCCAAACACTCTCTACTTCAGGCCTTGTATGTGATTTTTGGTAAGAATTCTGCAACTTGCTTGTGTTTTCTATTTAATTAAGTGATCATTTACGCAGCTTATTTTGGATATATTACAATCTCATACTCATACACTAGACCTGACCACGGTTCGGTTCGGTTCCGGTTCCGGTTCCGAACCGCCGGTTCCGGTTCCGATTTTGGAGGAACCGGAACCGAACCGAAAAAATCCGGTTCCTTGCGGTTCGGTTCCTAACCGGTTCCGGTTCGGTTCCCAGTTAGAACCGTAGAACCGTTCGGTTCTTAATAATTTTTTGTTTTAAATTTTATATAAATATTTATATTTATATATGTATATATATATAACTTAAAAAAAACTTTAAAAAACTTAAAAAAAAACTTTTAAAAATATATTTTTTTTAAATGTTTATATTTAAATAAATTAATTTTTTTTTAAATACGTCAATTTTTTTCTTAATACTTAAATATATATATATATATATATATATATATATATATATATATATATATATATATATATATATATATATATATAGTGGCGGACCTAGCTATGGTCTAGGGTGTGCAGTTGCACACCCTTGATTTTAAACAAATAATACAGTTATACATAAGTTGGCAAGAAAAGCAGTTGGTTGAGCTTGTAAAGATGATCTTCATTTGTTATTTGGTCCCGTGTTCGAACCCCCAGCCTCTAAAAAGTTGATTTTTTTTCAAATCTTTACATTTTTCACCCTTTTTCTTTTTAAATATTTACACAATTCACCTAAAATTTTTAAATTGTAAATTTTTGGTCCACTATTTTTATAAAGTGAGATTTAATTTTTTTATTCCACAATTTAGCACCCCCTTGGCAAAAATCCTGGATCCGCCACTGTTAATATATATATATATATATATATATATATATATATAGAGAGAGAGAGAGAGAGAGAGAGAGAGAGAGAGAGAGAGAGAGAGAGAGATAAATATATATATACAGATAGATATATATATACATACAGATATATATATATAAATAGAAATACAGAGAAGTATATATATATATAGGGGCAATTTGCTATAGGTCCTCCTATAAGAGATTTTATGTCTATAAATCCAACTAATAAAATTCAATTTTTAGTAAATTTATTCTTTTTAAAGTGTCCAAAATATCCCTAATAATATATAGAAATAAAAATACCTAAAATAATATCCCATATATTTCTCCCTGCAGTTGATCTATCCATTCATAAATCTGACGTACTCTCAAATCTCAAATTTCACCGCTCCAAAAAATCGATTTCATCAAATCCAACGCTACCAAACATCGGTTTCATCAATAACAAACCCTAGCAAGAAATTGAACCGTGTCTGCCGGGTCCTCGAACCGTTTGCGATTTACAAACTTCCGTTTTCTGTTTACGTTGCGGAACCAGATTATTGTTTTTTTTTTGGCTATTTGGAGATCGTTTGTTGTGTGAAGACATCGTATGTGGTTTTGTCGTTTGTTGTTTGCTATTTCTACAATGGCTCAAAAACGATTTAGTCTCGGTAAGCAATACTCCTATTTGATTATTTGATTTTTTCAATACTTATTCAAAACCCCTCCTTTTTTTTCCTGGACATCGAACGATGATTATGATTTTGAATCCCCAAAATAAGGTATAAATTGCAGGGTTTGTTAATGTTATTAGTATATTCACGCTAACTTGAAAAAAAAGACCTGTTTTTTAAGTATGCACCTTTAATTTCTTGAGATAAAAAAATTGATTATTGCTAGTGTGAATTTGGTATACCGAGTTTGCAGTTTACTGTTCCAAAACTTTTATTATGAGTTTGCACTTGCTATATTGAGTTTGCCTTTTTGTATTTAGGTAACCTTATGAAAATTTTGGTTTGCATTTAGATTGAAATCTAAAAAAAATAGTATGATTTGAATTTTGCTATTTAGAGTTTGCACTTAAATTTTTAGTATGATTTGAGTTTGCATGTTGTTGCGGTTAATTTGATATTCAAATTACTAGGGAATACATGTAGTTGTTTTGCAATCAGATGTACATTTCTAATTGCAGTTTGCACTTTGCGATTCTCTATTATAATTGAAGTTGTTATTAGTTGTTTGCAGTTCATGTTTGGTCTTAATTGAAGTTGTTATTACCTATTTGGAGTTCATGTCCGTATTTATACGATGAACTGTTGTTTTCATCTGCAATTAATTTTTGCTATTAATATTTGTTGTTTGCAATCACAATATTTTTTGTTTGCTATTTCTTATATCTGCAATTAATAAATTGTGTTTGAAGTTTGCAATTTATTTTTTGTAGGTTCAAGATTGTACATTATATTGTATGTTTACCTAGTCCTTGCACATACATGTTAATGAGGAAGCATGATGGACGTGCTAAACAGAAAGCATAAGTCACATTGTAGTGACATATTATGCTATTCCTTGGGTATGATAAACATTTATGCTCGTGGGAGCGTTTCAACTCATACATGCCTGGGTAAATGAAGAAAGATGACCATTTTCGGTTGATGCTGCTAACATGAAGAAGTTCTCGAGAATAAGAGTGACAAAAAATATTGTTTAATTATTTTACATTCACTTTGTTCTTTGAAGTTTAATTTATTATTTGCATCAAATTTAATTTCTTGTGAAAATATTACCATATTAGCAAACTTATCACAATTTTTAATTGACATTTTTTTAGATTATCGTTGCACATTCTATAATATTGTTATAAATTTTATTTCTATTTCAAATTGCAATTTGCAGATTTTTATTTTTTATTACAAACTTAATTTATCATTTTAAATAACTTTGATTTTTTATTAAAACAAAATCAATTAGAAAATACAAACACAAATTATAATTTAAAGTATACATAAATACATGAAGGAGATAAGAAGAGAGAGAGAGAGAATATGTTGGATGTGAGAGAAATATGGGACTATGGGTGCGTATGTGTATGTGTGTGAGAGAGAGATATGTGCTTATGTGTATCCGTGTGTGTGAGAGAGAGGGAGAGAGAGAGCGATACAGAGACGCGAGAGAGGTGAAAGAGGAGAGAGGAGAGAGAAATGGTAGATAGAGTGATATGTGGGATTTAATCCCTTATTTAAATCAATAATTTTTTAATATAAATATTAGTGGGGATATTTATGTCCACATACTAATAATTTTATTTCATTTATATTAATCTTATTAATTAAAGGACCTATGCCTATATTCATCTAATAGAATGGATCTCTACCTATATAAGTCCAAAATAAGGGGTGTCTAGCAAATTTTCCCATATATATATTTATATATGTATATCTGTGTATGTATATATATATATACAGAGAACCATGGGCCGGTTTTCGGCCCGAAACCGGCCCGGTCCCGGAACCGTGAACCGGCCCGTGTACCTCGGGTCGGCCCGGTAGTTCACCCAAATTTAAAAAAAAAAATTTAAAAGGGGTTTTTGTGCATTAGTCCCCAACCAAATATCTTTATTATTCTTGGTTGAGGGGCTATATCTCTTTCACCAATAAGCCCATCCCTTTAATATTTATTATAAATAAAGGAAACATTCATGTATATGACAATATTTCCCCCAACCCTTTATATCCAATTCTTAATTGTAACCCCAATTTAATCTATTTTGTCCACAAAAATCCAATTTTGATTTTGTTTTTCAAAATAAAAAATTTTGCCGCCGGATTCTGGCATTGACTTTTCGAATTATTTTTTATTTTTATTTTCTTCCGGATTTTTTCGCCGGTTTCCGGCGTTGACTTTTTTTTTTTTTTTTTTGCTTGTCCGTTTTTTTCCGCCACCGGATTCCGGCATTGAATTTTTTGAGTGTTTTTTTTTAGTTTTTTTTTTTTTTTTTTTTTTGCACGTCCGCCGCTACACGTTGACCGTAATTGTGCTGTTACTGACAGTAAATTAACGTAATTATACTGTCAATGACAGTTCATTAACGTAATTGTACTGCCGTTGACAATACATTTATGTAACTGTTCTGCCGTTGACAGTAAATTAACGTACTATTATTATTTTTTATTTTTTATTATTATTTTTTTATTTTGTTTGATTTGTTGACAAGTCAACGTAATTATATTACTGTCGTTGACAATAAAATAACTGTAAACACAATAATATTACTATCAACAGCATCAATATTATTATTTTTTTGGGTTTTTTGTTTTGTTTGAGTTATTCACGGAGTAACGTAATAATATTACTGTCTATTATTGTAATTTTACTGTGGTTGACGGTAATATTACTGTTGTTATAGTAATATTACTGTCACTCACAGTAATATTAATTCTTTTGGCTTTTTATTATGTTTGCATTTGTTGAACAGTCAACATAGTAATATTACTCTATTACACAATAATAATGAGTTTTGTTGTGTTAATATTACTGTGCTAGAGATTAATATAGCAATATTGTTGTGTTAAACTGCAGTTTAGTTAATTTTACTGTGTTTCACAGTAATATAGTTAATATTACTCTCAATCACAGCAATATTGCTGTTTAAACGAAAAAAAAAATGTTACAAAAAGAAAAAATAAAAAAATCGAAAAAGTCAACGCCGGAGACCGGCGAAAAAATACGGAAGAAAAGACAAAAAAAAATGAAAAGTCAACGCCGGAATCCGGCGCGAAATTTTTTTTTTGAAAATATTTGTTTTTTTGAAAAAAAAAAGTTTTGGGTTAAAATTGAATAATTTGTGAAATTTGAGGTCAAATTGAAGTTAAATTAAGTTAATGATGAAATTGGAGCATATTAAAATATGAGGGGCTATTTTAGTCCTTTACAAAAATCTGGACCATGTATGGACTTATTGGTAAATGAGTTTTTTGTCTTCATCTCTTTATGAATAAGTACCCACTGATGGGCTTATTTGTATATATATATATATATATATATATATATATATATATATATATATATATATATATATATATATATATATATATATATATATATATTTCGGTAATATCTTTGAGTCCTTCACTTGTATTAATGATTGTTGTCTTGTTATACTTCTTTCAGCTTTTATACTTACGACCTACCTAGGACTGAGGATCTTAATTGGATTGCCTTCCTTGTTTGTGCTTCTGATCATTAAATTTCGAAAAAGGCATTTGTCATTGTTTAGTACAATAGAAGCGTTCCTGCAAAGTAACACAAGTCTCACAACAATTCGATATTCCTACTCAGACATAAGAAAAATGACAAGAGGTTTTCGTGAAAAACTAGGCGAAGGGGGTTATGGTTCGGTTTACAAAGGGAAACTTCGAAGCGGCCATGATGTAGCCGTCAAACTACTCAACAAGACTAGAGCAAATGGGCAAGAATTCATCAATGAAGTTGCAACGATTGGAAGGATCCATCATGTAAATGTGGTTAAACTTGTCGGATATTGTGCAGAAAGATCCAAACGCGCCCTTGTCTATGACTTCATGCCTAACGGCTCCCTCGAGAAGTACTTATTTAGCAAAGAGACAAGTAATTGGCTTAGCTTGGCGAGGAAGTTTGAGATTGCAGTTGGAGTTGCTCGTGGAATTGAATATTTCCACATAGGATGTAACATCCAAATCCTACATTTCGACATAAAGCCTCACAACATACTTCTAGATGATAATTTCACACCCAAAATCTCCGATTTTGGACTCGCAAAGTCTTATTCAACGGAGAATACAGCGGTGACTCTCACTGCAGTTAGGGGAACAATAGGGTATGTGGCTCATGAACTAATGAATAGAAGCATTGGCCGTGTTTCTTACAAGGCCGATGTTTATAGCTTTGGAATGTTATTGATGGAAATGTTAGGGCTAAATAGAGGTACGAGGCATAATGACAACAAATCTAGCCAATATTTCCCATATTGGATTTATGATCACTTGAATGAAGGCAACGACATCGAAATTGGAAATGCCGATAAAAATGACTATGACGATGATGACGATGACGACGACAATGCAAGAAAAATGAGAAGAAAGATGACAATAGTTGGATTGTGGTGCATACAAATGAGCCCAACTGATCGCCCGTCAATGAGTGAAGTTTTAAAAATGCTCCAAGGGGAAATCAAAAATTTGCAAATTCCTCCTCAACCTTCCCAGTTACCTGATATTGAATACTTCAATGATCAAAATTGGGACACAGAGTCAACTGGTTCTATGGCCTTGTTGAATGACCATCTCAACAAAAAGTTTAACCGATTAGTGAAATGTATTATTTAATATTAATATCTCCAATACACCCCCTCAAGTGCAGATGAATTACATTTGAAGCCTTGCACTTGAAATATTTGAAATGGGTGGCAGTAGGATTCAAACTCAGGACCTTTCATTTGGCTTGACTTTGATATCGAATGACCATCTCAACCAAAAACTAAAGACATTAATGAAATATATTATTTAATATTAATATCTCCAATACTACTTTTCTTTTCTGATAATTATTGTAGGATTATATGAATATGTATGCATTGTCATCTCCCAACAATTCATTATGGCCAACACAGATGTAAAAACTTGTCTGATAGCTATTCTAAAAGGCAATATCTTTGGTCAAAATGCAGAGTAGCCAAATATGAACTTTATTTCTCTAAACTAAAACAAAAAAAAATTATATGGGATTTATTGCGCTATCTACTTATGTGTTTACTCTAATTTTTATAAAAAAAAAATGGAAAGTACAGTTTGCACCCTTGAACTATGTGTGTTGTCACAAACACCCCCTTGAACTACAAAACGTAACAAAATGGCCCCTCCGTTTCAAATCCGTTTGTGTATGATGATGTGGCGAGTTGACTTTGTCATTTTTTTAATTACTTTTGTAGCTGCAACATATTTTGACATTTTTACCCTCAATATGCTACATCTGCATCTCTCTCTCTCTCGATATACTGTATACATACACGTTCTTGTATGAACGCACATGTTCTTATAATAAATATTTATAAATATACATAATTTAATTACAAAATAAATTAATTATTTAATTCATATTTTACCAATAAATACACTAAATTAACCCAAAACAAAATTCAAAAAATTGTAAAACTTTGCCTCCAAGTACCCCAAATCAGTTAATCAATATTTCTATTCTCTCTCTTGCGAACTTTGATACGCGATATTTATGTTGGTGTTGGATCCCATCAGAAAATAATTACAGAAATCAGCGCTATTGGTTAGCCACTCGTCGGTGGTGGTTATCGACGGAGACAACCAACGCCGAAATTTCGTCGGCGATTTGAGAAGGTAACAAAAGGCGTGGGACATGATTGTGTGAGCGCTGCCTAGGAGGAATCCTCCCATGCGCTGTGATAGTAAACGACGAGGGGCAGTTTGGATGCCGGAGCGGGGAAAATTTTCGTCGAGGGGAGATACAAGGATGAATACTCCCCTATGATAGTAAATGACGAGGGGCAGTTTGGATGCCGGAGCAGGGAAAAATTCCAGCGAGGGGAGATACGAGGATAAATCTTCGTTGGTGGGAATGTGTTTGCTGGGTGATGCGATCTCTTGTGTATCATAAGATTTCTTTACTGAACGTAAGAAAACTCTTGTTTATTATTTCTCTTCATTATAAAAACCCTAGCACAAGACGACTATTTAAAGATAAAACCCTAGAGTCCTAATCTAATTAAGAAATGTAATTACCTATACTAATTAAATACCTAATAATCTCCTAACCACTACTAACTCACGGCCATCTATAACCCTAAACAACTATTCTATTTAATTAATAATTAAATACTGACTAACTAATAATTAAACGATATATTTAATAATATATCGTATCAAACCACCCCTCTTGAAATGAACCTTGTCCTCAAGGTTCGAGTCAATTTGGTCCCTCTTCTTTGCGTTTCCACCTATGTTTGACTTCATCGACTTGCTTATCAACTTGCTTCCCGATTGACTCCGAAAAACACGATGAACGACCAAGCTTTTTAACACATTGTTCATGCTGATCCAATGAAATTTCACAGGCCATTTTAGCGAAAATATTCAATCTTTTTCCCGACAAATAAAATTTTTCAATCGTCTTTTTAGATTTTATCTCATCCAAACTGACCATCGGTTCTTCGTCTTCTTTCTTTTGAACACCATGAAAATTTCCTAATATCCATTGTGTCTCTTCGTTCTCCTCCCTGGTTAATTTCTCGTCTTCATCCCACTTTACCTCAGTTGACTCCGATTCTTCTTCTTTCGACTCTTCGTCCCACTTTATCTCAGTTGAATCCGATTCTTCTTCTTCCGGCGAACTCACAAAAATTTGGGGTTCTTCGAAAAAGTCATCGTCGTCCTCTTCCTCTTCCTCCGGGAATAGGCTCGGCAGCGGCATCGGCAGTGGCGGTGACGGGCGGCGGTCCCTTCGGCTTTTGTGATGGCGTTGACGTCGTCCTTGACTTTGTTCGAGCAATTTCTGAAAATCAATCCGTAATTTCTCCACGGATTTCTCCAATCGCTCCAACCGTCTTGTTTCTGACATCATAATTTTCACAAAGTTTTGATGTGATCTCAACTTTGCTCCAGCTTAGCTTTGATATAATCGCTACCTTGCTAACGAAGCGTTGGTGTTAATCGCAACTTCGCTCTGATACCAATTGATGCGATCTCTTGTGTATCATAAGATTTCTTTACTGAACGTAAGAAAACTCTTGTTTATTATTTCTCTTCATTATAAAAACCCTAGCACAAGACGACTATTTAAAGATAAAACCCTAGAGTCCTAATCTAATTAAGAAATGTAATTACCTATACTAATTAAATACCTAATAATCTCCTAACCACTACTAACTCACGGCCATCTATAACCCTAAACAACTATTCTATTTAATTAATAATTAAATACTGACTAACTAATAATTAAACGATATATTAACGATATATTTAATAATATATCGTATCACTGGGGACCGAAGATTTGGGATCGGAAGAGGCGGCGATTGGGGGAAGAATCCCGGCCGACGTGTGATGGAACCATTGAAGTTTTGGGTTTATTCCAGGTGGGAAGAAGCGTGCCCATTAACGTTAACTCAGTGATACCATTGACATGTTGAAGAAGAGAAGAAGAAAGAATTGATTAGTCTAACTTTTTAAATTAAATACATTTAAGGGTAATTAAGTAATTTCCCAGAAAAACTAACGGTGTTAATTTTCTAATGTTTGACCAAAAATCGGAGGGGCCATTTTGTTACGTTTTGTAGTTCAGGGGGTGTTTGTGACAGACCCCATAGTTCAGGGGTGTAAACTGTAGTTTCCCCTAAAAAAAAATACAAAAGTAACTAATGCTACCGCAACCTAAGAAACACTTTTTTATTCTCTAATTTTCACTTTTAAAATACTATCCCGTGCTTAACGAACACCAGCCCCTGCCCCAAAAGGTGGCATTCTCACTGCGATTCGATCACTACGCATAAATTCTTGGATCATACTCCGCGTTTCTTCTTTCCCGATTTCTATGAAAGGTATGGCTCTTCCGTTTTGCCTTTTCTGCGTTTATAAGTTTTGTGTGGCGTATAGGCATTCGTGGTGGTGATTCCTCTATTTTTTGTTTGTGGGTTTTGGTAACATGATCATGCTCTGGTTTTTGAATTTCAACGTGCTGACGTGTTGTTGAATATTCTTATGATAAATTTTGATTTCGGTTTCTTGTCGGGAGTTTGTTTCTACGATTCTTGATTACCTTCGAGTTTTTTTTTTTTTAAAATGTTTTGGTGTAACCGTTACTTGGTGAAATTAACTGTGTAAGAAAAATTGTGATGAATTATAGGAGGAATATTTAGTCTTTCAATTCTTTAGTTATCGGTGCAAATTTTTCTTTTTATGTTTTTTACTTGTTTGTTGAGTAATTTCATGGAAGTCCCGGTTGATGTTGTATCTAATTTATTTTCTTGGTTCTCCAACTATTTTATACATTTCTTAATTTCTTATCCAATTCTTGTTTTTCATTTTCTTTTGGCAGAACTTGTTGGGAAGTGCTTCAAGTGATAAACCAATTGATAGTTTAAGATGTGAAAACAAAAAATTTAACCCGCTACAGCAGCAAAAACAAACGAAATGGCAAATGGAGGGACCATTTTGTTACGTTTCGTAGTATAGGGGGTGTTTGTGACATGTCTCATAGTTCATGAGTGCAAACTGTACTTTCCCCTAAATTATATTTACTGAAAACAAAATGCTTTTTTTTCCGAATTTAATATATTAATGGGGTGAAGATTGATACTTTCATAAATTGTTTCTTTAAAATATTCTATTACAATTAATATTATTTAAAATATATTCAAATATAATATAAAGGTCAAAACAAAATTTATTTAATAAATAGTTTTATATTAATTTTTATTTCAGAGTGAAGTATTTTTTTTTTTTGAGTAATCAGAGTGAAGTATTTTAAACGTTATAGTAATTTTTCCGCCGGATTTTGGCGTTGACTTTTAAAAATATTTTTTTTTTCTCTTCCGGATTTTTTCGCCGGTTTCCGGCGTTGACTTTTTCGATTTTTTTTCTTTTCTTTCTTTCTGTAACTTTTTATTTTCGTTTAAACAACAATATTGCTGTGATTGACAGTAATATAAACTATATTACTGTTAAACACAGTAAAATTAACTAAACTACAGTTTAACACAGTAATATTGCTATATTAATCTCTAGCACAGAATTATGAACACAACAAAACTCATTATTATTGTGTAATAGAGTAATATTACTATGTTAACCGTTCAACAAATGTAAACATAATAAAAAACCAAAAGAATTAATATTATTGTGAGTGACAGTAATATTACTATAACAACAGTAATATTACCGTCAACCACAGTAATATCACAATAATAGACAGTAATATTATAACGTTACTCCGTGAATAACTCAAACAAACAAAAAAATCCAAACAAGATAATAATATTGATGTGGTCGGCAGCAATATTACTATAACAACAGTAATATTACCGTCAACCACAGTAATATTATTGTGTTTACAGTAATATTACAATAATAGACAGTAATATTATTACGTTACTCCGTGAATAACTCAAACAAAACAAAAAACCTAAAAAAAATAATATTAATGTTGTTGACAGTAATATTATTGTGTTTACAGTTATTTTACTGTCAACGACAGTAATATAATTACGTTGACTTGTCAACAAATCAAACAAAAAAAAAATAACAAAAAAAAAATAATAATAATATTACGTTAATTTACTGTCAACGGCAGAACAATTACATAAATGTATTGTCAACGGCAGTACAATTACGTTAATTAACTGTCATTCACAGTATAATTACGTTAATTTACTGTCCGTGACAGCACAATTACGGTCAACGTTTAGCGGCGGACGTGTAAAAAAAACAAACAAAAAAAAAACCTAAAAGAACACTAAAAAAAAAGTCAACGCCGTAAACCGGCGAAAAAATCCGGAAGAAAAGAAAAGAAAAAATAAAAAAAATATTAAAAGTCAACGCCAGAATCCGGTGGCAAAATTACTTTTTTTTGGAAATTTGTTTTTTGAAAAAAAAAGTTTTGTGTCAAAATTGAATAATTTGTGAAATTTGGGGTCAAGTTGAGATTAAATTAAGTTAAGGATGAAATCGGAGCATATTAAAGTATGCTCCAAAAGAGTCAAAATTGAATTTTTGTGGTCAAAATTGGATTTTTGTTGACAAAATTGATTTAATTGTGGTTACAATTAAGAATTGGGTACAAATGGTGTGTAAAGACTAAAATACCCTCTCACGTTTTAAAATCCTTCAATTTCATTCATTTAACTCAATTTAACCTCAAATTGACCATTAATTTCACCAATTATTTAATTTTGACCATCGCTGGTCTGCCGTTGACTTTTTTTTTCTAATGTTATGTAGCCGCTGCTGACCGGCGGTCAACGCCGGTCTCCGGCGGCGTTGACAATTTCGTTTTTTATTTTTTTTTCCCTGTAAGAAACAGTAACATTACTGTGATTGACATTATATTAACTATATTACTGTTTAACACAGTCATATTGTAATATTACTATCTAGCACAGTAATATTAAAACAATAAAATCACAGTAATATTGTTGTGGTAGACAGGAATATTACTGTAACGAGAGTAATATTATTAGGGACAAGTACAGATAAATCCCCAACTCAAAAACAAACATACGGGTCAGTCCCCACTAACGTTTTACTAGCGGGTCAGTCCCTAAAGCAAACATAAACATGCAATTCAATCCCTGACCCCACTTTTTTTCACTTTATACACTCTCTCTCCTCTCTCCTCTTTCTTCTATTTCTTCTACACTCTCTCTCCTCTCTCCTCTTTCTTCTGTTTCTTCTACACTCTCTCTCCTCTCTCCTTTTCTTCCATTTTTTCTCTTCTGTTTCTCTCTCCTCTTCCTTTCCTCATATTCTCTGTTACTACTTTTAGTTTTCCGACCGCGAAAAAAAACTGTAATTTCCCACAATGGCAGCAAATGGTGAATCAAACCCCATCGCCGCTGGTATTATTGGAAGTTGTCGGTACAGTGATTATCTGCACATCATTTCCATTAAGAATGATTCGACTTAAAAGGAGATCTATGAATCTATCTTAATGAAGTGGAACGATATACATCCCGACAAATTGGTGCTCCAATACTTGGCTCCCCGTGAAAGAATGTTTGTCACACTGACTTCTGACGAAGACGTGGTGAATATGGTTACATTGCATTTGGTAATGCACATGAGTGTGGTCGACATTATGGTGAGCCGCACTGATGAACTTGATGGGCGTAGAAGGAGGACCCCCAGCAACGGGTATGCAGCCATTCTGTTTTGTATGCATTTTCAATTTGTTTATGTGATCATAGCATAGAATATAATACTACATAGTATCGTGTTACTATAGTGATAGTGTAGAATAACTAAGCTCGTAGTATCATATAAGGCTACTAATAGTATGGAATGATTGTATATCAAGTATCTTATAAATTGAGTTCTCGTATGCAAGCATTCCACTCAAAGTACTTATTTCAATTGTTACAATTTATTTGTAGTCCACTGTAATAATCCAATTTGTTTCATTGTTTTTGCATTTTCCAGTGAGTCTGTTAGTTCCAACAGTCCGTTGCTGCAAATTGAGTACAATCCGGTTGGAGATTCAATTGATGCATGGAGACATTGCATACGCGGGGAGAATCAAATTTTCAAAGATGCTAATGATTTTAGGTTTATGCTAAAAAATTACTGCATTGCTAACAATCGAACCTTTAAGTACAAGAAAAATGATCAACAAAAGATCATAGCCGTATGCATTGTTGAAAATTGCAAATGGAGGGTTTATGCATCAGTTCATAAATCAGACAAGTTATTCGGCATTCGCAAATGTATTCTTGAGCACAGTTGTGGTGATGCTACTCTTCGTACAAGGGGTCATCCCAAAGCCGATGCTACGTGGATTTCGCAACTTATGAAACAAAAATTGAGAGATGAGCCAGGTTACAAACCAATTGCTATTTTGAATGAGGTCCAAAGAAAGTATGGTGTGGAGCTTAAGTACTATACGGCGTGGAGAGGTAAGGAAAAAGCAATGTATGACATTCATGGGGATGAGTCGAGCTGTTATGATAAACTGAGACGTTATTGTCGTGCACTAAAACAGAATAACCCTGGTAGTTGTGCCGATTATGAGATTGACCCTCAAACTCAAAAGTTTCTTCGGATCTTTATTAGTTTTGGAAATTCTATTTTGGGTTTCCACCGTGGGTGTAGGCAAATGATATGTTTGGATGTGACTCATATTAAAAATAAGTACAAAGGTTGCTTACTTTCTGCTGTGTCCAAAGATCCAAATGATGAGTTATACACATTGGCCTATGCAATTGTTGATGCCGAGAATGATAGGAATTGGGAGTGGTTTTGTAATAAGCTGAAAGAGATTCTTGTTTATCACAATGGGGGTTTATTGAAAAATTACACAATTTTCTCTGATCGTCATTCCGGGCTTATTAAAGCCATTCCACTGGTATTTCCTGGTAGCAACCATGCTTATTGTTTGCGACATTTGGAGGATAACTTTAGAACAAAGGTTCTAAGATCGTATCCATTGCACAACAAAGCATATTGGGTGAGTGTTCTACATAAGGCTGCAATTGCTCCTACTCGGCAAGAGTTTGAGGAATATATATCTCATATAGTTCAATCAATGCCTCGTGCGGAATCATTTATCCGAGACTCTGATCCCAATCGTTGGGCCAAAGCATACTTTTCTGGGGATAGATGGGGAATAATGAACAGTAACCAAGTTGAATGTTGGAATGGTTGGGTTAAAGATGAACGATCTTTGCCAGTTCCATCCATGATTGATATGATACGAATCAAAATAATGAAGATGATAGGTAATCGACGGGAAGATTCTTTAGTCATGGCTGGTACAGTGTGTCCAAGAGTTGAAAAGAGATTATTAATCAACTATACGGCCTCTCGCTTATTAAAATATACCAGATCCAGTGGTACGCGTTATGAGGTGTATGAAGAGGATAAGTCGTATGGTGTTGATTTAGAGACTAGGACCTGTACTTGCAAATCTTGGCAGTTGGATAAACTTCCGTGCAAACATGCATGTGCATGTATTGAGTCGAAAGGATATTCGGTATTTGAATTTGTTGATCCTTGCTTCCGGGTTGATTTGTACAAAGAAGTATACAAGTACACAATTAATCCAATTCCTTCATTTGATGAGGAATTTGATTTGTACAATGCACAAACAAATCATGGCTTGGAAGATGTATTTATTAATCCACCTGCATCGAAAGCTCAACCAGGCCGTAGAAGGACGAAAAGAATTCTATCACAAGTTGAAACCCGTGTTACGAAGTGTGCACGGTGTGGTAAACCTAGACATAATCGCCGTACGTGCAAACAACCAGTCCCGTAGCACTACTCTGTTTCTACTTTCTTTTTATGTTGTTTGTACTTTGTTAACATGTACTTCGTACTATTTATCCATTTGTATGTACCATGATATGACTGTTTTAGTTACAATAGAGCGCACTGTTTTAGTTACAATAGTATTGTTGTTACGTTGATATGGTATAACGTACAACATAATATAGTTCACAGAAGAATAATAAATGAATCGATTTGAATTTTATGACCGTTACAATAATATAGCCGTTATTTTTGTCGTCAGAACTTATAAAAAGCACCTAATTATGTTCATTTGCTTCTCATTCATGGCTTCTTCCAGTAGCAACTCTCAAAAGAGTAGCTTAAAATATAAAAAAGATAACTGCAAGCGTCGTGATTGTGGGAAAAAAACAATAATCATGGTTTCGGAGACAAGTTTGAATCCAGGGAGGCTATTTTACTTTTGCCCAGACCATGGCTATTCTCATTGGTGTGAGCCATTTGAAATTGGGCAAACTTTCTCCCACAACTATTCTCGATATGAAGAAAGTGAAGCTACGAGTGGATCGACGAACCAAGTTCATCGCGAAAGTAAAGTGAAGAATTCCAGAGATGAAGCTGGAGTAATTCAAAGTTTGATAGTGTTAAACCTAGTAATATTTGCAGTTTACATGATTTGTCAAACCTATGTAATGTTTCTTAACTAATCACCGTAACAATACAAGTTAAAAGTTAGTGTCGTGTATTGTAGCTCGTTAATCGTATTGTAATGTCAATGTGTAAGTACTTTGGGTACTTACAAATAAATTAACTCTATCGATGAATCAGTTGTTGTTGTTCGTAACAAATGTACTCATACAATATAGTGATAGTTATTGTTCTTCTATTGTTCTGTATATCACGTTCACAACTCAGGCATGAATCGTACAATATCTACGTATTATTGTACTGTACTAATGGTACTCTTGTTATTGTACCATTTGGGGTCAACACGACCATAGAAAACCATCTCATCCCTCATTTATTCATTTTGTGACTCATTTACAAGAATTGAGACAACTTGGAAGTTGATAGGTATTGAATATGATCACTTGTGATGAAAACAATCACTTATACATAGAATCCTTGTACATTAGTAGTGTATCTTGTAAGGAATTCGATACATTTGTTCCATTTTGGACGCCAAAGTTAAAACTAACCTGAAAATAACTCGCCAACCTTAATTTAAAACATATTATATGTCTTTCCCAAACTTATGGATCACAAATGTGCAAAACAAATTTGAGCAATTCAAGTCATCAACATAATGGTATAGATGGGGTAGGTTATACGCATCGACAAGAAACTAACAGAGTATTAAAAACTAATTTGCAAAACACTTACACTATTCAAAATAGGTGTCACAAAACCACAAAAAGGGGACAAGTTTTAAAACCATCATCGCACGAAAACACTAATCTAAAAGTACTTGTTCATGCAAAGACAGTCAAAAGCATATTGTTCGTGACAATCACAACCCAAAAACACCCATAAAACAGATTGTTCAAAAATAATTTTAAAAATTGTTCAAAATATGTTCAAAGCATCAGCATCTACTGCCTCTCTATCCACGCCCTGGTGCTTTAAGAAGACACGTGCTAGTTTTGGACGGAGTTTTTTGATCAAGCAAGTTTTCGCCTTTTCCCAAGTCTCAGCGTCATCTCTAGCATGGCAATATGCCCACATGCAGACAAAAATCCCGCAATCATCATTCCCTTCTTGTTGTCTGCATCCTTCTACCCATTCGACATGTGAAGGTATATCCAACGCGGTTTTATTTTCAATCACCCTGCTATAATAACTCGCCTACAAAAATATACTATTATATTAGTATACATGTATTTTCATTACCATATTGCAGCACCGTTCAATCACAGTACCCAAACTATGGATTAATAAAACATATACCACATTCCCCAATATATAAATTAAAGAAGTAATAATCGATTTAAGGACTTACGATATAATCTGCAATTCCTGGGCTCGTCGGAGAATGGGCTAGGGAGTTCCAATGCCGAAAAACTTTTTCGTTTGGGTCCAACACAAGCAAGAACTAGTGATCTTTGGGATTTATAGGTATCAGAACATATTTTTTGCTGTAGAGACGTGCTATTCCAAGCTTCTCAACTGCGGTAGATCCAAAATATGTTAAGCTCTTTAAAAAGGTATCCAACTCTGTATCACCCATCTTTCTGAAGTCCATTCGATCTCGTGCCAGTATCTCATACTACGAAATATAATAAAAAAAAATATAAGATAAACCAGTATACACAGAATGCAACATATTTGTTAAACCAATATATACCTGGGCAGGGGTCTCGAGATAATCAATCTCATGCCCATGTTCATCCATGATCGCTTCAGAATTTAACAGGCTCATGTATATGTCGATGTGCTCCCCACTCAGATGCTGATCAAACAAAAGATCGCACATATGCTTTCCAGTCAATACGTTGGGGCCTCTTTCGATCACAATTGCACTACAATAGAAATAAACATGCACTATTTGTTAAGTACGCCGATACTACATAAGAAGTTATTATATACCAAATGTTCAGTAAGTTAGTGATTTTATCTCAAATCAACATCAACGAGGTACCCATCCAGTACTGCCCTCTCTACATCAGTAAGCTCATCTCGACATACATAGTCTGTTCTCCCCTGGTACGTAGAATTATCTACGACAACCTATATCCAAAGGAATCATTAGTGATAATAGTAATAACAATAATAATAATAATAATAATAATAATAATAATAATAATAATAATAATAATAATACTTATTATTAAATTATAAGGAATAATTACTGTTGTGGGCAGTTTAGCAGAGACTACGCTGATTTCTTGTCCTCGACTCTTTCTTCTTCGATTGTCTTCTCTTGCCTTCGACCTTCTCTCCCTCTCCATGTTCATTACTTTTATCAAGGTTTCTTATTCTTCTTCTTCTTCTTGTTCTCCTTCTTTCACTTTTTTTTCCTCATCTCCAAGTTCTTCAACAGCATTAAAAAATTTATCTTCCTCCTCCACTTCCTTTTTCCCTTCATCTTGCTCCTCTTCCTCTTCCTCTTCCTCATCTTCCTCTTCAAAAATAAGAGCTCTTCTTCTCTTCTTCTTCCCCTCTGTCTCTTCCAATCTCACATTCTTCCTCTTCACTTGTTGTGCATTTCCAAAATGTTGTTGCAGTTCACATAAAATAAACAATGATTAGTGTAATACAACAACATCACGTTGGTTTACAAATGGGACATGTCCATCTCATTAATAGTACTCTTCACTTACACGCCTGACTTCGACTTTTCCACCGACCTCCAAAGCTGCAACAATAGGACCAGATAGTTCTTCCACAGGTGAAACCAAAAACTTTCTCTCTTCTTTGTGCACGGAGAATGATATCACCTAATAAACATATAGACAAATTGTACATTAGTTTATTACGTAAGCAAATAACACAATGAAAATGCATAAATCAAAATTGTTACCTTGTCTGGTGTGAGTTCTCTAAAAAGATGTTTAGCCTGACGTTCATCGGCTGGTATTGTAGAGTCGGACCATCGAAAAAATCTTGGGTATTCGAAAACGCTTATTGCGAATCCCAAAGAAATGATCCTTTCACTCACCCATGCCAACAACCCAATGGTGCAACCATCAAAATACCCTCCTGCCCCAGCCAAGTGTGCCTCAATATTTTCAATGAGCACATCATACACCAACTTTCCCCACGCAAAATCTCCTACGCGCTCCAATTTGTCAACATGTGGATAAACGTACCTCGGCAGTTGAAAGTTGCCCTTTGGCAATAAGAAAGTATTGCAAGCGAAAATAATGTACAACCTACAAAAATCCTCAATTGATTGTTGGTCGGTCCTAACAGCATACTCTTCCAATTTTTCAGCAATTTGATGACGCTTTACTTGGGTCAATTTACCCCCAAAAACACGTCTAATGAAAGGAGTTTCTATTTCCAGGTTTTTATCGATGGGTATCCCCTTAAACTGTAATCCCATCATGATGCAGAACTCCCTAGGATCAAAGACGACAGGGATAGTTTTACCTCCAAACCAGAACGTACGTGTCTCCACGTTGTATGTCTTCTTCAATAAAACATACACCTTTAAGAAACTATGGTATATCTTAGGCATGTTTAAGAAATGCCCGAAAGGATTTTCCTCCAATGCAGCATAGTGTCTGGCCGTCATCATAGGTTTAATTATGTCCATTTGTTCTCTGAAGGCGCTAGGAGAGCACCTGCATGCTTGTTGGGCGTCATCATCTGCAAGTGTATTACGATTATAAAGGAAAAACAATAATCAGAAAAAATACAATTGTAAGATAACAATGGTACTATGTAGGTATTGTAATTATACCGTCACTATATTGTATCAATACCATACACCTACAGTACTTATACTATTGGGCAATACGACATATACTATTTAATTACATCAGAAGAAATGCCATTACCTTTTTTTTATACCTTCTAACTACAATAGCACTACCGTTGTGTAGTAAGACTTGTATTATTTAAACACATCTAATGCCCAAAATCAAACCCTTGTTATGACAAAAAGTGATTTGGGAAAATACTAATATTTCAGACGAATGATACCCAAGAGCGAAAGTGTTCAAAATCATGCAATTCCACAGAAAATGAACAATTTTTGCAAGCATAAACAAGAAAACAACATTTTATTGGAACCAGTTGTTCGATTTTTTTATTTCAGAAAACCCTAATCTCGTCGTTGGATACTACCCACTACTGGAAATGTTCAAAATCATTCAATATGAGAACATGCAGTTTATTTTTTGCTAACAGCAACAAAAAACAACAACAAATTTCATTATCGATTCCTGAAAAAAAAAAAAAAAAACCTTGCTTCTCCTTCCCCTTGTTTGTCTTCACCATTCTTCTACTTCGAAAATTATTACTTTAGTTTCCTGTCTACTTTCCGCCTTGTTGGGGTTATTTATACAAGCAAACAAAAACCGAAGAACCTGAAGAATCGCTTGCACGAAGAAAAACTGTCCGAAAACGCTGAGGAAATGGTTCGAAAATTGAATGACAACGGATAGTTGAAAGGTATGGAGCGTGATTCTCAACCGGCGCGTGAAAAGTAGGTAAAAAGTTGTGTCAGAATTTTGCAGGTAATTTCAAAATAAAGTGAAGGGTTTTTCGGTCTTTGCACACCAGTTAGGGAGTTAAGTGCATATTTATGTTTGATTTAGGGTCCAATACGCTTAAAAAATGTTGTTGGGGACTGACCCGCACTTTATGTTTGGGTTTAGGGATTTATCACTATTTGCCCCATATTATTATGTTTACAGTAATTTTATTGTCAACAACAGTAAATTACAATAGTAGACAATAATATTATTATGTTGACCGGTCAACAAATCAAACAAAAATAAAATAGCCGAAAGATAAATAAATAAAATTGATGTGCTTGACAGTAATATTATTGTGTTTAAAGTAATTTTATTGTCAACCACAATAATATTACAATAGTAGTCAATAATAGTATGACGTTGACCGGACAAAAATCAAACAAAATAAAAAAAAATCCCAAAACAAATATTAATGTGGCTGACAGTAATATTAGTAATATTACTATCGTTGACAGTATTATAGTAATATTACTATAACGACAGTAATATTATTATGTTTACAGTAATTTTACCATCAATCTCAGTAATACTACAATAGTTACCAGTAATATTATTACATTAACCGATCAACAAAATAAAAAAAGTCAAAAAATAAATAAAATTGATGTGGTTGACAATAATATTACTTTGTTTACTGTCAACCACAGTAATATTACAATAGTATCATTATGTTGACCCGTCAACAAATCAAACAAAACATAAAAGCCAAAAAAAGTAATATTAACGTGGTTGACAATAATATTATTGTGTTTACAGTAATTTTAGTGCCAATGACAGTAATATTACTGTCACAGGTTAACGACGGACGACAGTAATATTTCTAAGAAAAAATTTGAAAAAGAAAAGGTCAATTTCTTTTTTTTTTGGTCAAAATTGATAAAGTTGAAATTAAATTGATGTTACAATTAAGAATTATGTTTAAAGAGTTGGAGGTAATTTTGTCATATCATTAAGTTTACCTTTATTTATAAGACATATTAAAGTGATTGGTTTAGTGATAAAAGAGATATAACATCTAAACCTAGAATAATTAAGATGGTTGGCCAAAAAGCTCCTAAAAAAACTTCTAACTATTATTTGGCCGCAAGCACTAAACTATAGGGATACACGTCATGTAAGGGTAACGTAGTATTGAATATGATATTTTTTGTCTGATCACCTACAATACCAAATTGTTTGTTGTTATCCGTAAAAACAATACTCAGTGACTTTAAGTCAATCAAGAGAACAATGTGTACGAAAATATGATAATAATTATAAGGGGAAATTAGCTAGTTACCCCTTATTTTGGACTTATATATGTGGAGATCTTATTTTTATTGGGTAAATGGCAAATAGACCCATGACAAGTGCACTTAGAGGGTGTTTGGCTAAGCTTATTTTAAATAGCTGATAAGCTCTTACGTCTGATAAGATGTTTTTAGAGCTGATAAGCTGTTACATCTTATTTTTAGGATTAATTTTTAGAGTGTTTGGATAATGAGCTTATTTCCTATTTTTACTCATTATAAGATCTTAAATAAAAAGGTGGGGTAGAGGTACTTAATTAAAAAGATCTTATTTGGTCTCCAACAGCTTATTTAAAAAAAAATTAAGATCTTTTTTTTTAAATTTACCAAACGCTTTGGAAGAGCTTATAAGCTCTAAAACATCTTATAAGCTCCTTTTAACATCTTATAAGCTTAGCCAAACACCCTCTAATAATTAAAAGAGAGACATCCAACTTTTTTGTCTTCCAAATAAATCTAACCCATTCAAACTTATTTGCAAATAACGAAAATCCCTTTATATATACCAAAATTACCCCCAATTCATTGAAACTCAATTCAACTCCAATTTCATTATTTATACCTCAATTTAGCCCAATTTCATCAATTAACCAATTTTAACCCTAATTTCAATTTTGACCCCAATTTTGACCCGCCACCACCGGAGACCGCCGGTCTCCGGCGTTGACTTTTTTTTTTTTTTTGCAAAACTTTTTTTCCCCAGAAATTTTTTTCCGGCCGGTCAACTGCCGTTGACCGCGGTCTCCGGCGTTGACTTTTTTTTTATTTTTATAATTTTGTTTTTTTCTTAAAAAAAATATTTTAATTAATATTACTGTCTTGGCTGCTAAATTACTGTATCAGGCAGTTATTTAACTGTCGGAGACAGTAATTTAACTGTAAATTGACTTTTTTTTTTCTTCAAAAATATTTTAATTAATATTACTGTCTCTGGTACTAAATTACTGTCTCCAGTAGTTATTTAACTGTCGAAGACAGTAATTTAACTGTTAATTGATTTTTTTGAAAAATATTTTAATTAATATTACTGTATTCGTTGTTAAATTACTGTCTCCAGCAGTTATTTAACTGTCGGAGACAGTAATTTAACTGTTAATTGACTTTTTTATTCTTAAAAAAAATATTTATAATTAATATTACTGTATTCGGTGCTAAATTACTGTCTCCAGCAGTTATTTAACTGTCGGAGATAGTAATTTAACAGTTAATTGACTTTTTTTTTAAAATTATTTTAATTAATATTACTGCCTTGGCTGCTAAATTACTGTCTCTAACAGTAATTTAACTGTCTTAGACAATAATATTAATAATATTACTGTTCGGGAAAATAATATTCATAATATTACTGTCCCAAACATTAATATTACTGTTTGGGACAGTAATTTAGTAATTCAAATATTTTTTTTTTAAGAAAAAAAAATTTCCAAAAAAAAAAAAAAAAAAGTCAACGCCAGAGACCGGCGGTCAACGGTGGTTGCCCGGCCGGAAAAAAAATTTAGGAAAAAAAAAAGTTTTCAAAAAAAAAAAAAAAAAAAAAATGTCAATGCCGGAGACCGGCGGTCTCCTGCGGTCAACGCCGGAATCTGGCCGGAAAAAAAAATTTAGAAAAAAAAATTATTTTCTAAAAAAAAAAAATTGGGGGTTAATGTGATATATTTGTTTAAATCTGGGGTCAATGTGTAATATTAAGGAAGTTAGAACATAATGGGTGGAATTGATAAGAAATATATTATGGAGGGTATTTTAGACTAAATACATGGGGATGAGTTTAATTGAGAGACTGTTTTTTTTGTGGACCAAAATGCATTTAAGTCCCATGTGATGGGCCTTTTTGCCATTCGCCCATTTTTATTAGATGAATATAGGTATAGGTCATTTGACCCAAAAAAATAATATAAATAAAGTAAAACAATTAGTATATGGACATAAATACCTTCAATTAATAAGAAAACAAATTTCATATATCATTCCATCTCTCTCCAATCTTACGTCTCTTCTTCTTATATAATCTCTCGTCTTTCTCTCCCTCTCCATCTTATGTCTCTCTCTATTATTTTATGATATTTTTTTTCTTTTCAATCAACATCTTTTCGATCAGCTTCTTTCTTTCTTTACACCCCTTTCTTGATCACATATGTTCGATTTTTTTTCTTTTCATTGGAATTCTATTTTTTTTGAGATCATGTTATAGAGAAGAAAAAAAAAATGGGAGCTTTACATTATTAGATGATTTTTCGGTGAAAGGAATTAAAAGCGGACAACAAACATAAATCGCTCATTTCTTGCAAAAAGTGAGTTTTTTGCTTTACTCGTTTTGTATTTATCTGTAGTGAGTTTATAATTATGTTAGTATTTTCGATTTTATTTTGATTTAACAAATAGCAAAAAAAAAAAAAAAGAAAATAAAAAAGAAAAACTGAAACGGCAAAATTATACAGCAGCATTAAACTGCAAATTGCAACCTATAACCGTAGATTTTTTTGCAAACTGCAACTTGCAATTTTTGCATTGACAAAGTAATTTTTATAGTTTTTTGTTGTTTTTTGCATTTTTTTATATGTATATTTTTTTTGTTTTGTATTATATTGTTGTTATTTTCATTTAGATATTGGATATCATATTTTCATTTTGTTTCTTGAAATTAGATGATGTTGATTTGTTTCTTTTTCAGTTTGCTATTTGCATTTGGCGAATTCACAGGTAGTTTGTTGTTTAAAATTCAATAATCCAAATTTTAATTATTACTTTGCTATTTGCATTTCTTAGAGTCATTAGGGGTGGCGCGGCGGCTGCGGTAGTGGCGCGGCGGTTGCAGCGGTGGTGATTTTTTTACAATCTGAGTTTGTACAATAAATAGTATATTTTTTCTTTTAAGAATTAATATTGTTTTAGTTAGAACTTGGAAGAGAGAAGTTTGGGAAAAAATGATTTGGTGAGAGATTTTGAGGGATTTGATTGTTAGAATAAATATAATTAATTACTTATTATTATTAATTTTTTTGAGAAAGACGCACTTTATTAGGCAATATGCGTCAAATTAGGTGGAAGAACAAGATCCTCCAACACGTTATTACAAGGAATTTGAGCAATAGCGTGGGCTAGTTTATTACCCGAACTCTTTGTGAAATTAAAAGAGCAATATTGAAATTCTAAAGCCATTTGTCGGCAATCATCCACAACAACCCCGAAGTCAGCAGCCTCATTCTCTCCATCGCAACGAGCTTTAATAACTTATAGACAATCCCCCTCGATGACAACATCAGGCCAGCCTCTATTATTGGCCATGGAAATGGCTTTGAGTGCCGCTAAAGCTTCCCCCTCCACCGGCTCAAAATTGCCACGAATCTTGACAACCTTCCAACCAATGCATCGACCACTTGGCCTTTTCTCACATTATACAAAAATATATTATAATGTACATAAATAAGAGGGTAAATTCCATTGTCCCTCCTTGTACTTTGGCTCAATATCACTTTACCTTTTTCTACTCTCAATTGCATCAATTTGCCTACTTGTACTTTTGCTCGATACTACTTCACCCTCTTCTTCTCTCAATTGCATCGATTTCCCCCCTTGTACTTTGTCTCGATATCACTTTACCCCTTTCTACTCTCAATTCATCGATTTGCCCCTTTGTACTTGAAAAAATGTCTCATTGTGGCCCTCGCCGTTAGTTTTCAGACCTTTGACCTTAACACCGTTTGATCTAAGTCTGAAAATTACTAAAAAGTCACCCCTCCCAGTTTAAATAACTATTATAAAAAAAACAAAAAAAAAACAAAAAAAAAAATAATAAAAAATTCAAGACAAAGAAAAAACACAGTCCACGACGCCATCCACAATTTATTTTTTAATTTTTTTATTTTTTTTGAATAATTATTTAAACTGTGAGGGATGGTTTTTTTTGTAATTTTCAAACTTATATCAAACGGTGTTAAGGTCAAATGGGTTGTGGTGGAATAATTTTGCGACCGTCAAGAGGGAGTTTTCTTACACCATCTTCATCTTGCGGTTGGTAGCGGTAATCGTTGGTGGGTACATGTTGGGGACGATGAAGAATGACGAAGATAGAGAGAAAAGGGGCTTGGGGACATTTTTGAAATTTCACGATCGAAAATTAAGAAAAAAATCGCAGTAGGAGCGCGTGAGAGACACGATTTGCTATCAGGGATCTTAATGCCTTGACTTTGTTTACACAGGGGGTATGAGCGATTTTTTTTGACAGGGGCATATTTAACAATTAGAGATTACACAAGGGTGGTATTTGCAATTATCTCATTTAATTGAACACATAACAAGCATATGAATTACTCCCCTCGTTCCATAATATATGTCACTTTGGAGAATTGTTTTTGTTCCATATTATCTGTCACTTTAAATTTCCAACACTTCATTAATTACTTAATTTCCAGTTTATACCCTTATTAACTCTTTCCAGCATTTTTTTCGACTAATTTCTCTCTCTTATTAATTAGGGGGAACTACAGTTTGCACCCCTGAACTATAGGGTCTGTCACAAACACCCCCCTAAACTACAAAACGTGACAAAATGGCCCCTCCCTTTTTTGGTCAAACGTTAGAAAATTAACACCTTTAGTTTTTCTGAGCAATTACTTAATTACCCTTAAATGTATTTAATTTAAAACGTTTGACTAGACAATTCTTTCTTCTTCTCTTCTTCAACATGTCAATGGTATCTCTGAGTTAAAGTGAATGGGCACTCTTCTTCTCATCTGGAATAAACCCAAAACTCTGATGGTACCATCACACGTCAGCTGGGATTCTTCCCACAATCGCTGCCTCTTCCGATCCCATATCTCCGGTCCCCAGCAAACACATTCCCACCAACGAAGATTCATCCTCATATCTCCCCTCACCGGAATTTTCCCCCGCTCCGGCATCCAAACTTCCCCTAGTCATTTACTATCACATGGGAGTATTCATCCTAGTATCTCCCCTCGACGGAATTTTTCTCCGCTCCGGCATCCAAACTGCCCCTCGTCGTTTACTATCACGGCGCGGGGGAGGATTCCTCCTAGGCAGCACTCACACAATCATGTCCGACGCCTTTTGTTACCTTCTCAAATCGCCGTCGAAATTCGGGCGTTGGCTGTCTCCGTCGATAACCACCACCGACGATTGGCTAACCAATAGCGCTAATTTTTGCAATTATTTTCTGACGGGATCCAAGACCAACATAAATAGCACGTACCAAAGTTTGCAAGAGAGAGAATAGAAATATTGATTATTGTTTTGGTTTAATTTTTTGGGTACTCTCGAGGCAAAGTTTTTACAACTTTTTGAGTTTTGTTTTGGTTTAATTTAGTGTATTTATTGGTAAAATATGAGTTAAATAATTAATTTATTTTGTAATTAAATTATGTGTATTTATAAATATTAATTATAAGAACATGTGTGTGTACATACAAGAACGTGTATGTATATATTATATCGCGAGAGAGAGAGATACAGATGTAGCATATTGAGGGTAAAAAGGTCAAAAAATATTGCAGCTGCAAAAGTAATTAAAAAAAGGACAAAGTCAACTCGCCACGTCATCATACACAAACGTATTTGAAACAGAGGGGTAATTTTGTTACGTTTTGTAGTTCAAGGGGGTGTTTATGACAACACACATAGTTCAAGGGTGCAAACTGTAGTTTCACCTATAGGAAATAACGCCTAAAAACATGTTCCTTTTACAAGTGGGAAATATGTCTAGCAAATAAATTTTCCGAGATTGCGGATCCAGATGGAAATGCAAATGAGTCGAAACTAAGATAATTAACAAGACAACCAGAGCATTTACATAGATAATTAGTAGATATAGTTCGGTAAGTTTTCTCATGCATTTTCTTTCTCTCTTCAGAATTTCTGCCACCTCCTTCTCAAACATGTTCCACGTGAAATAAGAGTGTAACGCGTGCGTGAAAACTGATCCCTTTTTTTCATTATCCCGACCTTCTTTAATGATGGATCACCATTCAATTCAGAATCCGACCTATTCGATTAAGTATTGCCTTTGCTCTTCGAGTGTTTACCTCTCTTTGAACGAGCCAAAGCCATAGTCTGCAAATTGTATATAACTGAATTAGAATCATGAATACTTATACAAGATAAACCAGATATGTTAGTCAAAAATACATCTAGCAAATAAAATTAGCAAGATTTGATGCAAAACAGAGGAAAATTAAGTTGATTAAATTTACAAGAAACATATATTGATTTCTCATTACCTAGTTCATGCAGTTCGATTCAATCGAGGTTGAGTGCACGAGGAGTTACGTATATTTTGACTGAGGATTCTTGTCTTTTGGTTCGATCATCGGGATGGATTTGTTGCCCGATTGAATTAGACTTTATTTTTCTCTTCGAGTGTTGACCTCCCATTGAACCAGCCATGGCTACAAACTGTAAAATGAATATGACTGAAAATTACAATCATGACTACTTATACAAGATAAAGCATTCATCAAATATCGATTTACACGTATCTCAGTAAAAAAAAAATATTTATATACAGAACGGTGGAGGAAATCGTAATGGAATTTTTGAATTCCTACGATCCGATCAAATATATTTATTTTTTTTAATTTGGAACTGTATTTTTTGTTTCATTCTCCACAGCCCAATTTCTGATTTTTTTTTTGAAAATGTTTGGACTAGAAATGGAAATTATAAATAAAAAATTTCCAGAAATTCCAATTTCTCAAAAAAATTAAACTTTTCCAAAAATGTATCAGAAAATTCTATGCTCCTAAAACATGTGTGCATACAATTAATATTAGGCTAATTGTTTCAGAAAAAATCAAATATTTCGAAAATTAATTCAAAAGGTTCTAGTTTCATACTTGAATCGGAAGGACCGCCAAATCGTACTTGAATTGCGGTTATATTAATAATTAATGCCCAAAAAAAAAACACAAGTAACGTGGTTCAATTGAAAATGAATGAGAGGTCAGAAAGAAGTAAATTTATCAAAAACAGATTGTATGGCCTATAAATTACTACGAGATCTTTACAGGACAAATCTCCGATGGCAAGGTTTTGGCCAACTGCTCCTGAACGAGTAAAGAAGAAGTGATTGCTTAGTTTAAAAGCATTCTCTCTTAACCTAGTCTAACACTGAATAAATAGCAAAATGAAAGTTGCAGAGGAACAATGTAGGAAACCAATATATAGGCAAAAAAATCTCCTTTCGTTTAAAGAGACGATAAGATTTTCCGTGTTCCAGATAAGAATGACGCAGACGTTAGAAATAAGTTAAGGTCAAATTTAATGCACGGTAATCTGATGACATATATAGACAATTTTCATAAATACTAGCAAGCATCACGGCGTTGCACGTAATAGTATGATTTTATATATTATATAAATTTATAATAAAAAAATTAAAGTTAGATATGATAGTTGAAATTAAATACTGTTGTAGATTCAGGCCCACAGACAATAACAAGACACACACAATTAGAATAAAACCAAGAAGAACACACATATATCACTGTGTTGACTCAACCAATGGTTGTCACTGTTGCAGATAATATAACTACAGTTACCACAGATCTAACACTGAAAACAATAGAACAGATAAAGAACACGATATTTAAAGCGGTTCGACCTGTATTACCACAGGCCTACATCCACTGTGCAGAGAGAACAATAAATCCACTAGAACAAGAAGGTTACAGATTACAAGATAGTGAAAACACTCAAGCTCTCAACAGCTATTTCACTAAGCTGTATTGACACTCCCCTGTGTATACCTCACTGTTTCTCTCTTGTCTCCCAACCCCAAATCTCACTGAATCTGTGAAAATTTCCTTCTTGATTTCCTTCTAGCTTATTCCTTTTGTTCTTGAGTTTCCATCCCTTCAAGCCTTATCCCCTTGATTAGCCTAAGCCTCCAAGCCTCTCCACCAAGTGCTTTATATATGCAGCAAACCCTAGCAAAAAGCAAACTTGGTCCCCTAGCAAACCACTGAGAGCTCGACAGGTGTCCACCACTGTCAGAGTGGTCCTCACGGGTCTGTCTTCTAGTGTAACAGCTCCTTACACTTTACAGCTCATCCCTTGGCTTTACTCTAACTGCTGACTCAGTTAAAGTATCTACTTGGCATGTACACGTGGATATGAGTCACATAATAACAATTCTCCACCTTGACTCATACTCCACGTAGGCTTCTCTTACCACTCCCTCCTCTCTGCAGCTTAGCTTCTTACCAAGCTAGATCCACCTAGCTTCTTACCAAGCTAGCACCTCCTAGCTTATTACCAAGCTAGCACTGCTTACAGCAGCTCACCAAGTTCATACAATACTTGAACTTTGAAACCGGTAAAGATTTTGTTAGCATATCAGCAGCATTGTCATCTGTATGCACCTTCTCCACCTTGATCTGACCTTTAGAGAAAGTATTTCTCACAAAGTTCAGTCTCACATCAATGTGTTTAGACCTCTCATGAAACACTTGATGTTTTGTCAAGTGAATTGCACTCTGGTTGTCACAGTACACATTCACATCCTTTTGCTCAATCCCCAACTCCTGAACCATCCCAATCATCCATATAGCTTATTTGACGGCCTCAGTCACTGCCATATATTCAGCTTCCTTAGTAGACAAAGCTACCACCGATTGGAGGTTTGACTTCCAACTCACTGCAGTCCCAAACAGAGTGAACACATATCCTGTTAAGGATTTCCTTGTGTCAATACTACCAGCATAATCTGAGTCCACAAAACCCTTCAACGCATGACCTTCTATTCTATCATTCCGCTTGAATAGAAGTCCAATCTCAGCAGATCCCTTCATGTATCTCAAAGTCCACTTGAGTGCTTCCCAGTGTGCCTGCCCTGGATCGGCCATAAACCTGTTGATCACACTTGCAGCATGTGCCAAATCTGGCCGACTGCACACCATGCAATACATCAAGCTCCCAACTGCATTAGCATATGGCACCTTTGCCATGTACCTCTTCTCTTCATCAGTTGCAGGTGCTTGGGACTTTGAGAGTCTGAAATGCTGCCCCATAGGAGTAGACACTGCCTTGGACTGATGCATGTTGTATCTCAACAAGAGCTTCTCAACATAAGACTGTTGGGACAAGAACAAGTGACCACTTCTTCTGTTCCTCACTATCTCCATTCCCAAGATCATCTTGGCAGACCCCAAGTCTTTCATGTCAAACTCAGATTTCAGCTTCTCCTTGATATCATTTATCTCCTCCTTAGACTTGCTTGCAATGAGCATGTTATCCACATACAGCAACAAGTAAGCTCTAACTCTTCCTTTAGCTTTTCTTACATACACACAAGAGTCATAACTGCATCTGTCGAAACCAATTGATAACACAAAGTCATCAAATCTTTTATACCACTGTCTTGGACTTTGCTTGAGTCCATACAGTGCTTTCCTCAACAAACAGACCTTGTCTTGGTTAGATTCCTCAATGAATTCCTCTGGCTGATCCATATGAATCTTTTCCTCCAAGTCACCATGTAAGAAAGTTGTTGTCACATCCACCTGTTCCAACTCAAGGTCATACTGAGCTACTAGTGCCAACACGATTCTGATTGAGCAATGTTTAACCACCGGTGAAAAAATTTCATTGAAATCTATCCCTTTCACCTGTGAGAATCCCATAGCAACCAATCTAGCCTTGTACCTAGGCTTCTCCACCCCGGGGATTCCCTCCTTCTTCTTGAAGAGCCATCGACAACTCACTGGCTTCTTCCCACTAGGTCTCTCCACCAAGACCCAAGTTCGATTCTTTTTCAATGAAGCTATCTCTTCCCTCATAGCTTCACTCCACTTTTGCCTTTCCTTCCCATTAATTGCTTCCTGGTAAGTGGCTGGCTCACCTTCTTCAATCTCAGAAGCAACATTGAGTGCATAGGAAATCATATCAGCTTGTCCAAACCTTATAGGTGGTTTAATTCGCCTCCTGGTTCTATACTAGCCAAATGGTAATCCTTCAGATCCTCCTCTGATTCAGAACTTTCACTGTGATCAGATTCTTCTTGAGCATCTGTGGTCACAGCCTGCTCAACTGTGGTCTCTTGGGGAAACTCCACCTCAATCTGAGTACCATCACTTGAAGTTCCTTGAGTAGACTGATATCCAATCATCTTTGCCATCTTCGATTCATCAAAGACTACATCCCTACTCACAATACACTTTCCCTGACCAGGTTCCAGACACCATAACTTAAACCCCTTAACCCCGGTTGGATAACCAATGAAGGCACATTTGAGGGCTCTTGGTTCTAGTTTATCACCTTCAACATGGGCATAGGCTATACAACCAAAGACCTTCAAATTACTGAAATTAGGAGGTTTTCCATACCATTTCTCATATGGAGTTTTGAACTCAATCGCTGTGGAGGGACTTCTGTTGATGAGATATGCTGCTGTGGCCACAGCTTCTCCCCAGAACTTCTTTGGCAAACCAGCACCAATAAGCATGCACCTTACTCTCTCCAGAATGGTTCTATTCATTCTCTCAGCCACTCCATTTTGCTGAGGAGTGTGTGCTACTGTCCTGTGCCTTGTGATACCTCTAGCTTTGCAGAAATCATTGAATTCACCGGAAACAAATTCCAAGCCATTATCTGTCCTCACATGCTTCAGTTTGTTTCCTGACTGATTTTCCACTCCCACTAGCCAATCCCTAAACCTCTGAAATGCTTCATCCTTCGATTTCAGAACAAAAGTCCACAGCCTCCTTGAGTAATCATCTATGATTGAAAGGAAATACTTGCCACCACCAAGAGTGTCTGTCCTAGCTGGTCCCCACAAGTCACTATGAACATAATCCAAAGGCCCTTTTGAAGTGTGTGATCCAGTACCAAAACTGATCCTCTTAGCCTTTCCAAGAACACATAACTCACAGAACTCCAGCTTATCCACCTTATCCTGTCCCAACAACTGTTGTTTAGACAATTCATGTAGACCCCTCTCACTGATATGACCAAGTCTCAAATGCCAGAGCCTAGTCTTATCATCCTTGTGGTGTTCAATACTAGAAACACTACCAATAACCGTCTGTCCAAACATATGGTAGATTCCATTGTTTCTGTATGCCTTCATCACAACCATAGACCCCTTAGACACCTTTAGAATGTGTGGCTTGTCTAAGACTCCAAGAGATATCCAGTTCCTCTTGACTTGAGGAACAAATCTCACTTCCGGTAAGACCCTCTCAATTCCATCAAACATCTTGATTCTTACTGAACCAATCCATTTCACATAGCAAGCATCATTATTCCCCAATATGACTGTACCCCTCTCATTTAATTCGAGAGTTTCAAACCAGTCCTTATTTGATATCATGTGAAAAGAACATCCTGAATCCAATATCCAATCCTTTTTAACATCACCATCAGTGACAGCAAGGACATCATAGGATTCAAATTCCTCAGCTATAATACCAGCTTATCCATTGTTCTGCCTCTGATCTTGTGCTTTCTTTTCCGGGCAATCCTTCTTGAAGTGGCCAGGTTTCTTGCACCTATAACACTTCCATTCACCCCTTTCTACCGGAGTCTTCTTGCCCTTTACTGACTTAGATCTGTACTTCGGTTTCTTGTCCTTGAATTCTCTCTTCTCAGACCTGCCCCTAACACTGAGTCCCTCTCCAGATTCATGAGCTTTCCCTTCAAGTTTCTTCTGCAATTCTTTGGCCTTGATTGCAGATTGCACCTCTTCCAGTGATATGGTTTGTTCCCTCCCATACACCAGTGCATCCTTGAAATGCTCATAAGACTTTGGAATAGCATTGAGTAGCATCAGAGCTTTATCCTCATCTTCAAGCTTCACCTCAATATTCTCAAGGTCATCCAGAATCTTGTTGAACTCATCTATCTGTTCCGACAGAGGCTTGTCATCACTCATCTTGAAGGAATACAGTCTCTGTTTCAAGTAGAGTCTGTTTGTGAGAGATTTGGTCATATACAGTTGTTCCAACTTCAACCAAACGCCTTGTGCAGTGGTCTCTCTAGCTACTTCCCTCAGAGCCTTATCACCAAGGCTCAAGATGATCGAGCTGTGAGCTCTATCCATCAAGTCATTCTTCTCATTTTCTGACAAGGAATCCGAAAGCTCTTTGGCACCCTTCAAAGCATCTATCAACCCCTGCTGCACCAACATGGCTCTCATCTTCACCCTCCAAAGACCAAAATCACTAGATCCCGAGAACTTCTCCACCTCAAACTTGGTAGATCCCATTCTGTGTGCTCAGATCTTCCCACAGACGGCGCCAATTGTTGTAGATTCAGGCCCACAGACAATAACAAGACACACACAATTAGAATAAAACCAAGAAGAACACACAGATATCACTGTGTTGACTCAACCAATGGTTATCACTGTTGCAGATAATATAACTACAGTTACCACAGATCTAACACTGAAAACAATAGAACAGATAAAGAACACGATATTTAAAGTGGTTCGACCTGTATTACCACAGGCCTACATCCACTGTGCAGAGAGAACAATAAATCCACTAGAACAAGAAGGTTACAGATTACAAGATAGTGAAAACACTCAAGCTCTCAACAGCTATTTCACCTAAGCTGTATTGACACTCCCCTGTGTATACCTCACTGTTTCTCTCTTGTCTCCCAACCCCAAATCTCACTGAATCTGTGAAGATTTCCTTCTTGATTTCCTTCTAGCTTATTCCTTTTGTTCTTGAGTTTCCAGCCCTTCAAGCCTTATCCCCTTGATTAGCCTTAGCCTCCAAGCCTCTCCACCAAGTGCTTTATATATGCAGCAAACCCTAGCAAAAAGCAAACTTGGTCCCCAAGCAAACCACTGAGAGCTCGACAGGTGTCCACCACTATCAGAGTGGTCCTCACGGGTCTGTCTTCTAGTGTAACAGCTCCTTACACTTTCCAGCTCATCCCTTGGCTTTACTCTAACTGCTGACTCAGTTAAAGTATCTACTTGGCATGTACACGTGCATATGAGTCACATAATAACAAATACAAAATAAGTAAGATCAAGTGAGTACAAAAAATAATGTTCTGATTATATATATATGAATACTAAAATACAATTATTTTAAAAATTGAAGTGAATAAGAATATAAAATGAAGAACAACATAACTAAAATATTTTTATATATAAGTTCATACATGCTTATATTAAGTTTTCTTTGATTTTATTGTGATAGTTGAAACAATTTTCATTTTAATGATTTTTCTACATATTTTTTGTTTGAAACTATTACTTTTTTTTTCTCGTGTTACTTATGTTATGGGCTCCTTGTCAAAATATCGACACTTGAAATTTGAATATTAATTAATCTTACCTATTATTCTTTTTATTTCTGTTTAGTCACATCTTTTATTTGTGACAGATGTTAGAATAATACATCTTTCAATTTACAATAATAATTTACTTAAAGAAATTATATTAAGTTTAGAAATGTTAAAAAAGTTGAGATTCTAATTTAGGAAGGTTCTTTGATGAAAAATACGGGTTTTTCGGGTTTCGGGTTTCGGGTTTTGGGTACGGCTTGAGCGCGAGCTCTATTGCAAGCCAGTCGAAAGCCAAGGCTCCAAATACAATTCCAGCTGATTTCGCCGAGCTTGATTAGCCATCATAGATGATTTTCTTGGGCACGAGGAAATACTGTAGAAAGAGATTTGGCGAGAGAGAGTTAGAGAGAGGGAGAGATGAAAAGAGATAGAAAGAGAGAGATGTAACAGTGGATGTGGGTGTGAGTGGAAGAGAGAGACGGTTAATGGGGTTAGGGCAACTTAAAGGGCAAAATAGATACTTTAAATTTTCTAGGAGGACCTCACAAATTAAGATTAAAATTTGAGTTTTTGACTAGGGCTAAAAAATTCATTGGACCTACTCATATATATTTTCAATACTAGGGGGTATCACTCATTTTCCCAAAAATAAAAATAAAAAATAAATTCGATGATGTGGCTAATGAAATGGATGGTTTTAGAAGGAAATTTGATCCTGAATATCGAAGACACCAAAATAATGGAAAAAAATTAACATATATATTTACATATTTACTTTTTGTTATATTTAAATATTTAGCATATTTAAAATATACCATCATATTTATTTATTACTTAATAACTAATGTTTAATCAATATTTTATAGTTTTTAAAGGGTTAAAATAGTAATTAAATTCATATTTATCTAAATATTTTATTTGTACAAATCTATACTCAGCGAATACAATGAAAGTGAACAAGAAATCAAATTCAACCAAAAAGAAAGAAAAAAAAAATTGCTATTGAAACTTATGTAAAAATAAATGACATGCACATGTAGGGAATCGGACACGTGTACGCAGCGGAAAACAAAAATTTTATGCGATTTAAACAACTTTAAAACACATAAACACATGCCCGATAATTGAAAATAATTAATTGCGTACATTTGCGCTTCCAGCGAAATTAAAAACAACATACATGCTTAATTATTCAACCGAATTTAAATCAATTAGCATGCTCGCGTTTAAATCAAATAATCATGCTCGCAATAAATAAACGATTTCATGTAGTCACATAAAATCATACAAGTTTCATACTAGAACGAACATATATATTCAATTTAAACGAAATCGAATCTAACGACAATGGATTCGAAAATTTACCTCTTGAAGCATGAGGTAGGCGCACTATGCAAAGCAAGATTGCCACGGAAACCAATCCCTGCAATCCGGGGCAGCAGCGGCGAAACGGCAGCAGCTACTAGACGAGCTGCGGCGGCGCGTGGGATTGCGTGCGGCGTCGGCTCGTGTGCTGCTCCTCGATTCTTCGATTTTCGATCTTCCTCCTCTCGGATTTCACCTCCTATACTTCGATCTACTAAACACGTGGCACTAGACACGTAATAGTTAGAAAAACGGAAGAACAGAAAGAAGGAAAGAACTACCAATGCGAATCGGCCAAGAGATGGCCGATTCCGGCAAGATTCCGGCGACGACGGCGGTGGTGGCCGCGGGGAGAGTGGCCGAGAGAGAGAGGGAGCGGCTAGGGTTAGGGTTTCGTGTGTTGTCTTTCGTGCAAGACCTGTAAATCAAGTATTTATAGTGTCTTGCATAAAACCCTAACGGGCTGAGTTGGACCGGGCCCAACAGCTTAAGTTCGTTAGTTCTTTTACTTTCTCGTCTCTCTCAATTCAATGATCGGAAAATTGTAACGATTACATTTTCGGAATCATTACAATGTCCTCGTCATTACGAGTGCCAACTCTCGATTTCCAACTTTCCAAAAGTGGAAACACTAATTCAGTCCACTTTCTAAATTTGGAAACTTCCCGATTTAGAAAGTCTACTAATATGTTTGCCTATTCTTTTCCTTTTCTTATTCTCATTCATAATTCCAAATTACGAATGTTGGACCCAATCATATTGACTTCCAATCATGCAAAGATAAACCATTTTATCTCTAACCGTTTATTCAAAGATCTCATGTGCACGAGCAGTGTGACCCTCGATGGTTCAGGTGTAAGCTAGCCGTGGGTCCACAACCCTTTGTGGTCAAAACTCGTCCCTTAGAGTTACGATTAAGATGAAACTTGTTTCACCTTAATCACCCAACGAATCAAGATTGGCGTCTAGCAACTACGCGTCATGATTCCCTAGATACAAATGAAGTGCCTGCAAGAACCTTCAGATATAGTTAACGTACAGTACGATCCCTTCGATTCATATGTCCCGATTGAACTAGAGGCATTGGTTCATCGAGACCTCTTTATTTGTTCAATGACCGTGCGATCGTTCTAAGTATTGTAATTGTTTCGTACATGACTTAGAGAATCGAATTCTCTAATCATCACTTAGTCAGCTCTGGCCAGAGACTTAGAGAGATTACAAGCTATAAGAACACACAGGACATCCAAGATTATTCTAGCGATCGAATCCCCGACTACAATGCACAGACCTCCCACTAGATTTTGGACTGCACGAACACTGGCCCTTGGGATGGTCCTCGGTGGAACTCAGGGACAGGTCACGATACAGCTGGTCCTCTAGTGAAGTCACGGTGATGTCTAGGTCATAAGGACTAATGGTGTACAACTATACCATAGATATCTCTACTCGATTATTGTGAACCACTTAGAGATTTCTAGGGTGAGGGAGTTCTGTGAACTCGTCAACTTACGAGCACCCACTTATGCATGTCGATATCACAATACCGTTTACGGATGAGATGCAGTACACATACACTAAGTGCTAGTCTCTTAATGGGAAAGGCCGATATCCTCATTGGTGGCGTAACCCTTCGACTAGGAACACGTTTAACAGTTATAATACTTAAGTAAATATCTCACGATCCTAACGATCAATTACTAGTACTTGTAATAACTGTAAGGACTATATATATGCTTGTGACAAAGGGACAAATACATAGAATGCCAAGTTGTTTTATCAATCATACGAATAAATGTTCGTTTATTACCATAATGAATACGAAAGACCACAACCACATGTTGGCTTGTTGGTCACCTACTCTAACAGCACAGTTAAAATTGTTATAAAAAATCAAACACACATTTACTAATTAACCAAAAAATTAATTAAATATATTTAAAGCTTTGTTAGCTTTGTTAAATTAATAATACCAAAAAAAACATTTTAGAGCATCAAAACATAAAATACATTATCGAGTAACAAATATTCATATATAGGAGTAATAGAATATAGTTAATTACTAATTTTATCAAAAACTATGAAATTTAAATTAAAACATTAAATACTAAAAAAGTGCTTATTTCCTTCATCGAGTAAAAATTAATAATTTGATGATATATTTTATTTTCCTCCAAAATCATCCAACCATCGGCCACATCATCTAGTTTATTTTTAATCTATATTTTTTTTTAATTAAATGCCAACTCATTCAAACCAAGCATTGAATTACGTGTTATAGCAGGTCATATGACCGAAATTCTAAACTTTTGTAAGTTACATGACTAAAATTATGATTTTGAAATGTGGTGGACTAAACCTCCCAACTAGTAAACTTAGGGTCCATTTGGATGGAGGGGTTTGGAGGGGGGTTTGATTTGGGGAAATGATTTGAAAGACTCCAATTTGGAGTCATTTGAAATCCACCTCAATTGCTCCAAAACAACTAAAAATGAGGGATGCAGATTTGAAATTCATCTCCAAATCCCTCAATCCAAACAAGTTCAAGGGATTTGTTATTATGGATTTGAAACCCCTCATCCAAATTCCTCCATCCAAATGTACCCTTACAAGACTAAAAAACTCATTTTTCCATTAATGGAATATGTAATGTCACATGTGCGATGACTAGGGTGCCAACGTGGATGCCAAATATCAAAATCCAAAATTTAAGGTTTCAATTTATATATTATATAAATTTTTGTTTCAATAAAAGTTCAAATCTAATATTTTTATTTATGTAAATTATTTATTTAGTTTTTTAAGTATGTTATAAATATTTTATCCTTGATAATATTATTCTAAGTAACTATTTATATGTACTTATAGTAATAATAATTATAAATAAAATACACATTTCATACTCAAAATGTGCACATTCACTGCACTATGTTGACGAAATAAATGCACACACCTTGCGCACGAAAAACACATGCACAAACATTCATATGTAATAATTTTGCCTCATTACTTAAATACAACATCTTATACGAACCCCTAGCTTTTGAGACGTGCGAAATGGAATCCACAAACAAAAGAAGGTGTGCTTTCATATACCGGTGCAGTGCAACACAAGTCCGGTGGGCTTTCTCCTTGTTCGAAGAGGTCATTGCAAATGAGAGTGTTAGTGAAACACAATCTTGCAAATGACCAAGAAGCTTTTGCAAATCATCCTTACTATCGATTGCTTTGACGAACGCACCAAAAGCGAAACCGGACGAAATGAATAACCCGGCATTTTTGCTCGATAATTCATCTCGGCACTCGAGAAGCTCAAAAGCTGACTCGACAACTCTTTGGGAAACATTTGAAGGTATTTGTATGGTGCAATTAATATTATAAAAATAAAAATGAGTCTTGAACATACTAAACATCGGAGAAATAGGTGAAAACGCCACCACAATCCAACATATAACACATCAAACTTCCTTGGCAGTATTTTTCTAACTAATTGTCTGTACTTGTTAATAATATTTTATAGATAAATTACACATTTCATACTCAAAATATGCACATACACTGCACATGGGAGAAATGCACAAACATTTCGCACACACGATCCACTCACCTAGATTTGAGTGTGAAGAGTGTTTGGATTTATTACATGTTCCAACATAATAAAACACAATTGGTAGATATTTTGTTCACCACCATATGTACTTCACAGTAATTTCATCTTCACTTATGTATATATTCAACGACAAACCACTCTCACTCTCATCTTCATTCCCATCTGATTCTTCTTCACCCAGATCAGTCATGTACCGATCATATTCCCCAATCACTATTCCGATTCCTATTCCATTAGCAAAACATGATCCGATCTACAGCAAAGCAGAAGTTGGGCCCCACTTTGATAATGAGACTGCAGAAGAGTCGCACGAGATCGATGACTAGTAGAACTCCCATGAATGCTATACTAGTTAAAAGCGGCTTTAATTTGTCGCTGAAACTTTTCCTGAGACTAAATCTACTATACACAAATTTTCTATCTTTGTGTTTCACATCGAACCCCTCACAGTAAAAACTTGTAGATTCACGTGTGCCGATCCTTGGTGTCACATTAGATGAAGAATCGGGGCTCTGTTTTGGCTCCAGGCAGACATGAGGGTGAAACAGCGAAAGCGGGGGTAAAGTATTAATTGGAGCTGATCATTGGAGGTGTTGCTGCTTTAAATACTGAATGACGAGAAAATCTAACGTAACTATCTCGGGGGTAAAGTCGTAGTTGGAGTTGAATCTTCTTTCTGGTCAGTCTCCTTCAACTTGTGTTTCATTGGCAATACTGAAGTGGATGATAATCGTAGCTGTCGGAAGCTGAAAGATGTCTTCATGAACCGTCCTTTAATTTGATTTTAAATTTTTTATGTGACCAAATCAAGAATGTTTGGATTTAGCCAAAAAGAATCCACAAGGATAGTATTTTACAATTACTTGAAGATAGTATTTATAATAAAATACACATTTCATACTCCAAATATGCACATAAACTGCAAATGAAAGAAATGCACACACATTGCGCTCACTTTCTGCTAGATCCAATGAGCGAAAACATTTACATGGAGGTACAAATAATTCAAACAAGCATTATAGAATACACCAAACAGATGTATCAAGAAGCAGAATATTCCCGTTATCAAATTTGGTCCGAACAATTTTCTACTATTGCATTGTACAGAACAACAAACTGAGAGGGCTCAAAAGAAAGGTATATATCTTGTATAAGAAGCCATAATGTACCAACTTTCTTTCATTTGTATAGATCTTCATGACATTTTATTCAAGACGAATGATTCAACAAATTATTTTTGAGATTATCGACTTTTGGTTATAACAGTTGAACCAAAATAGAAGACACTGAGATATAAGAATAAAATTGAACAAATAAGTGAATAAACAATTACCAGTAACGAACCAACTGCGAATAAGCCCTGTTGTAGCTGTCTTAGCTAATACTGTTAGAAAAATGGAGAGCACACTCACTCAACACTCTCACACACGCATGAGAAGTGGAGGAGAATAGGAGAATTCTATTAATCTTGAAAACTTGACTTGTTCCAAATGGCTAGATTTTCCTAACATGAATCTAGTCTGGTACATGTATTACTGTATATTCACTCCGTCGTTCTTTTTTTCTATATTCTCTACCCCACATAATCATCTTGCCATAACCATCCAATTTAAATGGCAATAATCGAGAAAAAACAGAAACTCTCCATAAAAGACGTGTACCGATGTGCACCTACGTGAACAAGACACGTGCACGAGAGACAACTTCCAAATGTGCGAAAAAACAACCTAAGAGAATACACTTAACTATATTATGTTTCTTTAAGTAATTTGTTACGAATATCCTTAATTAGAGGAGCTTATTGCAATTGCTACCCCTGTGAAAATCGCAACTGCGCGTTTCCCACTAGTCATAAAAAAATTAGTAAATACCCCCTATTTATTAGTCAAAGGCAAAAATCCCCATTATCGCAAATCGTGTGTCTCGCTCGCTGTTTCTGCGATTTTTCTTCCTTTTTGTTGTCTGAAATGACAGAATTGCCCCCAACTTATTTTCTTTCTTTTTTTATTTTTTTTAATAAAAAAAAAGTATAAACCAAAAAAATAAATCGAATAATATTTTATTTTCTCAAACTTTACCATCACCGTTCTCGACCATCGTCCACGGCGGGGGACACCAAACCACCAACACTCCCCGCAATATACACCACTCTCTCATAGCAAAATCGGGTTTGTGGGGCACCACACACCTCTCCTCTTCGTCAATTTTTCTCAACTCCATCACCTGCAAACTCACTTCCGACAAGCGCGCACCAGGCGCTCAATTTATGTAGTACCGGAAGATGCCTCTTGTCGACTAACCCGCATTTTCCCAGCCACACGATGGTTCGACGAAATAGTACAGTACTACAGCTTCTCGCTGTCGTAGGCGACGATGTTGAGAATTAGTCAAACTTACTAATCTATCATAGTCTTTAGGATTTATGAATAAGTCAGAGTTTGTTTTATTTATCATTTTATTTAGGAAGCACGTTTATAGTTTTGTCAAAGTTTTTGAGTTTATTTAGGTGTTTAGTTATTTTTTTTTATCTATAAAATTCAGAGTCTGTAACTTGAGTTTCTTCATCACTTCAATTCTTCTCTACTATTCTGAATAATAAATTTATTCTCTTTCTTCTATGGCTTGCTGAGTTTTATTCTTTACATGGTACTAGAGCTTGGTTTCCTACCAAGTGTTTGATTTTATTACTCTTTGAGATGAATAGTGGAGGCATGGCATCATGTGTAGATAAGCTTGATGGTAACAATTATAGTTACTGGAAGTTATGTATAGAAGCTTATCTACAAGGGCAAGATTTGTGGGATCTTATCTTTGGTAATGAATCGGTAATTCCAGAAGATACACCACATAATGTTGAGTTGTGGAGGAAGTGGAAGATAAAATGCGGCAAAGCTTTGTTTGCTTTGCGGGCATCTACCAGCAAGGAGTACATCGAGCTTGTTCGTGAGGAAAAATCGCTAAAACATGTATGGGAGACACTTGAAAGGCTGTTCACTCAAAAGAATACGATACGGTTGCAGTTTTTGGAGAATAATCTCGCCGGGATGACTCAGGGAAATCTCTCAATTTCAGAGTATTTTCTGAAAATTAAACCTTTATGTGCCGAGATTTCATAATTAGATACATACGAGCCTATCAATAGCGCACATTTGCGTCGGTATCTTATCCGAGGCTTACGAAAAGAATTTATGCCCTTTATCTCTTCGGTACAAGGGTGGGCAGCCCAACCTTCAATTATTGAGTTGGAAAATTTGCTTTCAAATCAGGAAGCTTTGGTGAAACATATGACCAGCAACAAGGCTTACTCTCAAATGGATCGGAGGATGCTCTTTACACTAAGGATAATAAGAAAAAGTATGTCTATTCTAAAGAAGCTGATTACAAGTAACTCAAAAGTGAAGGACAATTGAAAGGCAATTCAAAAGGTTGTTATCGGTGTGGAAAGTTGGGTCACATGAAGCGAGATTGCCGTGTCAAGGTGGCTTGCAATCGGTGTGGGAAAGCAGGTCATATCAAAAAAAAAATGTCGTGTTAAGCTTGCTGAAACAGAAGCAAACGTTTCACATGAAGCTAGTGAGTATGATCATGTCTTGGAGGGCCTCTTCGGTTATCTGAACCGTTTGAGGAGCGAGGAGTGGTGGATCTTGCGGAGGATTTATCTGGACTTCACGAGGTGGATCCTGATTGCGAGGAGGAAGTGGCAAGTCAGAGCCTCCGCGAGGTGGGAGGTTGTTAGCATTGTCACGTTCTCTCTGAGTAGATGACTCGGGGACATCATGCACGATACGTAATCTTGTATGCCTTCCCACAGACGGCGCCATTTTGATGATGCTATAAATAGATCACCTTAAGTAGTTGAGATAGAGGAACCTTGGAGAGCAAAGTGGATCACTGCTCACGTACTAGATGACCCTGAGATACCTGCGAACAGAGAACACGTGAACTAGGCCGGGGGTTGATCCGGCGGAAACCCCTCCGACGCTCAAGTCAGACGTGCGGATAGTTCGATGATAGTAGAGAGAATACGAGCAGTTGAATTCATTGAATAATAAATTGTACCTTTATTTATACCTTAGTTGAGATTGTCGGACCCAAACCTTATTTGAAGGTGATTGGGCCTCGATGGTAGTGATCTCCAATATTAGGCTCGTGGCCCAGTAGGTAAATAAATTGTAAGCCCATTGAATTGGCCCAATTAGGCATATCACAATTTTTGAAGGCTATGGTCAAACTTGAGATGTGCATCATGTAGGTAAGAACGTACATTGACACTGAACCGAGAATAACTTTTATAAAAGTAATACATAGTACATTAAAAATATCATATTGAGCAACTTCAATTGGGAAATTAAGTGGAGAATCAAATGATAAGGGCAACTCAAATGGTAGGTATTAAAATGGAACATCTAATCCTCATTTGATACTTGAAATAATACTTAGGTACTTCTAAAAAACTTATATGTTCCAACCCATAGGCATCAAATAAAATTATTTTATTTTTAAAAATGCATTAAACATGATTGATAGATATAATTGGTCCTTATTCTATAGGAATTTATTAAAAAAAATATATTTTTTTCACGTTGAAACTGCGGTTACTATTTTTGAGGAATATTTGATATTTTAGTTTTTTTGGGTGCATTTTTGCACCTCAAGTAGATGAAGTATAAAAAAAACTACCCCTTTAATGCCGCCATTGGAGAAGAAATTTTGAGTTTTGGTAGTTTTAGCATTTAATACTCCATTTAATTCCCCCACTGGAGTTGTTCTAAAACTATCTTTTTAATACCTAGAATTCCTTCCAAAAGAGGGGTGGTTTTTTTGATACTCCATCACATTGAGGTGCAAAAAAAAAAAAAGAAGAATCAATTATTCCTTAAAAATTAGATCATGCAATTTTAACATGAAAAAATATAAAATCTCAACATAATACAACAAAAAATGAATAATAATTTATTTGATACTAATGGGCCGGAGCACATGAATTTTTTTAAAGTATCAAAATATTATATCAAACATCAATTAAGTGTTTGACATCATTTTGATATCTCCCCATTGGGGCCGCTAAAAAAAAAAAATTTAAGACTCAAGGTGCAGACCTTGTTAGTCTATTCGTTGGGTCAGGCCTTGTCTTTCATTCGAAAAAAACTGAAACATCAAGGAAAATGCACACATAAACACCCACATACATGTTGAAGGAATAAACCGAGAAAACAGAAGAAAAACTAACTATATATATATATATATATATCTTTATTTTTAGGCCCCGTTCGGTTACCAAGATAAGATTAGCCAATATAAGACTAAATAATCTAATGAAACCCAATAATTTTGTTGGACCTTGGAAGGTCAAACAAAAAAACATGCTTAAAAGGCAAGATAAGCCTTGATAACATAATATTTGCGGGTCGACCCGGCATGTTATTGAGAATACCAAACATCCAACAAAGTCTAACTAATTAGTTAGTCATGGCCAATCTCCCCAACCAAACGGGGCCTTAGTAGATAATTAGATATATCATTACATATATTCTTGCAGCTAAAATTATAATTCGATCCAAAAGTTTGTATTATTTGCATTTAAACCCAATTGGATTTATGTTTATTTATAAAATAATTTAAGAGGGTATTTTTGACTTTTCACGTCAAAAATTACACTCTCACTTACACAAGCCGCGCGTACAACACACGACATGTTGTCAAGGGATTTTTTGCCTTTGACTAATTTTCATCGGGGGGTTCCTACTAATTTATTTAACACGAGGGGTTTTTCGGCAATTCGAAATTATAGAGGGGTGGTCCTTGCAAAAAACCCATAATTATGCATACAAACAAGTTCATATTTGGTTATTTATGATAAGGAACAGCAATGAGTGGTGTTTCTTTCCTCATAACAATCCCAAATTTCTCGGACAGGTCAATCTTTTGTCCCTCTGGCAACCCCCACTCGTACGTATGAACGAGTGTTGCCAACAAATACATTACCATCTTCTCAGCCAACGGAATACCAGGGCACACCCTTCTCCCCGATCCGAACGGAAGATACTCAACGTTGTTTCCAATGAAATCAAATTTTTCGGAGTTATCATTCAAAAATCTCTCGGGTCGAAATATTAAAGGATTCTCCCAAACATGCGGGTCCATGTGGATTGACCACATGTTCAAGAAGACCCTTGACCCCTTTGGGATTGTGTGCTCTCCGATCGTGCAAGATTCACTCGGATACCTTGGAACGAGGAGTGGCAATGGAGGATGTAGGCGGAATGTTTCCTTTACAACTGCTTCGAGATAGTGCAGTTTCGATACGTGGGATTCTTCAACGACGTTGTTCGCTCCTACAACATTTGTTACTTCTTGCTGCACTTTTTGCATTATACTCGGGTTGTGCAAAAGCTCGGTCATCACCCACTCGACCATCGTTGCCGTAGTATTGCTCCCGCCGGCAACAATATCCTATAATCAAAGAGCATATTTTATGTCATTTCAATGAAAGAGAATCACAAAAAGAGTTACATTGTTAGCTTGAAAGAGTATATTTGTCGTGACTTTGGATCACAAGAGGGTTTATGCCTATAAAAATGTTTAGCGGTTTTTTATCTTCAAATTTGAACACAAAAACTAATTCTCCTATATATTCAAGAAACAACAGAACTAGGGGCACGCATAAGCGCATTGAGTAGAGTTGTGTCTGAGCTTGGATTAATAAGCAATAGAGGTTAGCACGAATCAAACTCGAGTAGCTTGATTTTAATTTTTTTTTTCTAATCGATTCCCGACTCAAAGCGATCGAGTCTCAAATCTTATCAATAACAAAAGTATATGTGTTCAAGTTTGTTTCGTTATGTTAACAAATCGAGTACAAACAAGCTTTTACTGAACGACGGTGTCGAATCTAGCTTCGAATAAATTAAGAGACGGAGGGCAAACCAACAAGAAAATGAAATGAAGGAAAGTGGAGAAAATTACCATCAAAATCGCCTTGATTTGAGTTAAACCAAATGTTGAGCCTTCTCCGAGTTGCTTATCCTTGAGCTCCAAAAGAATTCCCATAAAGTCCTTACTCCTTTCTTCACCCTCCATACCACCACCAGCCGCCATGCTCTTCACTTTCGCATCGATAAAACAATCGAAAATTCGTTCCACCTCAACCACCACACCCCTCATTTCTTTCGCGATTCCCTGCAAATCAAACCTAGCCAAAACCGGAAAAAAATCGGAAACGTTAGGCTTTCCCAACAAATCGACGAGTTTCGAAATATGAACCCGAAACCTGTCTCCAAGCCTGCTTCGCTCCATGGGGTCCATCTCACCTCCCTAGAGCAAGCTCATCAGTACATGGAGCTCTGTCAGAAAAATGAGTTCGCCAATTTGAACGGGACTCCCGATTTGTGTATCGAGATTCCCGATAAGCTTCCGCACTTCCTCCGTGCGGAAAACATTCGAAGCCTGGAGGTTGGTGTTGCTCATCATCTCACGAACGAACAGCTTCAGTATGTCGCGCCAGTAGGGACCGTTTGCCGTCCAGACGATGTCGTACCCGCCGTGGCGACTAGTGCTGCAACCGGCGGGTCCCGGTTCGCGAAAATGGAGTCTTTATCGCGAACTATCTGCTTTATCAAGGAAGGCGAACTTACAACGACACAGAGTTTGCTGCCGAGCCAGAGGCGGTAAATGGGGCCGTACTTGTGAGACAGTAGTGTGAACTGGTGGTGCAAGTTGTGTTTGAGAAACGGGAGGTATCCGAGAATCGGAAGGCCGTATGGTCCGGGCGGAAGTGGTGGCTTTGTTCCTGTTTTTGAGTTGCCGAGTACTACTATCCATGAGTAACAAAATAGGGACGCTAGAAGAAAAAAGAAGGTGAGAGCAGCAAGTCCAAGCTCATATTCCATTATGTTTTTTTCTTTGTTGCGACAAATTACTATTGTTAAGTGCAAGGAATATATGCTAGAAATAAGAATTATTATAACAAAATATGAGGATATCTTTTCCCCTGTTTTGGATATGACTAAATATGTGGCTTGGAAAGCAAACGTTGGAAGATAGAAGACGGCGAGAGCAGTAAGTCCAAACTAAGGGTTCATTATTATGCTACAATTAGGATTCAAACCAGGTTCATTATTACACTAACCACTAGATCATTTTTTTTATTTTTATTTTTTTTTGTGTACAATTAATAGAATTTTATTGTCACTAGACATGTGCACATGCGTTGCACGTGTCGTATTAATTTATCTATTATTTCATAATTATGTATCATGCTAATTGCTCTATGCCATCAAAATATTATTATTACATTTATAAAATCTATAAATATCTTGTTACATTGTTAAATTATGCCAATAAGTAGAATATAATTTTATTTAATAAAAAAAATTGTACTTTGTTTTCTACTTCAATTAACAATTACTTTTCTTAGTGTTTTGTTTAGAATGGTTTTTTTGTGAGTTTTATTTTCAACTCTCACTAATTTTAATGATTATTATTAAAATTTGGATGAAATTTGAATATTTTTCTAAGTGATTATCCTTTTTTCATTGAAAACTATTCTTTATTATTTATTTATTTCCAATTTCAACGATCTCATTTTTTTATTGACACAAAACCCTTGCGTGTGAAGAGCCGATGAAAATTATAGTTTTACTTTGTACTTTTATACGAGAAATATTTCTTCTGCAATTTTGTTTGCAATTATTAAAGATTCTTTCTGATACGGGCCACTATGACGAGACGAGTAAATACAAGTTGAGAAGAGCCAAATTACTATTATAAAACACGATGTCGGACGGCGACCTCCGAACGACGAGCTGGCAACACCATGACTCGTATTCCAGTATAAGCATGACCTAAAGCAGGCCCAATAAGAGAGGCCCAAACACTTGACTTGAGGGGGGAGCAAACCCTAAAAAAGGAAACCTTGGAGGCCAAGGTTTCCTCATCTATAAATAGAAGGATCATTAAACACATACACACACGAAAATACATTATCTACTACTACATTATATACATACTCATCTTTTCCGATCACTGACTTGATCGTCGGAGCTCTCCCGCCGGGAACCCCTCCCGGCGTTGCAGGTACCCTCACCGGAGTACGGACCAAGGTGACTTGAGGAAGACGGAAGCCCCACGGACCAAATCAAGTGGCGCCGTCGGTGGGAAAGATCTAGAAATTTTGGAAACAACTTCCAGGAAAATATCAGATCTGCCCCCGGAAGTCCAGATCAGAGCTATAAACGTAGAGAACAATGGAAGAAGGAGACACCACTACCCGAAATTTGCAGAAGGAACTAGATGCAGCAGCTCGCCATACGCCCACTGATCCGTCGTCCGTCTTAAAGGACAAATCAGGATGTAGCCTAGTTACGCCTGAAAAGGAAGGTCGGATTCCCTTTGTCTCGGGTAGCCCCTCTTTCGAGTTCCAGAGTGGCGAAGCTGCTTCGAGAAAACCAGTCACGGCCCCGGCTCAAGTCTCCAATGAACGAACATACACCAGAGACGAGGTGGAGACCATGATCACCGCGGCCATTCGGAACTACACTCAATCCTTACCCCAGGATAACCGGCCTAGGAGAGATCTTAGGCGCTCCCCGAATGAAGGGCGAGCTGAGGATGAATGCGACAGCTATTCGGAGAATCGAGAAGGCAACAGTCATGGCGTCAGGATGGAGGTTGACAGTCTGAGGCGCGATATGGATGAGTTAAAAGCCTTGCGGAATGGACCAACGCGAGATCTCGCAGGATCTAGCCCCTTCGCCAGACATCTCGATAGCGACCCCATACCAGCTAATTACCGACCAATTATGTTCGAGTATAACGGCACGTCAGATCTAGCCGAGCATCTGAGTCGGTTCAACAACACAGCATCTCTCCACCAGCTCACGGAAGGAGTGAAGTGCCGCGCCTTCGTCACCACTTTAGCTGGGCCGGCTCAAGCCTGGTTCGGCTTGTTGCCGCCTGGAAGCATACACTCCTTTGGACAGTTTGCCAAAGCCTTTATGAATCAATTCACTAGCTCGAAGAAATGCAAAAAGACCTCGCTGCCGCTGTTCAGCATCCGCCAAAAAGAGAAAGAAAGTCTTCGGAACTACATCAAACGGTTCACTTCGGCTACGTTGGAAGTCCCCACCACGAGCGACGAGGTGCTTATGGCAGCTCTTTCACAAGGATTAAGGGATGATGAGTTCTTTCGAGCCCTAGCGCTGGAACCCTCACCTGATTTCGATAATTTGCTGGAAAGAGCATCTAGATTCATTAATCTGGAAGAAGCCCGACAGCAGAAAATAGAAGAATCTCACCACACACTGAACGTGCGAGCCAACGAAGCAAGAAAAAGTAAGGAGCCCGTGTTGTCCCGAAGAGATACAATACCTGGTCGAGGCACCATCCCGGATGCCAAGGGATCCCGATATCAATCATATCAGCCCCTCACAGCACCCTTATCCCAGGTGTTATGCGCGATCGAGAAGAGAATTGACTTGCGTTGGCCCCGGACTGCCCGAGAGGAGCCTCGCCGAAATCCCGCATTGGGCACCTTTTGTCGTTTTCATAACGAATACGGACACGTGACAGATGATTGTTCGTATTTGAAGGATGAGGTGGAGCGTCTTATTATGGATAATAAAATCGGGGATTTTGTAAAGATAGACCCCCCCCGAGGGCAAAAGCGCGAAGCTCAATTCGGAAATCCTGCGCGAGTCCCGCCTCCACCACCGATACCCAAACGAGGATACATCTAGATGATTTCTGGAGGACCTACGGGAGGAGACACTCACCGAGCTAGGCGGCGTCATCTCGGTAACCTCAAAAATAACCATGAAGTTTGCCAAATCTCTGTACCAAAACGCCGTCAGTATCCCACCATCTCGTTCGGACCCGAAGACGAAGTAGACCTCGATGACTTTCATTGCGATCCCCTCCTTATCACAATCAACGTCGGAGGATACGATGTAGCCCGTGCCTTTGTTGACTCGGGAAGTTCGGTTGATGTCATATCTTATGAGTGCTTCCTGCAAATGGAACTTGATCTCCCAATCTTCCCTGTCACCACCCCGATATTTGGGTTCACAGGAGGATCTTTGACTCCGATCGGACAAGTTAAGATCCCCGTCACCATGGGAACACCACCTCGAGCACGTACACAAACTGTCAACTTTGTCATTGTCGAGGGGTCCACCACCTCGTACAACATCGTGATAGGACGGCCAATGATGCACATCTTCCGGGCAATCCCCTCGACTATTCACCAAAAACTCAAATTTCCGGTTGACAGAGTAATCGGAGAAGTCCGGGGTGATCAAGCTCAGTCAAGATCTTGTTACGTCGAAATGGTCATAGTGGCGGAGAAAGGACGACGTGATACCTTCATTAAAGAAGATCTAGGAGACGAGAAACGCCCTCGAATCGATCCGGAAGAAAAAGTCGCCCATGTACAGCCCATGGATGAGTTGATGACGATTGACCTCGCCCCCGGCATGTCGAAGCAGACCCAGATAAGCAAAGACTTAGAACCACCTTTTCGAGACGAGTTAATAGCACTATTGCGATTTAATGTAGACATCTTTGCATGGCAACCCTGCGACCTGACCGGTATCGCACCTCGCACCGCTGTACATAGACTCAATCTGCGACCCGAGTGCAAACCTATCAAACAAAAGCGGCGACACTTCGGTATCGAAAAGGACGAAATTATCAAGCAAGAGGTCCAACGGCTCCTTGATATTGGGCATATTAGGGAGATCCAATTCCCCACATGGTTGTCCAATGCGGTGTTGGTACAAAAGACTAATGGGCAGTGGCGGATGTGCATTGATTTTCGAGACTTAAACAAGGCCTGCCCGAAGGACGACTATCCCTTGCCCCGTATAGATCAGCTCGTAGATGCTACCGCCGGATGCGAGCTACTCAGTATGATGGACGCTTCGCAGGGGTACCACCAGATCCCGTTGGAGGAAAGGGACCAACCGGCAGTAAGCTTCATCACCGCCACGGGCACCTATTGTTATGTGGTGATGCCTTTTGGCCTGAAAAATGCGGGAGCCACGTATCAGAGATTAATGGATAGGATGTTTCGAGCTCAGCTCGGGCGCAATATCGAAGTTTACGTCGATGACATGCTGGTCAAAAGCAAGAAGTGTTCCACACACCTTGCTGATTTGGCCGAAACATTTGCCACCCTTCGCCTTTATGGGATGAAATTGAACCCTGCAAAGTGTGCGTTCGCAGTAAAGGCCGGGAAGTTCCTCGGATACGTAGTTAATCGAGAAGGTATCAAGGTGAACCAAGATAAAGTCGAGGCGGTACTCCAAATGACCCCTCCTCGGTCCATCAAAGAAGTTGAGTCTTTAGCAGGAAAAGTGGTGGCCTTGGCTCGCTTCATATCGCGGATGGCTGATAAGAGTCTGCCTTTCTTCAAAGTCTTGAGAAAAGCGGCCCAGTTCGAATGGACAGAGGAATGCCAACTCGCATTCGAGGCGCTAAAAATCTCACTAACTCGCTTACCCATCCTTAGCACCCCTGAAAAAGGTGAAACCCTATTCGTATACTTATCGGTAGGTGACGAATCGATTAGCTCAGTCTTGTTCAAAGAAGTAAGTGGGCAACAGCTGCCGATCTATTACATCAACAAGATCCTCACTACCTCGGAGATTAGGTATTCAGAAGTTGAAAAAATAGCGTACGCGCTGGTCCTCACTACACGGCGAATCCGGCCTTACTTCTTATCACACACAATGGTAATTCGTACGAGCTTACCACTCCGTCAAACCCTAGGCCAGCCCACAGCATCAGGACGAATTGTTAAATGGGCTGTCGAGTTAGGACAATATGAAATCCAATATCAACCTCGTACCTCGGTTAAAGGACAAGCGTTGGCAGATTTCATTCGAGAAACCACTAGGATACCTATGGAGAAAGAGTGGAGAGTCTACGTGGATGGATCATCCACAGCGACAGGAGCAGGGGCAGGGATAATAATCATCGATCCTACAGGAATAGAGGTGGAATTTTCTGTTAAATTACCACGAGTATCCAATAATGAGGCGGAGTATGAAGCCTTCATCCGAGGTATGGAAATCGCCCAAGAACTTGGTGCACGGGTGGTGCGAATAAACTCCGACTCTCAATTGGTAATACACCAGTTAGAAGGAGATTACGAGGTGAAAAATGATAGAATGAAGGGATATGTAAACAAAGCCCGAGCAATACAAGAAACTTTCAAAGCTTGCACTGTGCATCAGATTCCGAGAAATGACAACCAGCAAGCTGATTTCCTCGCTAAAATTGGGTCGTCAGTCGTCGACTGCGTTGAGAGAAAGATCTCCATTCTCATTGCCCCTACTCCGACACCCGGAGTCATGATGATCGACGAGGAGCCCGATTGGCGAACACGTTTGTTCGCATATTTCAGAGGGGAGAGAACCGGTACAACTAGAGAGCAACATCGCTTAGCATATAAAGCCAGACACTTCTACGTGCGACATGGAATATTATATAAAAGGAACTTCACCACGGTGGATGCGAGATGCTTAGGAAAGCAAGAGGTGAAGCACGTTCTGGACGAAGTACACCGAGGAGGTTGTGGAGAACATGGAGGAGCTCGGGCCCTCATACAGAAATTACATCGGGCTGGATACTATTGGCCCGGCATGAAGAGGGACACCCATCAATATGTGCAACGTTGCATACAATGTCAGAAATTTGCCCCACTTATTCATAAACCAGGAGAGGAAATGATCATCATGAGCGCCCCATGCCCCTTTGCCCAATGGGGAATTGACCTAGTAGGACCTTTCCCTCAAACCACCGGTAGGAAGAAATTCCTCATTGTCGCGGTGGATTATTTCACCAAGTGGGTTGAAGCCGAGGCCTTGTCAAAAATAACAGAGGACGAGGTCATGCATTTCATTTGGAAATATATTTGTTGCCGATTTGGCCTCCCCCGAAGCCTCGTGTCGGATAATGGCACTCAATTCAATGGCAAGAAGATTCGCGCGTGGTGTGAAGAGATGAAAATTACACAGAAGTTTGTGGCAGTGGCGCACCCGCAGGCCAATGGTCAGGTCGAATCCACAAATCGAACCATCGTCAACGGCCTAAAGAAGAGGATAGACAAGCTAGGAGGCAGCTGGGTAGACGAGTTACCTTCGGTCCTTTGGTCTTATCGAACCACGGCCAAAGCAGCTACCGGTGAAACACCATTTCGGTTAACCTACGGAACCGAAGCAGTCATTCCAGTAGAGGTGGCAATGGACACACTCCGCATAGCCACATTTGATGAAGAGACGAATGACGGTGCATTGAGAACCCGGCTGGATGAGATCTTTGACTTACGAGAAGCAGCCTATTTACACATGGAACGAAGCAAAAACCTGATCAAAGCCCGATATGATCAAGGGGTCCGATCTCGCTCGTTCCAGATTGGTGATCTCGTTCTACGACGAGCTGATGCCCTAAAGCACACAGGAAAACTGGAAGCCAATTGGGAAGGACCATACGTGGTCACAAAGTGTTTGGCTGGCGGAGGATACGAGCTGGCGGATATAGAGGGAAAACCATTGCCACGGGCATGGAATGTCATCCACTTGAAGCGCTTCCTCGCGTAAAAAAAAAAAAAAAAAAAAAAAAAAGAGAGAGATAGTCAGAGAAGCAGAGAAGCAACACATCCTGTAAAAGAAAAACCATCAATAAATATCTATTTTCCGAGCTGGGCTAGGCCCCGTGGTTTTTTCTCTCCTTATTTGGAGGGTTTCCACGTTAAAAAAATCCTTGTGTTATTTATTTAAGTTACAACCGAGGCGTTAAATCGCGTATTACACCGAGGCGTTAAATCGCGTATTACACCGAGGCGTTAAATCGCGTATTACACCGAGGCGTTAAATCGCGTATCACACCGAGGCGTTAAATCGCGTATCACACCGATGCATGAAATCGGGTATTATACCGAGGCGTTAAATCGTGTATCACTAAATCGCGTATCACACCGAGGCGTTAAATCGCGTATCACACCGAGGCGTTAAATCGCGTATCACACCGAGGCGTTAAATCGCGTATCACACCGAGGCGTTAAATCGCGTATCACACCGAGGCGTTAAATCGCGTATCACACCGAGGCGTTAAATCGCGTATCACACCGAGGCGTTAAATCGCGTATTACATCGAGGCGTTAAATCGCGTATTACATTGAGGCGTTAAGTCGCATACTAAAATGAGGCGTTAAGTCGCGTACTAAAAAGAGGCGTTGAGTCGTGCGCATAAGTGAGGTATAAAAACCAAGTGTTAAACTAGAATGAAAGCAAATTGTTGTACTAAACAAACGTAGCTTGCCAAAATCAGGCTAAGTCCTAAGTCGATGAAACCAAGGGATGATCACCGATGTGAATTGTTGGTTCAACCCGAATTCAAAAAATAAGTTGCTAAGTCTAAAAACCATTCTTGAATACACAACATCAGGATATAAGAAACACAAGTGAGTATGAAAAGCGAAACTTAAACAAAGCGGATTTCCGATACATTGAAATACGAAAGATGAAATAGATTGTTTAAAACATACAAAAAGAGATAAAAGAACACATCGTTCAAAAGTACATAGTCAAAACAAAAGATAATAACTAAGTATTTTCGGGCACTACTACGGGCGGATCCACCCTGGCTTCAGCTTGATCCCCAACAGGCGGAGGGGAGGACGAGATAGGGTTCGGTTGCGCCTCATTAAGGCTAGACAGCGCCTCGATGGCTTCTATGTCCCCAACGAAGTCAGTAATGGCTACCGACGAAGCCCCTTGGCGAGAAAAATCTTCAACAAGTCCTTGGTGAACTTGTCTCCACCATTCCAAGTTGGGATCTTCGTTCACGTCTCCCTCGAAACCCGTGATTTCGTCATCCGGAAGGTCTTCGGCAAGTTCGTTTTCGACTAACGGGAACTCGATCCCGGCACCGCTCAATCGTTTCCGAACAGCTGTTACCGCTGCCGAAAAGAAGAAGCGAGCTAGACCCGACGCCTCTCGAGTAAAGGTAGTCGAACGCCATAACCGATGGATGAAACGGCGGACGAACTCCTCCATGAAGCAAAGACATTCAGGGGACCCCGGAAATAGCCTGTGCCCTTCTCTCACCCCCTCGGTGAAGTTAGAAGATGCCTGCACCCCGGCTGCAAACAGCTCGTTAGAAAGCCCTTTCGCTTTTTCCTCCAAGCTCGCATTGTGAGATGCTAGGGAGTCCTTCTCCGCCTGCAAAATCTTCTCCTTCTCCTGCAGCCTCCTCACCTCGGCGAACAACCCCTCCTTCGCCGACTCAGCCACTGCCAAACTCTCCTTTAAAGATCGGACCTCTTTCCGGAGCTGGGTAACCTCCTTTTTCTGATTATCATACGCCTCACGAGAGACGTCATCCCACCCTAAAGGACCCGAGAAACCAATGGCGAATTGCTGCACGAATAAGGAAGTCAAACCAAGTTAATTTCTGAAAAGAACATGCAAAGGCACACACTAAAAAGCACGGGTACAATATAACAACGCTTAACCTGAGTAATATTGTGTAAAAGCAGCTCGAGCCGGTCACCCTCACTCATTTGCCCGAAGTTGGCAACGTCTCGAGGAAAAGCCAGAGCCCGGCAGTGCAGCAATGGCGTTCTCTGCATTCTGGCAGAGATGGAGTGCAAAGTTCGGGGGTGGAGTGGACCCAACTGGCCCAATGGCCAAATCGGCCCTCCTTTTCTTCGAAGAAGTGCTCCTTCTCAATCACTTCTTCAGCGGAGGAAGCCGGCGGAGGAGAAGCCACAACCATGGCTGATGATTGCAGAGGAGGCTCAGCATCCTCAATGCGTGCTCCACTTCGCGGACGCGAAGGCCCGGTGTTCTTCTTAGAAGGCCTCGGCCTCAAAGCCCCTTCCTCCGAAGATCGTTTCTCGGATTCAGCAGCTAGAGGACGCTGAAACTCAGATGCCTGGAACCCAGGTTCCGGCTCGGAAGGACGGGTCGCCGCCTTGTCTCCTCGGAACATCCTCTTCATCCTTAAATCTGTTCACAAAATTAGGGAATGCGGGGTGAGCAAACAAGGAAAATAGACAAGTATAAATATAGTCCGAACTAAGACAACAAATCTAGACAAAAACCGATGTCGCGTCTAAACCCACCTAAATCCTCCCGAGTTAAGGAGTGGGTGCCGTTGTCATGAAAATAGAAGTGACGGAGCATTGGCGGAAACCTGGTAAGGCTATCCGGGACACCGTAGCTCGGTTGAAAATGAATTATCATTCGCAACAAACATTCATCAATCGCCAAGCGTTTTCCCCTCCTCTTTTCGGGCAGGGTGGCGAGCCAAGGGCATAGATAGGGGGTGTCGACGGGATTTCTCGCAAAAAAGTAATGACCTTGCCACCCATCAGTCTTGTTAGGTGGCATTAATATTTTGAAACCCGGACGAGCCGAGATAGAGATATGAAAGGGACTGGAGTTTTTCAACACCATAACACTCCGGAAACGAGCTGGGGTAGGAATCACTCCTGACCAGGCACAGAGCATGCGAAACCCGGTCATGAGGATTATAGCATGAGGATGGAATTGGTTAAGGGACACGTTACATAATTGGGCAATTTCGGAGAACCAAGGCGAGATCGGGAAGGAAAGACCGAAGTAAAACTGTTCTGAAAACTAGGTGCTAAAACCTAGAGGAGGATTTAACGGACGCTCATCTCGGGCGGGCAAGACTAATTCAACATCGGTGGGGAAACCTATGTCGCGAGCTAAATTAATTAGATCTACTTCGCTTAAGGTGCTAGGCCCCCATTGGTCGTCTAAATCCCGCCCCCCAGATAACGAAGGAGAATCACTCCTCGCAGAAGACAGAGCGTCATCTCGACCCCTCTTCTTAGATTTTTTCAAAAGTTTGCCTGAGGGGGAGAAGTAAGGTCCCTCTTCCGAAGAGGAAGAGATAGTAAGAGTGGGGTGTTCATCCCCCTCCCCGGAACAGTGGCTAGAAGGCATCTTTTGGCCAAAGGGTTCAGGGGAATGTGAGGACATAGCCGATCGGAAGAATAAGACGAGGGTAATAAACCAACTAGAAAGAAAAGTAGTAAAGAAAGTGGGCACGAAGAATAGGAGCTCTGTTTCGGGAAAGCAGGATCGCCGGAGAAGAAATAACAATAGAAGAGAAAGCACGAGGGTGGGAAAAGGAAAAATTTGAGAAAAATGGCAGGGGTCAGATACTTATAGAAGGAGGAAAAGAGGAAAACTTGATCGTAACCGTCTATTCGGACGGACGAGATTCAAAGTAGATCGTCTTGAATCCGGTGCAAGGAGCGCCGATTGGAATTCCTCAGTAATGACCTAGGAAAGAGGGGAAATCAATCATAACCGTTTATTCGGGCGGACGAGATTTAATGCAGAGCGTCTCGAATCCGGCGCAAAAAAGCACTGATTGAAATTTCTCCATGATGACCTAGGGAACTCGAATCGACCACACGGAATGTCAGAGTAATTAATGGAGGAAAAAGGGGAAGGGTTGCGTGCATCAACCATACATGAACCGAAGTCCGAACTCACACCTCGTACTCCGTACTTATAAAACGAGGTAAGGAAAAGCGAACTCGTCTTATAAATAAGGAGTAGGGGGGAGTAGTTGATACGGGCCACTATGACGAGACGAGTAAATACAAGTTGAGAAGAGCCAAATTACTATTATAAAACACGATGTCGGACGGCGACCTCCGAACGATGAGCTGGCAACACCATGACTCGTATTCGAGTATAAGCATGACCTAAAGCAGGCCCAATAAGAGAGGCCCAAACACTTGACTTGAGGGGGGAGCAAACCCTGAAAAAGGAAACCTTGGAGGCCAAGGTTTACTCATCTATAAATAGAAGGATCATTAAACACATACACACACGAAAATACATTATCTACTACTACATTATATACATACTCATCTTTTCCGATCACTGACTTGATCGTCGGAGCTCTCCCTCCGGGAACCCCTCCCGGCGTTGCAAGTACCCTCACCGGAGTACGGACCAAGGTGACTTGAGGAAGACGGAAGCCCCACGGACCAAATCACCTTCTATTTGATATCCTTGTACATATTTTGTAATTGATTTAAAAAAAAATATTATGTAGTTTTTTAGTCTAAATTGTTTTAGTTGTTTTATATTTTCTATTTTCTATTTTCTGTTGTTGTTGTTGTTGTTGTTATTATTATTATTCTGCAAATAATAATAAATGTATATGTCTATTATATATGAAAGAAAGGAGCAAAGAACATCGATTATTCTGCAGCAAGACAATATATAGTCAGGCAGGTGGCCTAGCTCTAGCTAAGAGAGATTCTTTAACCACAAAAGCATCAACCATTTAACCCGCTTTTCACTTCTGATCTCCCACATTTTTTACCACTTCTCCCACATTTCTTAGATACTCCAGTCTCTCTGAGATTCCAAAGTGTCCGAAATCCTTGTCTACTACTCCATAAGAAAGACTCCAAATCGAAAAGAAAACACATACAATAAAATTTTCAAATAATTTACACATTCTTATTTAGTATAAAATTACTCACCTGCATATTTTATGGCATGACGAATTCTAAATCTTTTTTGATCCATTGAAATACTCCAAGAGATTCCACTGCAAAATCTGAATATTTCAATCCACTTATACTACATGTCTACATTGAAATCTAAAGAAAAAAAAAACTTTTAAATTGCAATTTAAATATATGTTTTAGAATTTATATTAAGCACATGATTGTGAGAGAACATTAATGGAAAGAAAGCAAAAAATATACGTAGTAAAATTTACAGTGAAGAAAAGAACATGTAGTTTACCTAAGCAAAATAATTAACAATAATGGTACTTGATGATTCACTTCTTTAATCTTCAATATCAATTCTACCATTTTTTTTTCTTTCTTTCCATCTGACTGTTTTTATATATAAGAAAATAAAAAAAAATAATTATAATAGGTTTAAGATGACAAACGATATTTTATATTCTGAACACACATAATAACATAATAATACAAGAAATATAGTTTATGCTTGTGATAATACCAGAAATGTTTGTGACAAACAATCAGTTGTTGTGCTAATAAACATGTATGACAAACACTACATAGAAAGTGATATAGTTCACCTATTATGCAGTAACTTCTTTGTTTTTTTCCCATTGATATCCCCACCTACATAAAAAGCAAAAAAAAATAAGACATACAATAAGTATTCATTAGTGTAATCACAGTGTTAAAAAAATTGAAACATAAACAATTAGAAGAAGTCCATCCCTATGTAGAGTAAGAGGAAAGAAAAACACATCGATTTTTTTCCCAGTATTTGAAAAATTTAGTGGAAAAAAGAAAGAAAAAGTAAAAATAAACACCAAAATTTTGATAATATGTCTCTCTCTCTATTTTTTCTTTCTTGTGGGAACTAAAAGATGAGTGTTCCCGAATTTTATTGCATTTTCAGTTAATAATTGTGAGTAATTAAAAATTCTGGTGTGATTATCAATTGTGGTAAATGGGTGGACCATTCACCTATTCAACTTCCATTTTTTCACCTTCAATGATTTCTATTTGCCTTTGTTTACAATTACTACAGACTACTCCCTCCGTTCCTAAATAAGTGTCTCTTTTCACTTTTTACAAAGATTAAGAAACTCAATAAATGTATATTGATTTTAGAAATATCATATAAAAATGACTAAAACAGCCTTTGTTATTTAATGATTTATAAGAGAAAATTAATAATTAGATTTTCATTAATAAGGTTAAAACAGGAAAAATGCATTTAATGCAGTATTGGAAATCTAAAGTGACACATAATATGGAACAAAAATATTTTTAAAAAGAGACAGTTATTGTGGAACAGAGGGAGTATAAACTACATGCATTTATAGTTATTTTATAGTTAAATGTGACCGAAGCAAAAACTGAACAGACATCCTAGATCATTTTATTTACCAAAATGTTTTACAAATAAATATATTATGGTTAATTAAATGAACCGGTAATCAATATATATTACTGAATCATTGTATATTAAATTAACTAATTACATCGAAATAACATTACTACATTGCCCTTGCATATTTGATCTAATTAGGGTCATTTTTGTCTCTTCAAAAAATGGAAGAAACCACCCCATGATTCCTCATAGTATAGATAGATAGATAGATTAACTAATTTAAGTTAACAATGAAACATTTATCTTTTTCTTCTCCTTTTGGGATTATTTGAGAAAATCCCCTCACATGCATTATAACATTAGACTGGACCCTTTTTTTTTTTTTTTTCCTATCATTTGGAGACAAATTCAATAGTATTTTATTCAACAAATTATATTATTAATAACCTCTTTGACCATTTCTCAATTTATTTAATCTAGTCACGTCTTTCCTAACTACTAGCCGTCTCTCTCATTTATCTTCTCTTTCCATTCTCTCCACAACCC
>NW_012193070.1:159982-189965 GCF_000504015.1 Erythranthe guttata
GATACTTTCGTCAACGGAGTATTAGGAGAAAGTCCCGGGGTGATCAAGCTCAGTCAAGATCATGTTACGTCGAAAATGGTTAAAATGGCGGAGAAGGGCCGACGTGATACTTTCGTCAAGGAAGATCTAGGGGACGAGAAGCGCCCTCGAATTGACCCAGAGGATAAGGTTGCTCATGTACAACCCATGGACGAGTTAATGACAATTGACCTTGTCCCCAGCATGTCGAAGCAGACCTGGATACTAGTAGCACTATTGCGATCTAATGTAGATATCTTCGCATGGCAACCAAGCAACCAAACCCGTCAAGCAAAAGCGGCGACATTTCGGCGTCGAGAATGATGAAATTATCAAACAAGAGGTCCAACGACTGCTGGATATTGGACGTATCAGGGAAATCCAATTCCCCACCTGGTTGTCCAACGCGGTGTTGGTACAGAAGACTAATGGACAATGGCGAATGTGCATTGATTTTAGGGATTTAAACAAAGCCTGCTCGAAGGATGACTATCCCTTACCCCGTATAGACCAGCTCGTAGATGCCACTGCTGGGTGCGAGCTACTCAGTATGATGGACGCTTCACAAGGGTACCATCAGATCCCGTTGGAAGAAAGGGACCAACCTGCAGTAAGCTTTATCACAGCCACATGCACCTATTGTTATGTGGTGATGCCTTTTGGTTTAAAAAACGCGGGAGCCACATATCAGAGATTGATGGATAGAATGTTTCGAGCTCAGCTCGGGCGTAACATCGAAGTCTACGTCGACGACATGCTGGTCAAAAGCAAGAAATGTTCCACACATCTTGCCGACTTAGCCGAAACATTTGCCACCCTTCGCCTTTACGGGATGAAATTGAACCCTGCGAAGTGCGCGTTTGCAGTGAAAGCCGGAAAATTCCTCGGATACCTAGTTAATCGAGAAGGTATCAAGGTGAACCAGGATAAAAGAAGTCCAATCCTTGGCAGGAAAAGTGGTGGCTCTGGCTCGCTTCATATCACGAATGGCTGATAAAAGTCTGCCCTTCTTCAAAATACTGAGGAAAGCGGGCCAGTTCGAATGGACCGAGGAGTGCATGCTCGCATTCGAGGCGTTAAAGAGCTCACTCACTCGCCTTCCCATCCTTAGCACCCCTGAAAAAGGTGAAACTTTGTTCGTCTACTTGTCGGTGGGCGACGAGTCGATTAGCTCAGTCCTATTCAAGGAAGTAGGTAGTCAACAGCGACCGATCTATTACATCAGCAAGATCCTCACTAACTCGGAAATTAAGTATTCCGAAGTCGAAAAAATAGCGTATGCACTGGTCCTCACTACGCGGCGACTTCGACCTTACTTCTTGTCGCACACTATGGTAATCCGTACAAGTTTACCACTCCGTCAAACTCTAGGTCAACCTACAGCATCAGGACGAATTGTTAAGTGGGCAATCGAGTTAGGACAATACGAAATTCAGTATCAGCCTCGGACTTCGGTTAAGGGACAGGCCTTGGCAGACTTCATCCGAGAGACTACTAGGATACCCATTGAAAAAGAGTGGAAAATCTACGTGGATGGGTCATCCACGGCGACAGGAGCAGGAGCGGGGATAATAATCATCGATCCCACAGGGGTAGAAGTTGAATTTGCTATTAAATTACCACGAGTTTCCAATAATGAGGCGGAATACGAGGCCTTCATTCGAGGTATGGAGATCGCTCAGGAACTCGGGGCACGGGTGGTGCGAATAAAATCCGACTCCCAGTTGGTAATACACCAGTTGGAAGGAGATTACGAAGTAAAAAATGATAGAATGAAGGGATATGTGAACAAAGCCCGAGCGGTGCAAGAAACCTTCGAGGCTTGCACTGTGCATCAGATCCCGAGAAGTGACAACCAGCGAGCAGACTTCCTCGCCAAAATTGGGTCGTCAATTGCCGATTGCGTCGAAAGAAATTTTTTTATCCTCGTTGCCCCCGCCCCGACACCTGGAATCATGGTGATCGACGAGGAGCCCGATTGGCGAACACCTTTGTTCGCGTATTTTAGAGGGGAACGAGCTGGTACAAATAGAGAGCAGCATCGCTTAGCATATAAAGCCAGGCACTTCTACGTGCGACATGGGATATTATATAAAAGGAACTTCACCACGGTAGACGCGAAATGTTTAGGAAAGCAGGAAGTAAAGCACGTTCTTGACGAGGTACATCGAGGAGGTTGTGGAGAACATGGGGGGGCTCGGGCCCTCATACAGAAATTACATCGGGCTGGATATTATTGGCTCGGCATGAAGAAGGACACCCATCAATATGTGCAGCGTTGCATACAGTGTCAGAAATTTGCCCCACTTATCCATAAACCAGGAGAGGAAATGATCATCATGAGCGCCCCATGCCCATTTGCCCAATGGGGAATTGATCTATTAGGACCTTTCCCCCAAACCACTGGTAGGAAAAAATTCCTCATTGTTGTGGTGGATTACTTCACCAAGTGGGTCGAAGCCGAAGCCTTGTCAAAAATATCAGAAGACGAAGTCATGCATTTCATTTGGAAATATATCTGTTGCCGATTTGGCCTACCCCGGAGCCTCGTGTCGGATAATGGCACTCAATTCAATGGCAAGAAGATTCGCGCGTGGTGTGAAGAGATGAAAATCACACAAAAGTTTGTGGCAGTGGCGCACCCCCAGGCCAATGGCCAGGTCGAATCCACAAATCGGACCATTGTCAACGGCCTAAAGAAAAGGATAGACGAGCTAGGCGGCAGCTGGGTGGACGAGTTACCTTCGGTCCTTTGGTCTTACCGAACCACGGCCAAAGCAGCTACCGGTGAAACACCATTTTGGTTAACCTACGGAACCGAAGCAGTCATCCCAGTAGAGGTGGCAATGGACACACTCCGCATAGCCACATTTGATGAAGAGACGAATGACGGTGCATTAAGAACCCGGTTGGATGAGATCTTTGACTTACGAGAAGCAGCCTAGTTACACATGGAACGAAGCAAGAATTTGATCAAAGCCCGATATGATCAAGGGGTCCGATCTCGCTCATTCCAGATTGGTGATCTTGTTCTACGACGAGCTGATGCCCTAAAGCACACAGGAAAACTGGAAGCCAATTGGGAAGGACCATACGTGGTCACAAAGTGTTTGGCTGGCGGAGGATATGAGCTGGCGGATATAGAGGGAAAACCATTGCCACGGGCATGGAATGTAATCCACTTGAAGCGCTTCTTCGTGTAAAAAAAAAAAAAAAAAAAAAAAAAAGCTAGTCAGAAAAGTAGAGAAACAACACACCCTGTACAGGCAAAAGCCATTAATAAACATCCATTTTCTGAGCTGGGCTAGGCCCCGTGGTTTTTTCTCTCCTCATTTGGAGGGTTTCCACGTTAAAAACATCCTTGTGTTATTTATATAAGTTACATGTAACACCCCACATTTTCGAAACCCTAATCCTTAACCAAAATTCCATAACCCGAAAATTCTCATGTAGAAATCATTAGGAATCTCACTAACTTAAATTCCTTAAGTGCCTTATTTGCTTAGACTAATAATCATTATATGCCGATTAGATAATTATGTGCCTTATGTGCTAGGAATTTATTGAATAATTATGTGCCAATTTTATTTCGATAATTATGTGCTTAAGTAGATTAATTATTGGTAATTGTGTGTTAGATTAGTTTATGTGACTTATGTGTATAATTAATTTAATTATGTGATATCATGATTTAATCATAATTACATGCATAATACATGCATATATACGTACATGTATGCATACATATATGCATATGCTATAACCTACTCTAGACTATAGGCAATATAGGTATATGTATATGTATGTGTTCGGTTTTATGTGTATGAGAGAGTTAATTAGTGAATTTATTAATTAGTAAATAAATTAGAAAAGATGCATGCTTGTCCACTTGGCAAAGAGTGAGGAGTTACACTAATCCTACACTCAAGCATGCTAAGTAATCTCAAGAGACACCCATCTATCTTCATCATTTGACACCTACACTCCCACTTGTCTTCTCTTCACCATCACCACCGAAGCACCACCTCCTCCATCGTCCAACACCTCAAAATTCTTCAAGAAAATAATAGAGAAATCAAAATACAAATCCCCTATATAAGCTTCACTCTTGAATATGCCAAGAACACCATCAAAAACACTTGCCCTCTTACGGGAGAATTAAACTCCTCCCAACTTGATATCAAAGCTCTTACCTTCTCCATTCAACTAGCTTAGTTCAATCTTGGAGCCACTTCTTGAAGGAGGTAACATTGTATCCTTGTGTTCTTCATTTTCTTCATCCTCCTTTCTCTCTCTAAAAACCCTCTTTTCTTTTGAAGGTTTTTTTCTTTCTTCGGCCATACACTCTTGATAGGTAAGAAATCTCGAATTTCTTGCTGCAATCGAAGGGTATCATAGTATGGAAAAGAATTTTTGAAACTGCCTAAAAGATTTCCTCACTTTTCGAAAAATTAGGGCTTTTTGTGTAAAATCCGAAATCTTGTGTTAATCTTGTTATTTGTGTTCTTGCATGTCTAATCCATGTTATAATCTGTGATTCTAAGCATTTTGTGTTTAAAGGTTTCATATTTCGAATTTTTGGAATTTTGGTAAAAAGAAAATGAGTTTTCAAGATTTTTGGGGTTGCATGTGTAGATCTATGAATCTTTAGGACTAATCTGCAATTTCTTAAAATTTCGACATGAAAAATGTTTTCATCTTTAAAATCTCAGTAGGAGTAAGTGGAATTTGATTATTTGCTATTCGGCCTTAGTTTTGAATTAATATTTGTTGGGAAAATCATTTTTGGCTTCAACACTACTTGCCGAGTATTTTAATTTTTAAAAATCCGATTTTTGAGAAAACTGCAAAGTTCTTTTTGGATCTGTTCATTTAGTCAGTTAGGTAGCATATAATTAAATTTGAGAATTTTTAGATGCTATTTGCTATTATTTCAAAATATTGCTTGTGCATGTGCCATAAATAGAACTTTTGTGTGTCAATATTATGTCTTGTGTATTAATTGTGAGAAGATGAATTGATGGTTAAAAATCTGCAGCTGAACTATGTTAAGGGGCTGTAAGAATGTTAATTCATTAAATGAATAAAAGTGGGAGAAATCCCATAAATGAAAAGATAGAAATGTTGGTGCTTTAAGAGCATGGTTTGCTAATTAAATGCTAATTAAAGTGTGTTTTGGGGGCTGCATGTTATGTGTGTGTATGTGTGCCGTGTGTGTGGGTATGTGCTGCTGTGTGTGTGTGTTTTATATAAATACATAATATGATAATAATGTGAATTATGTGATATGGTTAAATGGCTATATGTATATGTGTGTATGATATGTGTGTGATTGCCGTGTGTATGTAAGTATTATGTGGATAATTGAATTTTATTTGTATGCTCGTTGATTGATATTTGTGATGTCGTAAAGTGGTCATTTTTTATTAGAGTCTCATTGGTCTCATGGTCTTGCATAAAAGAGATTTCATTCTTACGAAAGGAAAAGTTAATGGAATGCTTGGGTTAGATAAGTCGGGATACGAGGGGGCCGGTATTCCAACCATAGTTACTATAGATAAAGGGGTGGTTTGATTCCACCAAAAGAACGGGCTCAGAATAATATGCTTATCATCCAAGTAAAGAAGTTAATTTTTCACGGATCCGAACAACAGAAAATGTTTTCATTCATGCATTTACACGAAAAGGGTAATTTGGTAATTTTCAGCAATTGAGTCGATTTATGTGATTTACGTGTTTAAATGAAATTACGTGCTTGTGTGTGTTCGTTGCCGACGAATGGTAAGGTGTGATGCTTATGTGTATATACTATTATAAGTGCGTAAAACCATATTTTAAAACCTCGTTATCCATTCGGATTTCTTACTGGGCTTAATAGCTCATATAGATACTTCTTTGATTGCAGGTAGTAGTAGGAATCCCTCAACGGAAGCGTAAAACATCCCTGTATTTCATTTTTTCTTGCATGAAAACCCCATATCTGTTAATTGTTAACACCGTTAACTAAAAAGAGGATTTCTACAGGTTTAATGTAACATAAGGAGGGTTTGGAGCATGATTTTGCAACACAAGGGGATCTATGGATAATTAATTATTGATTTAAAATTCAATTATTTTCTCAAATTATTTATGTTCTTTTCACAATAATTAATCCACAATAAATTATAAAAAAATATAATAATTCTAATATAATAATATATTATAAAAAATCAAAAAAGTTAATAAATTATATCATATAAAAATTGATTTTGTTTTGAAACATTCACCATGTACACCTATTAAATTTCTATTTTTCATATTGTAACTGAATAAATGTGCTCGAATTAATTTAAGAAAATAATATGAAATTTAAACGAATAAATTAATTATGCATACAACCCCCTTGTATTGTAGAAAATATGCACTAAATCCCTCTCTATTAAAAAAAAGCATAAAATCTCCTCTATAGTTAACGGCGTTAACTTTTAACGGATAAAGGATTTCGTGCAAAGTAAAATGAAACACAAGTGGATTTTACGCAAAAAAAAAAAAAAAAAAAAAAAAAGGAGATTTAATGCAGTTTTTCATGTTTATCTTGGGCCCAACCAGTATGTTTATGTACCTTTTGCTCCAAAGGACACTACTTTTCAAACCTTATAAATAGACCCCGTTTTTCCCATAATTCCTCACTTCAATCCAAAACAGCCTACTGCATATTTAGCCTACCCTTTACAGATTCTCTCGAAAGTTCTACACAAAGTACAGTTCGTCGTACTTGGGATTTGGAGTGCTGTTATTGCAAAAGTCTTTGCCGTTGTATCTTGGGAGACGATTTCCGTTCAAACCGTTAGCACCGTTGCGAGGAAATTTCGCCTTAAGGACAGAGTCAACTCGCCACGGCAAACATTCATTTGTAGTAGCTATTTCCAACATTAATAACTACATATTTAGGGTTCATTCAGTAGTATATTATCTTTTGATGATCTAATTAGTGATATTTTGGGAGAGTTAACAAATTCCCGAAGAGTTAACAAATTCCCGATATTTGTGCAGTTGCAATAGTTATTTGTCGGAAGTTAGTTATTGTTGGAAATCGACATCTCCAAAACTAAACTATATTATTTATGGTTCTCAAAAAATTATTATTAGTGTGCCACATGTTGCTTGGGGTTGCCTTTACTGTCAAATTTTTGAAACTTTGGAGGTATATAGCCCATTGGCATCTTTAGATCATCAATACTTTGTGTGTATGGCTTGACATAGGTTGATGGCGAGTTCAAGCTTCCTTTGCGTGTATGGCTTGACATAGGTTGATGGGGAGTTCAAGCTTCCTTCCAACTTGTCTTTGATAGCTCCATTGATCAGCGTCATCACTTGATCTACATGAATCAGCCCTTCGGGAGAAACTTGAAGTTCTTGAGCTAGAGCCTTCTCGTTTTCAACAGGTTGTTGCTTTGTGGATGTCTCGACTTCGTCTTGAGCCTCCATCTGATTCTCCACAGCTTGACTAGCATCAACTTTGTCCATCTTGTTGATAAACTTGGCAATTTGAAAATCTCGTAGTTGAACATGCTTTGCGAGTCCCTCAATGGCCTTTGTTAAACTTGCAATTGGCTCTTCCATGGTTGTAGCGTTTGTTGTAATGACGGATGCCACCTCTTAGTAGCTTGCTGTTGAACGAGGCGTGGGCTGTGAAATCTCTCGTTTTGAATCTTCCACATATGCGCTTGTGTTGACAAGAGGTGGTAAGCCTTTCTGAATGGTTTGGGGCGTCGAGCTAGTCTCGGTGGATGCTTGCAGCTGATTAGCCATACTCCTTGTAACTAAGCCCACACTTGATGAATTCGAAGTAGCAGTCTTCATTGCGAACGTAGAGAAGTTACTGCAACACTTCGAGGATCTTCGAGAGAGAGAAGATGTAGCACCCCCCTTCTAGATGGGCGATAAATCGAACCGGTTTATCGGAATGTTCATTGAACTAGCGGAAACAAAAGGATCTCTTTGTAATTCTTAAAACTTTGGAATGGGACCAAAATGCAATTATTAAAACTTTGCATTTTTCGAAAACTCTCTTAGGTTACTTAAGCCAAATAAAGGTTTCGTTTGGAAATAAGTTTCGAGGGGAGGTTTTTCGTTCGGGTGCTACATTATTACTATCGGTTTTCGGTTCGACAAGAAATCAGAGTTTGGAAAGGTTATTTTGGTGAATAATTCAGAAATTTCTAATGGAGGCATGAAAATAGCAAAAATTACGAAACATACCATTTTATAATAGGAGTTAATTACGATTCATACCGGTAACGAGTTCAAAAGGGTACGAAAAGGAAAGTACGGAGTTTTAATATTACATCACCAAAAGAGAATAACCAAAACACTTTAGCATCGTTCATAGGTCCTCGTACGTCTTCCAAAATCCCGGGCAAGACCTCGATCCGCTACTCGACCCATCCCGGTTGAGGATTACAAACGCTACTACCTGCAATTAAAAGACATCTATATGAGCTATAAAGCTCAGTAAGAAATCCGAGTAAATATCGAACTTTGAAAATACGTTATATATAATATATAATATTATATACCCATTCTTACCCATGTTCCGTACCACAACACAAGACCATAAAATCACATAACTCACGAAAACACATCATTCACACAAAATCACGTACTTATGCAAAAATGACTAAAATGCCCTTTTTTGTAAAAATCATGAAAAGCACACTTTTCGTTTTATCGGATCCGTGAAAGATTAATTTCTGTACCTGGATAATAAACCTGTTACGAGCCCGTTTTCACTAAGTGGGGATCAAACCACTACACACATCATCCTAGTTGGATACCGGCCCACTATATCCGAGTTGTTTATTACCCGATATTCCATTAATCTTTCAATTTAAAAACCTTTTAATGCAACTTTTCAAAATCATGCTTATGACCCACACATAACATCACAAATATCAATCAAGTGTCACAATTCACACAAATACCACAATTTACCACATAGTTATGATTTGAGCAAAAATCCCAAATTCACACACCTAAACACACAGCCACACACGGCACACACACCATGCACAATCAACACATTAAACCTCACTAATTATTCATCAAAGCAAGCTTAAGAACAAATACCCCTTTTTACCTTTCATTTAATGGACTTATTACCACATCTAGGTAATAATCCATTCCAATCAATTTCTCACAACCATTAAACACATCCAGCAGTAATTAAAGTACCAAAATACTAAAATTCATCACTTATTACTATTAAATCAAGAACATAAACATTAAAGCACAAAACATGTTAAATGGTATGCAAATTGTCCTAATTTCGAAATATTAGCAAACTAATTCCAAAAATTCTCAAATTAAATCCTAGAACTCCTACTGACTCAAATTCCAAAATTCTGAAGTTATTTTAAAATTTTACAAAGTTTCGAATTTTCTTGAAATAAAACTAGGAAAATCCTTTTTCTCAATTTAAAAATCAAAAACTCTAATATACTCTAATTAATTTAAAAACTTGTTAAATAGAACTTTTTCCTAATTAATACTTGCTGAAAAACAGATCCAAACTTTAAAATGAGAGATTTTTCAGAAATTGCAGTTTTGACCCAAAAGTTTCGAAATTTACACATGCAACCACACTAGAAGTTCAAAATCAACTTTTTCATGAAAACCCCTAACAAATCTGAAATTCCACTTTACTAGATGCAGAAAATGAAGTTGAAAAGTCACTTTATGCAGAAATTTCGGAAATTACATATTTTACCCCAAAATCTTTAGATCTACACATGCAAGCCTACTAAAGTTTCCAAATCAACTTTTTCTCACAAAAATTCTTTAAATCCGAATTTTAGTTCAATAAATGCTGGAAAACAGTTTTGAAAACATTTTTCGGACAGACTTTACAAAAATTCCAGATTTGGCCCAAACTTTCGAAGATCTACACATGCAACCACAAAAAGTTAAAAATCTCATTTTCTTGAAAACCCCTTTTTGAAATCTGAAATTTTTGAGGCTTTTGGCCAATAAATGCTGTATCTAACCACTATCAACATAGATGATGCATGCAAGAACAAGAATTTAACAAGAACACTCATTTTTCCATTTTTCTTCAAAAAGCCCTAAATTTTCGAAATCTTCCCCAATCTTTTAAAATTTCATGAAAATCTTTTCAATACTATTGATGTCCCTTAATTGCAGCAAGGAATCGAAATTTCTTACCTTAAGAAGCCGAAAGAAAAAGGAAGGAAAAATCGAAGGGAAGTGCTTCAAAGGTTGATGCCAAGCTCTAGCCAAACTAATTTGATTGTGAAAAAGATGGAGTGGATTTTTAAGGGAGATGTGTATTTCTTTGATGAATATGGTGATCTAGGCTGCTCCATAACCATGGTTAAATAGGGGAATTTTAAAGTGATTTTTTCATTTTCTTTGAAAAACAAGAGGTGAGGTGGAAGAAGATGAAGAATGGAGGTGGTGGTGAGGTCTCGGTGGAATGGGGGAGAGGAAGACAAGTAATGGGGTGATGTGTTGCAAGAAGGAATTAGAAGAGTGTATTTTCATATCTTGAGTGTGGATTAAGGAAATGATCACAAGATGACAAGTGTTAAGTCATGCAAAAATCCTACTAATTTTATTTATTTAAATTAAATCCACTTGCATAACACACACACACACATTTCGGATAACACACACACACATAAATAAATAAATCATATATATGTAAATATACTCTAACATACAATGCAAGTATTAGTATATATGTATGTATGCACGTGTATGTATGTACGTATATATATATATGTATATATATATATTCCACATAATTTTCAAATAATTTATCAAATAACTAAGATACGCAATTATTCACATAAACCACGAAATTCCTAGAATTTCAATTTATGGGAATTTAAATCATATAAATCACACATATAATAGCGCACGTAATTATTCACGTAAGTAACATAATTAAATTCACGTAATGCATATAAGTAATATCACGTAATAGTTTTCCTAAGGGTTCTCGAGTTAGAAATATTAGTCTCGGGTTTTAGGATTTTCGGGTTTTGGAAAGGTGGGGTGTTACAATCTCCCCCCCTTAAAGAAATTTTGTCCCCAAAATTGTTACCTGAACAACTCGGGGTAATGTTCGCGCATTTCTTCTTCTCGTTCCCACGTGGCTTCTTCGGGTGTATGGTTTTGCCAAAGGATCTTAACGAATTTAAGGTCTCGGTTTCGAAGGGTTTTGGTTTTCGAATCAAGTATTTGGGAAGGTTTCTCTTCGTAGGAAAGGTTAGGGTTTAGCTCGATCGGTTCGGTTTTCAATATGTGGTCGGGGCTGCGAATGTATTTTCGAAGCATCGAAACGTGAAAGACATTGTGAAAATTGGATAAGTTGGGCGGTAAGGCGAGTCGGTAGGCGCGAGTACCAACTTTGTCGAGAATCTCGAATGGGCCAATGAATCGCGGTGCTAATTTTCCCCTTTTTCCAAATCGCATAATCCCTTTGAAAGGCGCCACTTTTAGGAATACGGAGTCTCCGACTTCGAATTCGAGATCTCTCCTTCGAGTGTTGGCATAGCTTCGTTGCCGATCTAGGGCGATTCGCATTTTCTCTCGGATATTCTTGATGATATCGACGGTTTGTTGAACTAGGTCGGGGCCGAGAAATTTTCTTTCGCCAATTTCGTCCCAATGGAGCGGGGATCTACACTTGCGGCCGTACAGAGCTTCGTAAGGTGCTATTCCAATTGACGAGTGAAAGCTATTGTTGTACGCAAATTCGATTAGTGGGAGGCGGGATTCCCAATTTCCTCCAAAGTCGAGAATACAAGCGCGGAGAAGATCTTCTAGGGTTTTGATAGTTCGTTCGGTTTGGCCGTCGGTTTGGGGGTGATAGGCGGTGCTAAAGTTTAATCGCGTTCCGAGGGTTTCGTGTAGACTTTTCCAGAATTTGGACGTGAATCGAGGGTCTCGGTCGGAAATAATGGAGACGGGGACGCCGTGGAGTCGAACTATTTCTCGTACGTATAGTTCGGTCAGCTTCTCTAAACTGAACGTCATTCGGATCGGGAGAAAGTGAGCCGTTTTGGTTAGTCGGTCAACGATCACCCAAATGGCGTCGGATCCCCTTTGGGTCTTCGGGAATCCTTGCACGAAGTCCATTGTGATAGCTTCCCATTTCCATTCCGGAATTAGGTTCGATTGAAGTAGACCTCCGGGCCTTTGATGTTCCGCTTTGACTTGTTGACACACTAGACATTCGGCGACAAATCGGGCCACGTCTTTCTTCATTCCAGGCCACCAGTACAGCTTTTTGAGATCTTGGTACATCTTGGTTTCTCCGGGATGGCAAGTGTACGTGGTTTGGTGAGATTCGGTTAAGATTAGTCGGCGAATATTTGGATCATCGGGGACGTAAATGCGATTTTGGAATCGGACGAGACCTTCCTCAGTGATTTGGAAGTTGGAATTGGATTCGAGGTTATTGCAGATTTTGAGAATTAGCGGATCGTTTTGCTGGGCTGATTTGATCGATTCTCCCAAGTTAGGTTGGACTATGAGGGCGTTGATCGATTTGCGGCTAAGTGCGTCGGCGACCACATTTGCTTTGCCGGGGTGGTAGAGTATTTCACAGTCGTAATCTTTGACTAGTTCGAGCCATCTTCGTTGCCGCATGTTCAAGTCTTTTTGAGTGAAGAAATACTTCAAACTCTTGTGATCGGTGTAGATGGTACACTTTTCACCATAGAGGTAGTGTCGCCAGATTTTGAGTGCGAAAACGACGGCGGCTAATTCGAGATCGTGCGTTGGATAATTGCGTTCGTACTCTTTGAGTTGACGTGAGGCGTAGGCAATGACTTTTCCATTTTGCATAAGTACGGCGCCTAGACCTAATTTCGAAGCGTCGCTGTAGACTATGAATTCTCCGACTTTCTGGGGTAGCGCGAGAATTGGTGCCGATGTGAGTCGAGCCTTTAATTCGTTGAAACTGGCGTCGCATTCGGGTGTCCACTGATACTTGACATCCTTTCGAGTCAATCGGGTGAGTGGAGAGGCAAGCTTCGAGAAATCCTTTACGAATTTGCGGTAGTAGCCGGCTAGTCCAAGGAAACTTCGAATTTCCTTCGCATTCTTCGGAATTGACCAATTTGACACCGCTTCTATCTTGCTGGGGTCGACGGAGATTCCTTGTTCTGAAACAATGTGACCAAGGAAAGCCACACTCGAAAGCCAGAACTCGCATTTGCTGAACTTGGCGTATAATTGGTGCGATCGGAGGGTTTGGAGTACGGTGCGAAGGTGAGACATATGATCTTCTTGGGTTTTGGAGTAGATGAGGATGTCGTCGATGAAGACAATTACGAACTGGTCCAAGTATTGATGAAAGACTCGGTTCATAAGGTCCATGAAAGCTGCGGGGGCGTTGGTTAGACCGAAGGGCATGACAACGAATTCGTAGTGGCCGTATCGGGTTCTGAAAGCTGTTTTCGGGATATCGGATTCTTTGATTTTGAGTTGGTGGTAACCGGATCGGAGGTCGATTTTAGAGAAGACCGATGAGCCTTGGAGTTGGTCGAAAAGATCATCGATTCGAGGAAGAGGATATTTATTCTTGATTGTGACTTTGTTGAGCTCACGGTAATCGATGCAAAGGCGAAGGGATCCGTCTTTCTTTTTGACAAAGAGAACCGGTGCGCCCCATGGGGAATGGCTGGGTCGAACATAGCCTTTGTCGAGCAACTCTTGCACTTGGTCTTTTAGCTCCTTCAACTCCATCGGGGCCATACGGTACGGGGCTTTGGAAATTGGCGTAGCTCCGGGAATTAGATTGATTTCGAACTCGATTTCTCGATTGGGTGGAAGTCCGGGAATATCATCGGGAAATACGTCGGGGAATTCTTGCACGGCTCGAATATCGGATATTTGGGTTTCGGGATCGGACTCGGATTTTAGAATATCCACTAAATAGCCGGAATGACCCTTGTGAATAAGTTTAACTGCCTTGATCGCGGATATAATTGGAATCGAGGTTTTGGGTTGACTTTGGAATTTTAGGGTTTCGCCGTTCGGAAGGGGAAAAATGACCGTTTTTGAGGCACAGTCGATTTGGGCTTTGAATTTGGTTAACCAATCCATGCCTAGTATAACTTTGAAGTTTTGGATCGGTAGGAGGATTAGATCGAAATTCATGGTTTGAGTATGAACTCGGATTGGGCAATTTATTATGACTAGGTTAGAGCACATCTCTTCGCCAGAGGGAATGAGGATTCGGTATTCGTAGTTTAGTTGATTCGTTTGGAGATTTAAATGCGCAATTATGTCTTTCGATATAAAGGAATGAGTAGAGCCGGAATCGATAAGAGCGTAAATGGGTTCTTCGAGGATAAATATGGTACCTGCTATCATAGACGGGTCTTGCTCGATCTGTTCTTGAGTCATGGCGAACACTCGACCGGGGACGTTCGGTGGAGGTTTCGGGCAATCTTTTACCATGTGTCCGGGCTGATGGCATCGGAAGCAATTCCTCGTTCCTTGGATGCATTCTCCGAGGTGACTCTTTCCACATCTTGGGCAGGTTGGCCGTGGCGGCGGTGGCGGTGGTCCAGTTGATTGGCGAATGGGCTGCGTTCCTTTTCCTCGGAATGGACGGTTGCCAAAGTTGTTCTTTTTCCACGGGCGTTGAGTAACTCCTTGTGGTCGGCGGCTGTTTTGAATGTCTCGTTCGTCTTGGGCAGCCATGAGTGCTTTGTCTACGAGTTGGCGGAAAGTCGAGGCGTCGGACATACGAATGTCTCTACGGATTTCTGGTTGGAGGCCGCGAATGAAATGGTTCTTCTTTTCCTCGGCGTCTCGGGCGATGAATGGAGCGTAGAGGCAGCCACGTTCGAAACGGCGGATGTATTCGATCATTGGTAAGTCGCCTTGTCGGAGTTCGAGAAATTCTTTGAGTTTGTGGGCTCGTACGTCTTTCGAGAAATATTTTTCGAAGAATTGGACTTTGAAATCGGTCCATGGTAGAGTTTCGAGGTTCGTTCCTTCTTTGATTCCTTCCCACCAGTGACGAGCTTCGTTTCGGAGTAGGAATATGGCACAATGTACGCGGTCGCGGTCGGTCATTTGCATGTAGTCGTATATGACTTCGAGAGATTTGATCCACTCTTCGGCTATAGCGGGGTCGGTTCCACCGTGGAATTCGGATGGGTTCATTCGGAGGAATCGTTCGTATAGGGCTTGAGGCGCGTTATTTTGAGGCGGGGTTTGGTTACGTTGGAGGAGTTGTTCGATTTGACGTTGGTGGTTTTGGGCTTGTTCACGGATTAAGTTCGAAAGATCGTTAATGGTTTGATTGGGGTCTTGTGGTTCATTGGTGGGAGTGTTCGAGTTTCCTCGGGTTATACGTCTCGCCATTATTTCTATATTAATTATCATTAGTAAGTAAAGCAAATAAAACACATAAAGAAATAATACACATACTTTACCGGATGGTCCGAGCTTCGCGTCTCGAGTAGTCTTTAAACCCGTGAAGTTCGTACGAGTATCTATGAACCATGCTCTGATACCACCCTGTAGCACCCCCCTTCTAGATGGGCGATAAATCGAACCGGTTTATCGGAATGTTCATTGAACTAGCGGAAACAAAAGGATCTCTTTGTAATTCTTAAAACTTTGGAATGGGACCAAAATGCAATTATTAAAACTTTGCATTTTTCGAAAACTCTCTTAGGTTACTTAAGCCAAATAAAGGTTTCGTTTGGAAATAAGTTTCGAGGGGAGGTTTTTCGTTCGGGTGCTACATTATTACTATCGGTTTTCGGTTCGACAAGAAATCAGAGTTTGGAAAGGTTATTTTGGTGAATAATTCAGAAATTTCTAATGGAGGCATGAAAATAGCAAAAATTACGAAACATACCATTTTATAATAGGAGTTAATTACGATTCATACCGGTAACGAGTTCAAAAGGGTACGAAAAGGAAAGTACGGAGTTTTAATATTACATCACCAAAAGAGAATAACCAAAACACTTTAGCATCGTTCATAGGTCCTCGTACGTCTTCCAAAATCCCGGGCAAGACCTCGATCCGCTACTCGACCCATCCCGGTTGAGGATTACAAACGCTACTACCTGCAATTAAAAGACATCTATATGAGCTATAAAGCTCAGTAAGAAATCCGAGTAAATATCGAACTTTGAAAATACGTTATATATAATATATAATATTATATACCCATTCTTACCCATGTTCCGTACCACAACACAAGACCATAAAATCACATAACTCACGAAAACACATCATTCACACAAAATCACGTACTTATGCAAAAATGACTAAAATGCCCTTTTTTGTAAAAATCATGAAAAGCACACTTTTCGTTTTATCGGATCCGTGAAAGATTAATTTCTGTACCTGGATAATAAACCTGTTACGAGCCCGTTTTCACTAAGTGGGGATCAAACCACTACACACATCATCCTAGTTGGATACCGGCCCACTATATCCGAGTTGTTTATTACCCGATATTCCATTAATCTTTCAATTTAAAAACCTTTTAATGCAACTTTTCAAAATCATGCTTATGACCCACACATAACATCACAAATATCAATCAAGTGTCACAATTCACACAAATACCACAATTTACCACATAGTTATGATTTGAGCAAAAATCCCAAATTCACACACCTAAACACACAGCCACACACGGCACACACACCATGCACAATCAACACATTAAACCTCACTAATTATTCATCAAAGCAAGCTTAAGAACAAATACCCCTTTTTACCTTTCATTTAATGGACTTATTACCACATCTAGGTAATAATCCATTCCAATCAATTTCTCACAACCATTAAACACATCCAGCAGTAATTAAAGTACCAAAATACTAAAATTCATCACTTATTACTATTAAATCAAGAACATAAACATTAAAGCACAAAACATGTTAAATGGTATGCAAATTGTCCTAATTTCGAAATATTAGCAAACTAATTCCAAAAATTCTCAAATTAAATCCTAGAACTCCTACTGACTCAAATTCCAAAATTCTGAAGTTATTTTAAAATTTTACAAAGTTTCGAATTTTCTTGAAATAAAACTAGGAAAATCCTTTTTCTCAATTTAAAAATCAAAAACTCTAATATACTCTAATTAATTTAAAAACTTGTTAAATAGAACTTTTTCCTAATTAATACTTGCTGAAAAACAGATCCAAACTTTAAAATGAGAGATTTTTCAGAAATTGCAGTTTTGACCCAAAAGTTTCGAAATTTACACATGCAACCACACTAGAAGTTCAAAATCAACTTTTTCATGAAAACCCCTAACAAATCTGAAATTCCACTTTACTAGATGCAGAAAATGAAGTTGAAAAGTCACTTTATGCAGAAATTTCGGAAATTACATATTTTACCCCAAAATCTTTAGATCTACACATGCAAGCCTACTAAAGTTTCCAAATCAACTTTTTCTCACAAAAATTCTTTAAATCCGAATTTTAGTTCAATAAATGCTGGAAAACAGTTTTGAAAACATTTTTCGGACAGACTTTACAAAAATTCCAGATTTGGCCCAAACTTTCGAAGATCTACACATGCAACCACAAAAAGTTAAAAATCTCATTTTCTTGAAAACCCCTTTTTGAAATCTGAAATTTTTGAGGCTTTTGGCCAATAAATGCTGTATCTAACCACTATCAACATAGATGATGCATGCAAGAACAAGAATTTAACAAGAACACTCATTTTTCCATTTTTCTTCAAAAAGCCCTAAATTTTCGAAATCTTCCCCAATCTTTTAAAATTTCATGAAAATCTTTTCAATACTATTGATGTCCCTTAATTGCAGCAAGGAATCGAAATTTCTTACCTTAAGAAGCCGAAAGAAAAAGGAAGGAAAAATCGAAGGGAAGTGCTTCAAAGGTTGATGCCAAGCTCTAGCCAAACTAATTTGATTGTGAAAAAGATGGAGTGGATTTTTAAGGGAGATGTGTATTTCTTTGATGAATATGGTGATCTAGGCTGCTCCATAACCATGGTTAAATAGGGGAATTTTAAAGTGATTTTTTCATTTTCTTTGAAAAACAAGAGGTGAGGTGGAAGAAGATGAAGAATGGAGGTGGTGGTGAGGTCTCGGTGGAATGGGGGAGAGGAAGACAAGTAATGGGGTGATGTGTTGCAAGAAGGAATTAGAAGAGTGTATTTTCATATCTTGAGTGTGGATTAAGGAAATGATCACAAGATGACAAGTGTTAAGTCATGCAAAAATCCTACTAATTTTATTTATTTAAATTAAATCCACTTGCATAACACACACACACACATTTCGGATAACACACACACACATAAATAAATAAATCATATATATGTAAATATACTCTAACATACAATGCAAGTATTAGTATATATGTATGTATATGTATGTATGCACGTGTATGTATGTACGTATATATATATATGTATATATATATATTCCACATAATTTTCAAATAATTTATCAAATAACTAAGATACGCAATTATTCACATAAACCACGAAATTCCTAGAATTTCAATTTATGGGAATTTAAATCATATAAATCACACATATAATAGCGCACGTAATTATTCACGTAAGTAACATAATTAAATTCACGTAATGCATATAAGTAATATCACGTAATAGTTTTCCTAAGGGTTCTCGAGTTAGAAATATTAGTCTCGGGTTTTAGGATTTTCGGGTTTTGGAAAGGTGGGGTGTTACAGAAGAGATGAGTGATAGAGATGTCCCACCAGGCGTGCCAATTTGTAAACCAAAATTTTTTTGAACCTGTAAAACATAAATACAAGACAACAAAATAGGGAACAAATAATTTATTAATGAAAACGATGTGGATTATAATCTCCATAATTCCCTTGATTCTTCTATCCTATTTTTTCTTCTCTCCTTTTCTAATTTTGATTTAAGGGCTTAAAAGCTTGTTCTTGAATCGAACATATGATTTCCTATCACGAACACCTCGGATTCAAATATGTTATATGTTATGAATTCGAGGAATCGAACATATGATTTCCTATCACGAACACCTCGAATTCAAATATGTTATGAATTCGAGGCGGATGCTAGAGACGTGAGCTTGAAAACTCGATATGTGTCAGTGTGAGTCTGTTTTTTACATGAACCGAAGCCATCTTTTTATAGCCACGAGCTAGAATTTCTTGACTTGTAGGATGGCCCGGTCATTTGTAAAGCCCAAATATATTATGGACTTTGAATGAGACCCAATTTAATAATCAGTTTATTGGATTATTAATTGGTCATTTATCTCAAAATTTCGATGTTTACACATGTATTAGAGAGTTAGTTTACCTTAGAATTGAATAAGATGATAAATGAAGAATTGAATGAACAACAAAACAGAGTTGCTTACATTGAAGAGTATCAGCCAACCAAACTAGGAAGTCACCTGCACGAATAAGAGCATTAGAATGACATAAGTGTATTGAATCTTAATCGTGTAAAATGTTAAAATGCTGAAGCTCATCTTCGTTAAAATGTTCAAGTGATAAGGCAAATATTTTTCTATGCATGAAAAAATAATGAACAATAAATGTTGTTCCCGATACATAAAACGGGTAGTGAATTTAGTAAATTGGTTGAACAAATTAATTAGTGAAAATACGAAAAGATTAGCCGAGGCGAGTTGACTCTGTCCTTAAGACGAAATTTCCCCGCAACGGTGCTAACGGATTAAATGGAAATCGTCTCCCAAGATACAACGGCAAAACTTGGAATAGGAGCACTCCAAATCCCAAGTACGACGAACTGTACTTTGTGTAGAACTTTTCGAGAGAATCTGTGAATGGTAGGCTTAATATGTAGTAGGCTTGTTTTTGGATTGAAGTGAGGAATTTTGGGAAAGTTAGGGTCTATTTATAAGGTTCGAAAAGTAGTGTCCTTTGGAGCAAAAAGGTACATTTTGTTTGAATGGTTGCACCATTTCGAGTTGAGCCAATTGGGAGTGGTTGCACCATTTCGAGTTGAGCCGAATGGTTTGCATTGGTTCGGCCGCACCAATTCGGACCAGTCAGACCAATCGAGATGGGCTTCGAGTTATAAGGGCCCAATGGTTAAAAGCCCATGACCTAATGTTTTTGGCCCAAAAAATTAATGCAGTGATTTGGGGCCTGAGCCCAAATCCAAATCCGATCCGTACGAACGAGCCGAGCCGGCCGGTCGGACGGACGGCGGCAGCGTGCGCGGGCACGATTTGAAACACTTAACATATAGGCCTTTCTCCCAAACAAAGTTGAATGCCCAAAGGGCGTGACCCTTTGTCCCAATATTTTGATATATATACACCTCATTACTTCTCTACTTTTCTAATGTGGATAACTCAAAATCCCACTTTCCTTATATTTTGGACTAGTAATTTTTTCATTCACCACAAAATTGGTTCTAATCCAAAATTCATTTATATACTCAATTAGACCGTACAATAACATTGATAAAAAATTGTTCATGACTCAATTTTTAACCAATTTTCCCAACAATCCCCCACATGAATGAAAACGAGGGCGTCGATTCTCTCTAGAGTTCCCACGAGTAGTATTGCATCGGGATAGGTAGCATATAGCTTTGAACCTTCCGTAGTGGAGTTACATCGGATTTACTAGGCTGAGTAGTGAACGCGATGTCTTGAACTGTCAGCCGTTCGTGTAAACCAAGACAATGCAACCCACACAATACTATTCTCACATTTCCTTAGTTCTCATGATTGTGTCCGTTTTGGCCATGGACACACATCTTGGATTCATAAGTGTTTGTCAAGTTTTTGAAGCGGCCCTCACTTCATACACTTACATAGGTGATCTCCTATTAAAGGTATCCTGCCAATACCTCACCTTTTGTTATAAGGTTTTGGAATCATTAAAAGCGTTAGCTTATCCTTTACTCTTTCTGCAGGTAGCACTATTATCTTTCGCGGGAATGAGTTAGGAATGAGTTCCTTAGTGCTCAACTGAACTTTATTAGCTTAGTTGTCCCTTTTGAACCAGTTCTTGGGATCTCCAGTCAGCATGGTTGGGTTACCACCAAGATTGTCCTTAATTTATGGGTTTTGATCTCACTCCTCTAGACAGGCAATATGTTTGATCTCTTTAGTTGACTTTTAGTCGCGGATCCGCTATTAACCATTGATTTTCATAACCAATATTATTTCTTTTTGAGATCAATTGCCTAATGGTCTTATGTGTACGATTGTATCGATACTTGCCATTATACATGTCTTTTGTGCCCTTAACGTAACCGATTGGTTATCACAATTTATTCATAATTGTAGACACCGACTTAGTCCAACACGGAACATCCTCCAATAACTTTATGAAGTTTATTCAACTTCTTTTCTAACCTTATCTCAAGTTATACATTCGAATTCGACCATGAATCGAGCTATTTAATTTTGTTTGAGGATTTCCAAGATACATAATCTTAGTGGACTCATATATCCAATGTACTTTCCTAATTCAATAAGATATTTTCTTTAATGTAATCCATTTAAAGGCGATACTTAGATTACCTAAGAACCCTTATAATATCATTGAATGATTATTTATTTTGGAATTACATATTTACTAGTTTGCAATTCATTATGCTGCCAAGCTATCCAAAAATATTTGTAATTGAACCATTGTTCATCATTATTTTTGGCAAGGTAAACAGTTGGTTTTTTAGACAACTAGATCAATTTTCTAGTAGTGTCTCAGCATGAGACTTTCAATAAGACTATCTTTGTTTTAGTGACTTTAATCTATAAGATTACATCGTCTAGACCCTCGTCTTTTGACATCAAACATAATTTTATTTTTATTTTCAATATTTTCTCAACGTTCAAAATAATATCATGATCATTATCTCATGATTATAATGTCGTATATGGACATACACTTCCATGTGCTTTTAATATAAACACACTGGTCACACTCGTTATTACGAGAACTATTGATAACACAATTTTATCAAATATTACTTTAGAATCACTTAACGAGTTTCAATATCTTGTTATAAATAATCAAGATTTTCCATAGCTATTTAATTTAGCTTAATTGGACCACCATTTTAATTCTTCTTTTGAATAGTCCATCTAAACCTTAATGGTTTACTACTTGGAAGAAGACAAACTAACTTCCACGTACATTCTTCCAATGTAGACAATATCTCAATAATTGTCCATCGTTAATAAAATCAAATCAAAATCAAACGTATTGATTTTCTTTGCCATCTTGTTGTATCTTGATTGTTCATCACTTTGATGATTTACCACTCACACATATATTAACTTGGTTGTTCATCACTTTGATGATTTACCACTTACACATTTATAAGTTCTTTTATTACGAACTTATTTATTTTCTTATTTTACAAGAAAACACAATATAATCAATTTGCATCAAGAGTGACTGCACAATCATTATTTATCCACTTAATTATACTAGGCCTTACACCCCCACATTTCTAAATATTAATGTGATTACTGGTTAGGGCCTAAATACCCCCACATTTTTTTTAAATATTAATGTGGTTAGCTCAGGGTATCTAATTTATGTGTTTAGGGCCTAAAAGACCCCCACAAATTCTAGAGTATGTATTCTAGAATTTATCAATATGATATCCATAAACTTTTTTCAAGAGTTTCAATACTCATTTTTTTAATTCATTCGTCAAAGTTGCATTTTCCAACTTTCATTCAGATAGCATTTAAATGCTTTGAAATCCTTATTTTTATTTATCAATAAGGATACACAATGTAACAAAATACATTTCTTCTTTAGTTAGAGAAATATATTGGATCACCAATATGATTTAATTACAAAAGAAATTATATTTCAAGAAATCACAAAAAGAGAAATCTTCTCAAGATACTTAAATCTTGTCAACAAATGAGATAGTAAGATTTCTTCCTTTTCCTCAAAAGAGAAAATTCGTCAAGATACTTAAATCTTGTCAATAAACAAGAGAATATTAATCTCTTCAAATGGTGGTTGATCTCCACTATTCAACATTAAAGTTAGAATATATATAAATTCTAATCTTAATCATTCATAATTTAGGATTGCATGTCCTAAACATGCTGTTCAAAATTCAGTCAAATCCAACGATTTAATTCTACAAGACGAGCTCTTAATTAAACGGCTCGAATTTTATTTCAACAAAACATCCATTGTTGTTAACAACTATTTCGGATCTTTGAAAAATCAAAATCCGATCTCATCCATTCACATTGTAGATCATTATTTTGCAAATGTGATATCAAATCAAATCGAACCCAACGACTCGATCTTCTTTTATGTTCTTGAGACAAGAACTACTCATGTGTTCTCATGAATTGAGCTTCTCTTTCTTTCTATTTTAGTTCAAATCATGCTTTTAATTAAATCGTAGTATGATTCATATATAAAACATATCTACATCAATATTATAATAAACATAATATTTAACATGTGAGCACGTCTTTCATACTAGTTGATCATAGAAAGAAACAATATATCAAGCATATTATATCAATATATACATAGTATACACACGAGTATATAATAACATCAAATTTGAACATAATATTTCATGGCATAAATAAATTCATGTCCAACATAATGAATTGATAAAATTCTATATCACGTAATCAATGCATGTCAATGCAATAACACAATTCTAAGGAATTAGTATGGCTTTACGCAAATAATAATATGTATAATAATATTCCTCTTACTAAGTAACTCATACTTAATATACCAGACAAGTCTAATCGATCATGACAATAATAAAAACGTTAATAAGATCACGTACTCACATATTCGAAATCAATCAACCGGACAGTTTCACATCAAATGAAAATTGGGAGAAAGTTAATCCCATATCAAACTATAAGCAATTTATACAAATAAATATTGCATTTTCATCAGAAATGTCATTAGTATAGCACTTATCATGCGGTTTACGATAAACTTATTCAAATAATTAGCACATACGCTATCACTTTATTTTATTTAGGATTAAATATTTCTATCATTAATGTACATACACAAACATAATGAATATTCATTAAGCATATATATTGTATATGGTTTACCATGCTTCCACATAGAAAATTAAACTATCATGCAATAATCCACCATCATATAGCATTATCAATATATTTCACAAATAGATATATTATAATTAAAAAGCGTACCCGATAAATTATATGTTCGTCAATTCAAAATTTTGTGGGTAGCACCAAATCGTGTCAATATTATGGCAGTGCTGAATGATTTATTCATATCTCTTCCGTCTGAAGTCCGATTTTGTTGATTCAATATGATCCGAATAGCCAACAAAATTATCTACAACTTTTATGTTTTACGTTTTCTCATTATTGATCTTCGATTCAGTCTTATTTCACCAAAATTTCGTGCATTGGACATTAGTGATGCTTTAATATGAGACAAGTTGCATTGGTCACGAACGGTTGTATTTTTCATGAAAAGGTGCATCGGCAGTTCTGCCACCCTTTCGTGTTTTCATCATAACTTCTTCGTACGATCTCCGATTGTGACGAATGTAACATGTTTTGGAAAGCTAACTTGATTATATACAACTTCTGTGAAATGTTAATTTGCCATATTCGGACTTTAACACATTCGAAAATGGGAAAGAATGTGGACTTCATGTTCTGTCCGAAAATGAACTTTCTCCAATTGTATTTTGTAACTTCTTGATTTTTTTTTTTTTTGGCAGACTATCTTCTTCTCCATCTCGTTTACCAACGTGTGCAGAAAACACAATTTACTAAATCACAAAAATTTCGTCTTAAGATTGTTGTTCCCGATACATAAAACGGGTAGTGAATTTAGTAAATTGGTTGAACAAATTAATTAGTGAAAATACGAAAAGATTAGCCGAGGCGAGTTGACTCTGTCCTTAAGACGAAATTTCCTCGCAACGGTGCTAACGGATTAAATGGAAATCGTCTCCCAAGATACAACGGCAAAACTTGGAATAGGAGCACTCCAAATCCCAAGTACGACGAACTGTACTTTGTGTAGAACTTTTCGAGAGAATCTGTGAATGGTAGGCTTAATATGTAGTAGGCTTGTTTTTGGATTGAAGTGAGGAATTTTGGGAAAGTTAGGGTCTATTTATAAGGTTCGAAAAGTAGTGTCCTTTGGAGCAAAAAGGTACATTTTGTATGAATGGTTGCACCATTTCGAGTTGAGCCAATTGGGAGTGGTTGCACCATTTCGAGTTGAGCCGAATGGTTTGCATTGGTTCGGCCGCACCAATTCAGACCAGTCAGACCAATCGAGATGGGCTTCGAGTAATAAGGGCCCAATGGTTAAAAGCCCATGACCTAATGTTTTTGGCCCAAAAAATTAATGTAGTGATTTGGGGCCCGAGCCCAAATCCAAATCCGATCCGTACGAACGAGCCGAGCTGGCCGGTCGGACGGACGGCGGCAGCATGCGCGGGCACGATTTGAAACACTTAACATATAGGCCTTTCTCCCAAACAAAGTTGAATGCCCAAAGGACGTGACCCTTTGTCCCAATATTTTGATATATATACAGCTCATTACTTCTCTACTTTTCTAATGTGGATAACTCAAAATCCCACTTTCCTTATATTTTGGACTAGTAATTTTTTCATTCACCACAAAATTGGTTCTAATCCAAAATTCATTTATATACTCAAGTAGACCGTACAATAACATTGATAAAAAATTGTTCATGACTCAATTTTTAACCAATTTTCCCAACAATAAATGCATGGTCATAATTGATTGAATCTTACCGCAAATAGGGTGTCCATGAATTATATTGTATACACAATTCTCGGTCGAAGCCAAAGCCCACGAAACCTCAAAACCATATAGCAGAGCTTTGTGCATAGTTGAAAAGGAAACATTCTCTTCTATTTTAAGTGGCAATGAAGTTATCACCATGAGGTCTATTTTGCACATATCCTTTACTTGGTTTAAATCTGTGCCAAACATTATATATGCGCGACTTCCATTCACGCCATATAATTTTTTGTCTGCACAATGAGAAGTAATTTCCAAAAGCTTCGAACCATTGACTGAATATGGGCAGCTCATAAAACTAATTGGAACACTTTTTTGCATAGAGAAATAATAGGGATAAAACCTGTAATCGGATAAAGGGTATTTGGGGAATGAGCAACTCTCAATTATTGTGACATTGGGAATAGCAAGACGGATGGTGTTTTGGGTATAGTTGATTTCGTGGACGAGGTATTTATGAGAGTTGAGGTATATTGAGGTGGTATTGTTTTCGCATGAAAGTACGTATTTGGGATGACCGCAACGTTTTGGATCGGTATTGAGCTTGAAAGGATAGCTAATATTGCGAACTCCGCCACATGAAGAAGGGGTGCAGTACTTAATTTGGTTTCCATGGGATTTTTGGATGAAATATAATTGGGTGGTGATGAAGAAATAAATGAATTTGAGTACGATGCTTTGGCTGAGGATATACATCTATGTGTATGAATATTTGGTGATCAATTTGATGAGATATCTATAGCTTATAAGTTTGGGGATATGATTAATTAGATGGAAGAGATGAGAGAAGAGTGTAGTAATGTGTGAATGGAGTTTGTTTTTTCGTTAAGAATAATTGAGCAAATAGTGAATTCAACACAACTTGTATGGAGGAAAATTCAAGTCCACCAACTTGCGTGGAGTCTTCTTCACAACTTGTGTGAGTCTACTTCAAAAGGACAACTATTGTCATGATTAAGGAAATAGTCGAGTAATTTCCGTCAAATTATATTGTAATCAATTTTTATTTTTTGGAGAAAAAACATATAAATCACTATCTCATAAGGTCCACCACTATCAATTGGGATACAAGGTTCTGTATTGGTGTTATTAAATGGAGAAAATAAAACTCTAGTCTGCCAATTTGAATTACATGCACATAAATAAAGATTAATAATGTCTTCCTTTATTTTCTTGCTTTTGTTACTTCCACTTGTTGCACAAGGAAACGGTGATGATTGTACGCCAATCAGATGCAGTAAACATAGCCCAATAATTCGGTTTCCTTTCAGACATCAAACTCAGCAACCTCAGCACTGTGGCTATCCGGGTATCGATCTAAACTGCGACCACAAAAACAATGCTGTTCTTGTGCTTCCGTTCTCCGTAAATGTTGTTGTGAAGGAAATCAACTATACATCTCAAAGAATGCTTGTTTATGACCCGGAAAATTGCCTTCCACAAAAGCTACCCCATCTAAACTTATCTACCTCATCCTTCAACTTCCTTCTTGATGACTTTGACAACTACAAATCAGACTACGCGATTTTTAAATGTTCCGATGCAGACAAATCTTTGTATCGCTTCATTCCTTGCCTTATTGATCCCATCAACAAATACTATTTTGTTGATAAAGATAACATACTTTTATATGAATTGACTTCTTGTACAAAGATTCATGATATTCCACCTGTTATTCCATGGAGTATATCCGATAAAAACGGCTTCCGTTTGGGGTGGTCTGAGCCATCATGTCGCCACTGTGAAGCTCAAGGCAAACGATGCAGCTTATACAATTCAACCAGACTTGATAGTATTCACTGTATCGACAAACAACCAACCATAATTCATCATGGTACGTTTTATCTCATCCCATTTTTCAATTGGAGCTTGTTGCATATATTTACTACCTCTGTGAAAATCGCAACTCCATGTTTCACCCCTGTCATAAAAAAATTAGCAAAAATTCCCTGTATTTATTTTTAAGACAACATACTCGACTCATTTATATTTTCTCCATTGACCGGTTGTAAAACGACCGAAGTACCCTGGGAGTTTCTGAAAAAAACTAGGGGACCAAATTGAAGTTTTGAAAAACTTAATCAAATAAATCTGGGGACTGAATTGTAATTTTCTGTAAATACAAAATGATTATAAAATATTATGTCTTTCATTATGTCGTATTTTTATAAATACCAAATATTGCTTTAGAAATATTTATAATTTAATAAATTTAAATCAAAGAAAATGCAATAAAAATATATTAAAATAAAAAATAAACTTATTTAAAAAAAAAAAAGATGTTGGGGGCAAATCATGCATTTCACACAAAAAATGAAGAAAAGTCGCAGAACCCACGAGTGAGACACACGATTTGCGATGAGGGGGGTTGTCGTCTTTCACTAATGAATACGGAATATTTGCTATTTTCTTCAATGACGCGGAAAACACGCAGATGCGATTTTTATAAGAGTAAATGCAATAAGCTCTTTTTATTCGGTATAGATTATCATTTGTCTAAAGAAATATTTTGCTTGTTGGTTACAGAAGCACTGAAGAAGCGACTGATTGCAGGTAAACAATTTCTATGCTTTTAATAATATTAGGGTGCATTTGGATAGAGGGATTTGGGGGAGGGATTTCAAATCCATAATAACTAATCTCTCGGACTTATTCGGATTGAGGGATTTGGAGATGGATTTCAAATCTCCACCCCTCCTTTTTAGTTGACTTTGGAGCAATAGTGATGGATTTCAAATGACTCCAAATTTGGAGTCATTTCAAATTCATTCCCCAAATCAAATCCCTCCCCGAATCCCTCTATCCAAATGGACCCTTATATTATTCTAGTAGATGGGTTCTAATCTAACTTATGAATTATGTTTCAAAGGTTTTGGTTGCTTTCTTGCCGTGATAATCCTCGTCGCTGTCGTCTATCAATACATCAGATTTAGAACTGGCAGGGAGAATCAAATCAAGATTGAAAAGTTTTTGCAAGATTATCGAGCCCTTAAGCCGAGTAGATTCTCATATTCTGATATAACAAGGATGACTCATCAATTTCGCGATAAATTAGGTGAAGGGTGTTATGGAGTTGTTTACAAAGGAAAGTTGAACAATGAAATAGATGTTGCAGTTAAAGTACTAAACAATTCCAAAGGAAACGGAGAGGAGTTTGTGAATGAAGTAAGCACGATTGGGAGGATACACCACGTCAACATTGTCCGTCTTGTTGGCTTTTGTGCTGATGGATTTCGAAGAGCTCTTGTTTATGAATTTCTACCAAATGATTCACTCGAAAAAATCATTTTCCAACCAGCTTCGAATAAAATATCTCTTGATTGGGAAAAGCTAAAGGATATTGTGCAAGGCATAGCCAGAGGCATAGAATATCTTCACGAGGGATGTGATCAACAAATACTCAATTTCGACATAAAGCCGCAAAACGTATTGTTAGACCACAACTTCAACCCGAAGATATGCGATTTTGGTCTTGCGAAATTGTGCTCAAAGGAACAAAGTGCAGTGACAATGACCGCGGCTAGAGGAACAATGGGATATATTGCACCTGAAGTACTGTCGAGGACTTTCGGGAGGGTTTCGTATAAGTCCGATGTTTATAGCTTCGGAATGTTGTTGCTCGAAATGGTCGGAGGGAGGAAAAACGAGGATCGTAATGTAAATAATACTAGTCCGGTATATTTTCCGCAGTGGATTTACAATCATATTAATGCGGAGGATAATCCATTATGGGAACAAATTGATGAAGAAGGAAATAGTATAGCAAGGAAACTTAGTATAGTAGGCTTGTGGTGTATACAGTGGTGTCCGACAGATCGTCCGTCAATGAAAGTTGTGGTTCAAATGTTGGAAGGAGACAATGGCGATCTCACAATGCCTCCAAATCCATTTCCAGCTACTTCGAATTCTGTTGGTGCCAGGCATTATCAAACTGAGATGGCTATCATATTAGAAGAGTAAAGGCTATATATATATATATATATCTATATATATCTATATATATATATCTATGTACACCTGACCCTGAAACGTTTGGTGTTTGCTCTTTTTTTGCCCGCCAACAAAACATTTGTATTGGGAGAGAGAAACATTTGAATACCTTTGAAAGCCCGTTTTATGGGAAAAAGTACTTCGCGATATTACCTAAAATGCTCCCCACGATTTCCC
>NW_012193070.1:190065-215037 GCF_000504015.1 Erythranthe guttata
AGTGACATGACCGCGGCTAGAGGAACATGGGATATATTGCACCTGAAGTACTGTCGAGGACTTTCGGGAGGGTTTCGTATAAGTCCGATGTTTATAGCTTCGGAATGTTGTTGCTCGAAATGGTCGGAGGGAGGAAAAACGAGGATCGTAATGTAAATAATACTAGTCCGGTATATTTTCCGCAGTGGATTTACAATCATATTAATGCGGAGGATAATCCATTATGGGAACAAATTGATGAAGAAGGAAATAGTATAGCAAGGAAACTTAGTATAGTAGGCTTGTGGTGTATACAGTGGTGTCCGACAGATCGTCCGTCAATGAAAGTTGTGGTTCAAATGTTGGAAGGAGACAATGGCGATCTCACAATGCCTCCAAATCCATTTCCAGCTACTTCGAATTCTGTTGGTGCCAGGCATTATCAAACTGAGATGGCTATCATATTAGAAGAGTAAAGGCTATATATATATATATATATATATATTTCTCTTTTATCTTTCATTGTAGAATTAGGGTCTGCTGATATTGTATCCTTTTTTTTTACCCTTTACTTGTTGGAAAAAAAAATATTGTTGTGTGAAATGGGACCTTCTGAAGACCTTGTATGGCGTAATAAGGAAAGAGTACTCGTAGTTATTTACAAAATTGATTAATATAGATTACACATTTACATGTACATTCACTACTCAACATTTGTATAATAATCTTAGCTAATTACTTTTTTAATATGCTAACTCATAATTTGGCGGAACTACAATGCAAGTCTTTCTGATTTTGGATTGGCAAAAGATGAGCCAACTGGAGATAAAGTCATATTTCGAGATGACATTTTGTTTTTTAGATATGAAATTTTCTTATGCAAGAATCATATATTCATCGTCTCCCACAACTTCCACAAAAACAACATTTTATTGTCACACAAAATTTGGTTGGACAGTAGCACCGCGCCTTGCGCGGTACTCGAACTAATATATATAGCGGATGTTAGATCGCGGATTCCTCCGCCACTATACCACGGACCCGAGTATTTTTCGATGCCGTAAGCATCCCGGGCACTTAAGTTTGAGCCCGATAGAGAGTTGTTGGGGAAAGAGCAAGTGTCGTTTCTAAATACGGAAGCATCGGTAATACGGATTGTGTAGTTGGCGTAGTTTATCGATTGTACGAGTTAATTTTGAGAGTTGAGGTATAGTGAAGTTGTATTGTTTTCGCATGAAAGTTTGTATTTGGGATGACCGCAGCGTTTTGGATCGGTATTGAGCCTGAAAGGATAGCTAATGTTGCGAATTCCGCCACCCGAAGAAGGGGTGTTGTACTTAATTTGGTTTCCATGGGATTTTTTGATGATGTATAATTGGGTGGTGATGAAAAAATAAATGAATTTGAGGAGGAGGCTTTGGCTGATGATATACATCTATGTATGAATTTTTTGTTGATTAATTTGAAAAGATAGAACTAAGCATACTAAATAGGGGTTGTTAGTAGAATCACCACTTATATAGGTAAATGAAGATGGACTGTTCCACAAAAGATGACCTATTGATCGGAGCAAGTGAGTTTGTATCAATTGATCTTGTAGGTTTATCCAGTTCACCTATATAGTTGACTGCAGGTTCCTTCATTATAAAAAAAATGAGGATTGACACATCCCGTTTCTCATTTTTATGAGAACCCTCAGTTTATTTACTTAAATAAACATTTAACAAAAAAATCAACAAAAAAAAAGGCTAACATCGAAGACCATCGGTTAACAGCTGACCCGCCAAAAAAAAAATAGAAAAATCAAGGTCGGAGCCCGGCGGTCAATCCCGGTCAGTGGCCGAAAAAAAAGGTCATAATTTGTTTTCAAGAAATTGTGAAAATGAGGGTTAATTTGATATATTTGTTAAAAGAGTTTATTACAAATAAGCCTTTCATGGGCTACTTATTCATAAAGTATCCAGACCAAAAACGTTTTTACAAAAAACTCTAGACAATGTCCAGAGGTGTGTAAATGACTAAAATACCTCTCATATTTTAATATGCTCCAATTTCATCATGTAATCCAATTTAACATTAATTTGACCCCAAATTTTACCAATTATTCAATTTTGACCCCTAACCCAAATTTGACCATCGCCCCCGTTGACGGCCGGTCTCCGGCCTTGATTCTTTTTTTATTTTTTTAAGGCGATCAATGCCGGTGTTCGGCGGCGTTGACTATTTTGTTTCTTTTTTGAAACTTTTTTTTCTTTAACATTTTTGGCCCGTTTAATTTGTAATCATACTGTAGTTGACATTACTATTAAGTTTTAATTAGTAATAGAGATGTGATAAATGTCGTTCGAGCTTTAATAATACCATCACGACTTCAAACGTGATTTTAATCATTTTTAATTCCAAATTTTGCAAAACCCGAAAATAGAATTTGTAGTATTATGAGTTACTTTTATAATCCAACTTGAATCACCAAAATTAGATGTCGGACGAAAAAGATATACATGAATCAGTGGATACTGCCCACAATTTTGATGTATTGAGGTATCTAAAATTCAAAATGTGCTCTTTCATGCATAACATTGTCACACTGCATCCAATCTAGCGGACTTAAGTTGGATTAGAAAGCTAACCCAAAGGACTACAATTTTCGTGTTTTGAAATTCGCCAAAATCAAAATAGAAATATGTCAAAATTAGGTTCGAAGTCCTAACGACATTAGTAAAACTGAAACGACATTTAACATTTTAGTTAGTAATAATACTGTTAACACAGTAATATTAACTATACTATTGTTTAACACAATAATATTACTATATTACTCCTTAGCACATTAATATTAACACAACAAAAATAACTATTATTGTTTAATACAGTAAAATTAATATATTGACCGTTCAACAATGGCAAACATAAAAGCCAAAAAAAATTAATATTGATGTGGTTGACAGTAATATTACTGTCAATCATAGTAGCATTACTGTAACCACATTAATATTATTAGGTTGACCGGTCAACAAATCAAACAAAAAAAACTTAATATTGATATAGTTGACAGTAATATTATTATGTATACAGTTTTTGTACTGTCAAATTATTTATTTGAGTGGTCTACCTCGTATCATTTCTCCAATTGAGAGGGTTCCTTCGACCTTACACCCGGTGAAAAACACCGGGTGGGTCTTTTGCTGTCACGTGTTCTTTTTTTTTATTTTTCTAAAACCCCTAAAGATAAACCCTAGCGGGAAATCTATTATAAAATACAAAAAAGAGACACGTGGCAGCAGAAGACCCACCCGGTGTTTTTCACCGAGTGTAGGGTGGAACAAATCAATTGAGAGGGTGCCGCTAATTTTCCCAAAATATTAACTTCATGCGCGTAAAAACTTTGAATGCTTGACTTTTCCTTGCAATGGTTGAGGAAAAATCAAATACTGAAGAATGTAAAATTATGCAATGCTATTTTAGTCAAATGAAATTAGAAATAAATGTATGGGAAGAAAATAGTTGAATTAATATCCAAAGGGTGGGGACCACCAAAGTTCCGTAAAAGTGTTTACTAGTTGTTTCGTGCTATTAAATTCATTCCACCAAAGTAAAGAAAATAAAAATTAAAAACTAATTAAACCCAGCCCGTGGCCGTGTTTTTTTTTTATTTTCATAGTTTATTATTTTAGTTTATGGGGCGGTCTTTGGGTTGGGTCCGGGTCAAACCCGGCTCGTGGCCGTGTATAATCGGACTCATACTGCAACGGAGTACGAAATATGACCGACTTGAAGATCATCGACAATAAGTACCGAAGGCTTGGCTTCAACTGCAAATAGCTTTTTCTCTCGCTCTCTTCACTTCTTCTCTTGCCCATGCTTTTCTTTTAAGATCGGATGCAAGAAGTCCCCGATCTCTAATACGACCCGGATCATCCGGATTGTTCGACTTTCCACCCAAAGCTTTCATCAAACTCTTACATTTTCCCGCAACTTGACTCATTAAACTTTTCCCTCTATCTCCAGCCATCTATAATGTAACATAAAAACTGAATTAGTATTTAATTAAAAAAAAATTAAAAAAAAATAAATAAATAAATAAAAGTTCTCATGTGAAAATGAGCGAGCAGATCTATTATGTTCGTGTAAAGGCCAGCGAGAACAATAGATTTGCTTCGCGTTTTCGCACGAGCAACATAAACTAAGAAAATAAAAATTAAAAACTAATTAAAATAAATAGAGCTCGTGTGATTTTAGGCGAGCTCGGTGAAATAAGCTCGCGTGGTTTGACACGAGTACAACCCTCCTGTTGGCCTAATACACGCGCTGATGCAATTATATAAAAAATGGATTTTTATAATTATACCTCAACTCAGGGGTGTTTGTAATTTAGTAATTTACTCATCATTCTTTTAGCCTATTAAAAAATGCATAGCAATTCTTACTTTCTCGTTTATTTATTTTGAAAAATAGAGTTGTGTAGTTGAAAAATTAAAAATACGAAAGGAATTACTATAAAGAAAAAGTAGAGAAAATACAAAACAAAACCAAAGAAATATAATAGAAAGAGAAAATGTGCATGACTTTTCATTATGTTATAAAGAGAAACAAAAAAATCGTATTTCCGAAGTAGGGGAGAGCATGATATACAGATTAAATGCATCAATTGAAATATTAATAATATTGAAATATCAATAACATTTTTACTTTATTAACCATAAATAATATATAGTGTAACTTACTAACTAAGGGTAAAATAGGTATCACAAAAAAAGTAGAGAAACTAAAAACACTCATGCTTTTAAAGGTAAAAAAAAAAAGTAGATAGATCGATTAAAGGTAGGGTATATAGATTATGGTTGATTTGATTGATTAATTTGCATAATGAAATGATCAAATATCAACAACAGAGATCATATTATTCAGCTCTTTCAGGAATTTAGTAGCTTCAACACAATAAAGATTTTTTTATCTTTTTTTTACAAACAACACAACAAAGTTCTACAATGGAAAAGAGAACAACTACTCTTCTAATATGATTGACATCTGAGTTTGATAATGTTTTCCATCAATGGGATTTGTAGTAGCTGGAAATGGATTCGGAGGCATTGTAAGATCGTCACATTCTCCTTCCAACATTTGAACCACAACTTTCATTGACGGACGATCTGTCGGACACCACTGTATACACCACAACCCTACTATACTAAGTTTCCTTGCTATACTATTTCCTTCTTCATCAATTTGTGCCCACATTGGATTATCCTCCGCATTTATATGATTGTATATCCATTGAGGGAAATATACCTGACTAGTATTATTTACATTATGATCCTCGTTTTTTCTCCCTCCTACCATTTCGAGCAACAACATTCCGAAGCTATAAACATCGGACTTATACGAAACCCTCCCGAAAGTCCTGGACAGAACTTCAGGTGCAATATATCCCATTGTTCCTCTAGCCGCAGTCATTGTCACTGCACTTTGTTCCTTTGAGCACAACTTTGCAAGGCCAAAATCGCAAATCTTCGGGTTGAGGTTGTGGTCCAACAAGACGTTTTGCGGCTTTATATCGAAGTGGAGTATTTGTTGATCACATCCCTCATGTAGATATTCTATGCCTTTTGCTATGCCTAGCGCAATATCCTTTAGCTTTTCCCAATCAAGAGTAATTCTATTCGAACCTGCTTGGAAAATGGACTTTTCTAAAGAACCGTTTGGTAAGAATTCATAAACAAGAGCTCTTCGAAATCCATCGGCACAAAATCCAAGAAGACGGACAATGTTGACGTGGTGTATTCTCCCAATCGTACTTACTTCATTGACAAACTCCTCTCCGTTTCCCTTGGAATTGTTGAGTACTTTCACTGCAACATCTATTTCATTGTTCAACTTTCCTTTGTAAACAATTCCATAACCCCCTTCGCCCAATTTCTCGTTAAATTGATGAGTAATCCTTTTTATGTCCGAATACGAAAATCTACTCGGCTTAAGGGCTTTGTAATCTCGCAAAAACTTCCCAATCATCGTTCGGTTCTCTCGGTATATTCTAACTCTGATGTAAAGATAGACGAAGGCTGCGAGTAATATCGCGGCAAGAATGGAACCAAAAGCTTTAAAATAGAACATATAAGTCAGATTCTTAAACTAATCCATTAGTTGCTTAAAAATATCAAAAAAGGAACAGAAAAAATGTTCACCTTCAATTAGTATTGCTGCACGATGGTTTGTGGTTGCAAGACACGGAACATGACGATCCAATGTCGTAGAATTAAATGAGCTGCATATTTTGACTTTATTTTCACATTTGGTACATGCTGGTTCAGACCACCCCAAAGAGAAGTCATTTTCTCGAATTAATTCCCACGGAAAAGATTTTAATTCATATGTTTTGGTACAAGAAGTCAAAGGAAGTGATTCAAGCGGCATTTTCGAATGAACGGCATAGGATTGGTACGTGGAATCGCCAAGGCAAGGAATTAAAGTTCTGAAATCTCTTACTGGTGGATCAGAACAATTGAACAGGGTACAGTTTTCTAAGAACTTTATCAAGAAATGGAAAGGGGAAGCAGATAAGTTTAGATGTGGTAACTTTTGCGGAAAACATTGTTCTTGGTCATAAACATCAACTCTTTGAGATGCATAGTTGATTTTCTTTACTATAACATTAACCGAGAACGGGAGCACGAGCACGGTATCGTTTTTATAGTCGCAGAATAAATCAAAACCTGGATAGCCACAACGTTCAGGTTGCTGATTTTTACGTCTGAAAGGAAACTGAATTGTCGGGCCATGTTTTCTGCAACTGGTTGGCATACAATCATCATCGGTTCCTAGTACTAGTACAACAAGTGGTAAGAACAAAAGAAAGTAAACGAAGAAAGACATCTGAATTATGAAGATTTCTGTATTTGCTATTATCATTTATGTTCAAAGTAAACTGTGGTGGAGCAGATCAAATGATAGTACATCATATATAGTATTAAACTGTTTTCTTCAAGTTACATTCTTGACTAGTTCCTTAACTGACCTGATCATAAATTCGTTTCTTTTGCAACTAGCATAAATCTAAAAGGAAATTACTTGAATACTTTGGTAAACAAAATTATTATTAGGGCGAAAGGCAAATAGGCCCATCACATGGGATTTAAATGCACATTGGTCCATTAAAAAAAACAGTCTTTCAAATAAACCCATCCTCATGCCTTTAGTCTATAATACCCTCCATAATATAATTCTTATCAATTGCATCCATTATGCTCTAACTTCCTTAATATTACACATTGACCCCGGATTTAAATAAATATATCACATTAACCCCAAAATAATAATTTTTTGAAAAAAATATTTTTTTTTTCTGAAATTTTCTATTTCCGGCCAGATTCCGGCATTGACCGCCGGTCTCCGGCGTTGACTATTTTTTTTCGTAGAAAAAAATATTTTAATTAATATTACTGTCTTGGCTACTTTCTTAGACAATAATATTACTGATTGGGACAGTAATATTATGAATATTATTTTCCCGAACAGTAATATTATTAAGATTACTGTCTGAGACAGTTAAATTACTGTTGGAGACAGTAATTTAGTAGCCAAGACAGTAATATTAATTAAAATATTTTTTTTAAGAAAAAAAATTCAAAAAAAAAAAATCAACTAACAGTTAAATTACTGTCTCCGACAGTTAAATAACTGATGGAGACAATAATTAAGCAGCGAAGAAAGTAATATTAATTAAAAATATTTTTTTAAGAAAATAAAATCAATTAACAGTTAAATTTCTGTCTTGACAGTTAAATAACTGCTGGAGACAGTAATTTAGCAACGAATACAATAATATTAATTAAAATATTAAAAAATAAATAAATCAATTAACAGTTAAATTACTGTCTCCGACAGTTAAATGGAGACAGTAATTTAGCAGCCAAGACAGTTATATTAATTAAAATATTTTTGCAGAAAAAAAAAGTCAATTAACAGTTAAATTATTGTCTCTGACAGTTAAATAACTGTTGGAGACAGTAATTTAGTAGCCAAAACAGTCATATTAATTAAAATATTTTTTGTAAGAAAAAAAAAAAAAAAAAAAAGTCAACGCCGGATATCGGCGGTCTCCGGTGGTGGCGGGTTAAAATTGGGTCAAAGTTGAAATTATGGTTAAAATTGGTTACTTGATGAAATTGGGCTAAATTGAGGTGTAAATCATGAAATTGGAGTTGAATTGGGTTTCATTGAATTGGGGTAATTTTGGAATATATAAAAAGATTTTCCTTATTTGCAAATAAGTTTGAATGGGTTGGATTTATTTAAAAGACAAAAAAGTTGGATGTTCCTCTTTCAATTAATTAAGTGCCCTTGTCATGGGCCGGTTTGCCATTTGCCCTTATTATTATATTTAAAAGGGTTAATGAGATATAAACCCCTCAGTAAGAAAAATATTAGGACTAACCACCCCCATTTAATTTTAATAAGGCAAACCCCCTCAATTAGTGATTTACCATGCGTACCCTCACATTTTGTGTGAGAAAAAGACCCCCCCCCCCCCCCAATCTTACGAGAAAACAGATACATTCATAGAACTTAACTATCTTCCTAAACCACTGCAAGTACGCTGAAGATATTCCAAAAATTGCTCCTGAACAAATCTTCATAAAAACACGCTCTCTCCATCTTCTTCTCTTCTTCTCCATCTCCCTTCTCTCCAACTTTTCTCTTCCATCTTCTCAACGAAAACAGTTTGCTGTATATGTTCAGCAAAGGTGAAGGGCCAGTGGTGTGCACTAGCGGCGATGGGATGCGATTCACAACGTTGGCGGCGGAAAGCAACACGGTGGTGAGGCGGTTGTGTGCAGGGATGTTGAAGATCGGTGGTTTGCGGCGACCATATGTGATGGTTCAGAATAAAGTTTCTAAACAATCTTGTTTTTTATATCTACAAATCAATGGTCGCATTATTTGATGACTCATAAATTTTGTTTCCCTCAAAATTTATTTTATCAGAGCCCACAATAAAGAAGGGATCATATGGCAAAAAGCATAAAATATTGTAGTCATCTACACCCAGAGTCAACTATAAATTGTGGGTAGTTCACTATATTTTTCCGAAGTCAACTATAATTTTTCCGAAGTCAACTATAATTTTTCCGATGTCAACTATAAAAAAATGTAGTCAACTATAAAAAAAATGGGTAATTAACAATATTGCTGCCAGAGTCAACTATAATTTTTCCGATGTCAACTATAAAAAATTGGTAGTTAACTATATTTTTTTTCTGTAATTCACTATATTATTATTCGATTGAAGAAACTATGGTGTTGTAAAATGGAATATTGACGATAATAAATCTCATTTCCTGTGAAAACACGACATTTTATAGAGTAGAAAATAGATTGATTTCAACGACCAAAAAATAAGATGTAGAAGAAAAGACAAAGTAGTGGGAAGAAATGGAGAAACATACAGAGAAAAAAAAAAGAATCAGAAAGTGACGAGAATGGAGAAAATGGCAGAAGAGAGGGATGATAGAGGAGAGAGGAGATAGGGAGAAGAAAAATAAAACAAAAAACAAGATAAAGTGAGGAAAAAAAGGAAGAGAGAGAAATGAATGGAGAATATAAAATTACAGATAAGAGAGAAATAAGGAGAAGAGAGAGAAAGGAGAAAAATATGGACAAAAATGGCATAATGGGCATTAACATAAGATTAGGGGGTCACACAATTCAGAAAATATGATATGGGTTTGTTTATAAAGTGTAAATTATAAATTGGGCTCACACTCTATTATTTTACCTAATGAGAGGGTTATCCCTCATTTTCCCTATTTAAAAATAAGGTAAATTACGAGAAAAGAGAAAAACCATCACGTATTCATAAATACCAAACACCCCCTCCGATTAACGGTTGACCAAATATTTTTACAGAAAATATGAAAGGTCTATAATACCCTTCAGTTAAATAAAAATTAATAAAGCCGTAAATTACATAAAACTGTAGTGTGGTCTAGTTAGCGAAAAACACGTCAGGTATCCATAATTACTAAAAACACCCCAATGTTTGTTTCCATCTGACAATGACCCCTGCATGATTGACTTCTAAAAAAAGGAAACTTGTCTTTGAAGGTTTAAATCAACAACCTCCTGCAGTTTCCGACGGCGGTGATCGTAGTATTCCGCAGAGGCATTTGGTGATTTTTTTGTTCAACTTCAACATCATATATTTTTACTCTGGTGAATTTCGATATATTTCGAAAAATTTATGATGACTTTAATTTCTAGTGATATTTATAATATCAAATTTTTAATTTTTTTAATTTTTTATTTTTTAATTTTTCATTTTTTAAAGCAAATTAGAATTATATATTTATTTCAAGGTGATAATTCCGCTCAATATTTGAGAAGAGCTACTAGTTGTACCAAAAGACGAAATTCCTTGCTCCAGGGCTCCCATCCCTTGGAGGAACCAACCCTCATTGCAGTTGAAATTTCCATATTGCGGCTGCCAGAATTCGATTTTAGAACCCTGTACCAACTTACCATCTCCGGAATCAGTTGAGCTATACTCATGCGGGCGAAGAGCTACTAGTTGAAGCCATAGAAAATGGTTGTATTTGTACATTAAGTGAGCGGTCCTTTTGGTCGGTAAATAATATATGGTTAGAAATCAAGAAGTTGTTTGCAATATAATATTGACGTGGTTGTTTTAAATACATTTAGTGAGCAATCCTTTTGTTGGTAAATAATAGTTATTTTGGAATCAAGATGTTAGTTGCAATTAGGGTGGAAATCAGAATGAAATTTCCGATTTCCGCCGGTTCCCATCTGAATATTTCCGATTTTAGAACAATATTTTGTTGTCCGATTTTCGAAATTCCGATTTCCAAATTTTCTGAAAAAAATCGGATCGGAATCGGAATTGCATATAAAATATTCGGAATTTCCGAATTCCGATCCAAAATAATTCCGAAATTTCCGAAATATTTCCGAGTAATTCCATTTTTTTCCGAAATTATTGCTATGTATTATTTATTATATATTATATTTTATTATATTACCCAATTACTACTTGGGTCCTGGACAAACCTTTCCTATTAACTCTACTCTAGCAAAGCCCACTAACTTTACCGAGCTCATTAAATTTACTTAAACAAAGTCCAGAATTCAAAACCTAATTTAAGATTAAAAAAAGAAACACCGAAGTGCTCTTCTCTTCTCCGTTCTCCCAAGCAGCGGCGGCGGCGGCGATCTTTTCTCCTTCGAAGCGACAATGATTCTCCTTCAAACCGTTCCATCTAAGCAAAAAATCTCTTATTTTTCTTTTTCTTCTTCTTTGCTTCTTCTTCCTTGTAAAGCCGTTGTTTGTGCTCATCTCGTATTTTATTTATCGATCTTAATAATAGGTAAGTTTTCTATCGTTTTTCTCCTCCTTTCTTCAGCCTTTTCAGCTTATTTGATTGTTTTTGCCAAGGATTTTGGATACATACAGTAAATATAATGGTTTTATAAAAGAATTCCAAAAAATTCCATAATTCCGAATTTTCCGAAAAAATCGGAATCGGATTTCATATGTAGATTACGAAAAAATCGGAATCGGAATCAGAACTCATAAAACACTTTCGAAAAAAATTAGAAATTTTCCGAAAGCCCCATTTCCGATCCGATCCGTCCGATTTCCACCCCTAGTTGCAATATAATATTAAAAGGGTTGTTGTAAGTTATAACTATAAATTTAGTGACGTATCCTTTTGGTTGGTAAATAATTTTTATTTAGCAACCAATTAGTGGGTTGAAATATGGTTAATAGGGGTTTTTGAAGTCCTAACCAAGCATCTTTATTATTTTAGGTTTAGGGGCTATATATCTTTCACCAATAAGCCCATCCTTTTAATTTTTTATTATAAATAAAGGAAACATTCATGTATATGACAAAATTACCCCCAACTATTTATACCCAAGTCTGAATTGTAACCCCAATATAATCAATTTTGACTACAAAAAACAAATTTTTACTTCTATTTTTCAAAAAAAAATAAAAATAAAAAAATTTGCCGCCGGATTCCGGCGTTGACCTTTCGATTTTTTTTTCTCTGGTCCGTCTTGTCCGCCGCCGGATTCCGGCGCTGCCTTTTTGTAGTGTTTTTTACTGTTTTTTTTTTCTTTTTGTTTTGTTTTTTTACGTCTGCCGTTAAACGTTGACCGTAATTATGCTGTCATTAACGGTAATTGTGCTGTCACTGACAGTAAATTAACGTAATTATACTGTCACTGACAGTTTATTAACGTAATTGTAGTGTCGTTGCCACGCAATTATATTACTGTCGTTGACAGTAAAATAACTGTAAACACAATAATATTACTGTCAACCACATCAATATTATTATTTTTTTGGGTTTTTTTGTTTTGTTTGAGTTATTCACGAAGTAACGTAATATTATTATTGTCTATTATTGTAATATTACTGTAAACACAATAATATTACTGTGGTTGACAGTAATATTATTGTCAACCACATCAATATTATTATTTTATTTAGGTTTTTTTTTGTTTTGTTTGAGTTATTCCCGGAGTAACATAATAATATTACTGTCTATTATTGTAATATTACTCTGGTTGACGGTAATATTACTGTTGTTATAGTAATATTACTGTCACTCAGAGTAATATTAATTCTTTGGCTTTTTATTATGTTTACATTTGTTGAATGGTCAACATAGTAATATTACTCTATTACACAATAATAATGAATTTTGTTGTGTTAATAATAGTGTGCTAGAGATTAATATAGCAATATTACTATGTTAAATTGTAGTATAGTTAATTTTACTGTGCTTAAAAGTAATATAATTAATATTACTGTCAATCGCAGCAATATTACTATTTAAATGGGAAAAAAAGATGTTACAGAAAGAAAGAAAAAAAAAGTCAACGTCGGAGACTGGCAGTCAACGGCCGTGACGGACGAAATTGTCCATAAAAATGTCTTTTGGGCCAAAATTGAATAATTTGTGAAATTTGGGGTCAAATTGAGGTTAACTAAAATTAAAGGATGAAATTGGAGCATATTAAAGTATGAGGGGCTATTTTAGTCTTTTACAAAAAACTGGACCATGTGTGGACTTTTTTGTAAAAGAATTTATTATATGAATCTCTTTATGAATAAGTACTCATTGATGGACTTATTTGTAAAGAGCCCTAGTTAATAAATATAAAATTAACGTGGTTGTTGTAACTTGGAAAGAACTAGTTACCTTTCTTATTTTAGGGGCTTAAGATATAGGTACCTGGTGACAAAACTTACTAGAACTAAATATCTTTGATTCACATTCTTTATTAGTTTATTTGATTAATTCCAAAAATTGCCCTCTAAACACAAAAAAACATAAAATCTACATGAAGTAATATTCAAATTGCATTCATCCTTTTGTATTCTTCATGTAATATATTCATTTTTGCATCTGGCATTTTTATTATTATTCATTTTGCGTAGAACACATTATCTTTGTTCTTTTCTCATTTTAGTATTTTTTCATCATTATAACAACTTATTTTTCCTTTTTTTTCTACATAACATTAAAAATCAAATGAAGTACTCATTGGCACGAGTTTAAAATGTCTACATGTCTAAATGAAGTACTCTTTGACATGAGTTGAAAAGGTCTACATGTCCATTTGAAATGAAGTACTCCTTGACACGAGTTTAAAGGTCTACAAGTTCAAATCAAATCAAAGCTCTTTGGTACGAGCATAAACTATCTAAATCAAGCTAAGGCTCCTTGATACGAGCATAAACTATCGACATATTCAAATCAAGTCAAGGCTCTTTAATACGAGCATAAACTGTCTATTTATCCAAATCAAGTCAAGGCTCCTCGATACGAGCATAAACTATCTATTTATCAAAATCTAGTCAAGGCTCCTTGATACGAGCATAAACTATCCACATATGCAAATCAAGTCAAGGCTCCTTAGTACGAGCATAAACTATGTACAAATCCAAATTCAAGTCAAGGCTCATTGATACGAGGATAAACAATCTACATGTCAGAAATTTAAATCAAGGCTCCTTGATACGAGGATAAACTATCTACAAATCCAAATTTCAAGTCAAGGCTCCTTCAGCACGAGCTTAAATTGCAAAAAATTTCTCCTTGTCCGCATGAGTATAAACTGTGCACGACATCCTTCAAAAGGAAATATTTTGAACTACGTTATGACTTGATCCCTTTATAGGGTACGTAGGCAATTTAGAATTTCTCTAAGTTTAGTCATGATTTCGAAAGATGTATGTCTTTTGCTAGATCAAAGCTGCAATTGAAATTGGACAATACCGAGACTCACTCACTCCAAGACGCATTGTCCGTGAACAAGTCTCGAGGGGGCATTTGTAGACGCATAAAATTAATTAATTGGTTATTTAAACTAGCCAATTAAATTGTGTCTTGATTGAATTATATCTTGTCTTCATGGAGATAAATATCAATTAATTATTGGCCAATAGGATTGTTTCTTCTCTTTCAAGTCTTAAGAGATAAATATAAAATTAAAAACTTCCAATCAAATCGCGCCACATTATCAATAATGTCTATCTAGGACTCTTATTCTACAACTATAAATAGGGACCCTCCCTACACAATTCGAACACAACTCAAGAAGAAGAAAAACCGTAGGAGAAAATTCTCACCGGAGAGGGCAATGAATTGGAGAAAATCAATTTTTTTTTATCTAAGAAAAAGTAAAATCGTAAAAGAAAAAGTCAACACCGGAGACCGGCTGTTGAACGGCCGGAGAAAAAATTCAAAAAAAAAAAGTCAACGCAGGAATGTGGCCGGAAAAAAAAATCAGAAAAAAATTTTATTTTCTGAAAAAAAAATATTTTTCAAAAAATTATTAAGATGGGGGTTAATGTGATATATTTGTTTAAATCTGGGGTCAATGTGTTATATTGAGGAAGTTAGAGTATAATGGATGGAATTGATAAAAAATATATTATGGAGGGTATTTTAGATAAAAGACATGGGGATGTGTTTATTTGAAAGACTGTTATTTTTTATTGCGGACCAATTTGCATTTAAATCCCTTGACATGTCCCTCTTTGCCATTTGTCCTTAATATTTATACAAATTTAATAATACAAATTTTGATTCCAAAAAATCATAAATAAACATAGATGTCATAATATGAAATAGATTATTAAATAAATCAAACAAAGATGAATTAGAGAAAATAAACTAAAAAATATGAAATAAAAATAATAGTAATCATTTAAAAGATAAAGCGGTAGTGGATTATGATTATGCTAGTCGAGATTTGATGTCATAATATAAATTGATATACATAAATGGGCCCTCAAATTTATCTACTAATTAGGCCCACTACACGAAAGCCCAAACACCTTCAAAGTAAGGCTTGGGCCCAACAAAGTAAGCCCAATCCAATCACCGATATATAAATAGACGTTTTTACTCATTTATAAAGGTACGTTCTAATTATTCACAATCAATCTCGAGTTTTATTCTGTCCACTATCTCTACGATCCGTACATCTGACTTGAGCGTCGGAGGGGTTTCCGCCGGATCAACCCCCAGCTTAGTTTACGCGTACTTATTTCGCAGGGACCTCAGGATCATCAAGTTGACTAGCTACTGATCAGCTTTGCTCTCCCAGCTCGTTTTCTATAATACCCCAGGTGAGCTATATTTTAGCATCATCATTTTGGCGCCGTCTGTGGGAACGATGCAAACCAGATCACGTAGCCAACAAGATCCTCCTGAGGCGTCAGCTCGGAGAGAAAATGAGACGGCTAATAACCTCCCAGTCCGTGGAGGATCTGGCATGCCACCTCCTCCACGTGCCGCGGAGCCACCTCCTCTACGTGCCGCGGAGCCACTTCCTCCACGTGCCGCGGAGCCAGCTCCTCCACATGCTACAGATCCACCTCGCGAGGTTCAGGTGATCCCTCCTCGGGACCCACCACTCGCCGATCCGCCACTCCCTGCTCCTCGAACGGTTCAAATAACCGGGGAAGCGCTCCAACGCATGATAGCAGAAGCCTCAACTCTCGCCGCCACAGAGGCTGTAACTCAATATATCGCCATGATGGGAGCAAACGCTCCCAATGCGATACCAGCACCAGCTCCACCTATAGCGCCACCTGTGGCCCCACCGCCAATCCAGAATTAAATAAGTGTCTCCTCTTCTACCTTGGACCCACGGTCCCGAGTGCAGCTATCTTCTAATCATAGAGGGGCACAGCCCAGACAGCAGCGTCGGCGCTCACCCCCACGGGAGAACGCGTCACCACAAAGAGTACCTCTCTTTAATGAGAGAGAAGGCGAGGTAAACAATAGAATGTCTCGCCAAAATCTTTTCCCCCAACCAAACAATCTAATGGGTGAAAGAGTGCCTGTCCCAACAAGACGCAGTCCCTTCACCGTAGACATTCTCAACGAGGTATTACCTCAAGGAGTAAAGATCTCGGGGTTACCTCAATTTGAAGGGACCACCGACCCACAGGAGCATATAGAGAAATTCAGTGCCATGGCGGATTTATATGGCCCGACGGATGCTGCGATGTGCAAAATGTTCCGCACCACTCTCTCCAAGAGGGCAATGAATTGGTTCAACTCTCTACCCATAGGGTCGATTGACACCTTCGCTCGGTTGTCAACCCGGTTCGCCAACCAATTCGCCATCAACAAACAATATGCCAAGACCCCAGCCCATCTTTTCTCTGTAGTACAGTAGTACAGAGAGATAACGAAACGCTCCGTAGCTACATTAAGCGTTTCGTAGAAGCCGTCCATGAAGTCCCGAGTGTAGGGCAAGATATGCTCTCTGGGATTATGCAACAGAACTTGAAACCGGGTAGATTCAAAGAATCTATTGCCGGAAGACCCCCAGGCAACCCAGAGGAGTTGCTGAATCGAGCCGAAAAATACGTCCGGATAGAGGAAGCCTCTACCTATGCTCCTCCTAAAAGGTAAAGGGAAGATGATCGTCAGGACAATAGGAGACGCGATGATCGACGTCCACCACTTCCACCTCAAGGCCAACCCTCTTCCTCCTACAATAGGTTCACTCCGCTAAACGCTCGCCTCACTGAAATCCTTCACGTGATAGAACAGAAAGGTTTAGCAGAGCCTCCACGTCCTATGCAGCCAAATGCAAAGCGAGAAAAGTCGGATCGTTATTGTCGATTCCATAAGGACAGAGGCTGATCAAACAGGGCCATTTAGGCGAATACATTGATAAGCCTCGAAATAAGCGCCGTGATGATCTTCCACGCCGACAGGATGGGGGTCATCGACGTGACCCAGATAACAACGATAACCAACCCACCCGGGGAATCATCTCCTTTATCTCTGGAGGACCAGCGGGTGGCGATTCACAAAATGCAAGACGCACCCTTGCTCGATCAGCACGCATAAATCAAGAATGTGCTTCTCCATCCGCACGCATCTATCAAATACGAAGACCTGATCATAGCATAGTCTTCAACTCCTCCGACCTTGAAGGTCCAGATGAAGATCATGTCGATGCGTTGGTACTAACAACAACGGTGGCCAACTTCTTGGTCAAGAAGATATTAGTGGACGGTGGGAGCTCAGCTGACATCATGTACCTCCACGCTTTTAAACAGCTGGGCATAGATAATGCCCGGTTCAATTCCATCTCCACGCCCCTGAAAGGATTCACAGGAGAGGGCATTTTGTCCATGGGAGAAGTGGAGCTGCCTGTCTCTTTAGGGGAAGACCCTTGTCGAATCACCAAGCTAATCAAATTCCTCGTCGTCGACAAGCCATCCCCCCACAACATCATCCTAGGGAGGCCAGCAATCCATACCTTCAAATCAGTACCTTCCTCCTACCATCAGAAGTGGAAATTCCCTACTCCCTACGGAATGGGGGAAGTACTTGGAGATAGACGTCTCGCCCGAGAGTGCTATGCAAGGGCCCTACGAGAACCTTCCAAGAAGCCTAAACCGTCAGGAAGGGGAGGCGACACCCAAAAATCTGACAAACGGAAGTGGGTCAACGCGATCATTGAGGATAATAAAGAAATCCTTATCAGTGTACCAGATGACAGCATCAAGCTAGCAGCTGTTGAAGAGCTTAAGCTCATAGAGCTCACTCCCGGAGATACCTCAAAGCTCATACGAATAGGATCCGATCTAGATCCAACCACGGAGCGACAACTAATCAACTTCCTGCGGCACAATGGAGATGTGTTTGCATGGAAAGCCCAAGATTTATCGGGCATTCCTCCTTAGGTAGCTCTACACCGGCTCAACGTCGACAAACGGTTGAAGCCAGTCAAACAAAGAAAACGGACATTTGGTCCCGAACGCAACAAGCATATCAAAGCGGAAGTGGCAAAACTCCTTGAAGCAGGCCACATACGACCAGTTCAGTATCCTGAATGGCTGTCAAACGTGGTACTCGTTCCCAAGCCAGGTGGCAAGTGGAGACTATGCGTAGACTTCACCGACCTCAACAAAGCTTGTCCTAAGGACCCTTTTCCTCTACCTAGAATCGATCAACTCATCGATTCGACCTCGGGATGCGAGCTCCTCAGCTTCCTCGATGCATACTAAGGGTATAACCAGATCTTACTTGCGTTAGAAGATCAAGAGAGGGCTAGTTTCATCACTGACCAAGGCATCTACTGCTATCAAGTCATGCCCTTCGGGTTAAAAAATGCAGGAGCCACCTACCAGCGTCTAGTGAACAAAATGTTCGCAGATCATGTCGGTAAAAATATGGAGGTGTACATCGACGACATGCTCGTCAAAAGTGTCAAAGTCTCGGACCACCTAATTGATCTGGATCAGTGTTTCGCCACCCTACGAAAATATAAGATGAAGCTCAACCCCCTCAAATGTTCATTCGGAGTTCAGGGAGGCAAAGTTTTGGGTTATATGATTTCGCCGCGAGGAATCGAAGCTAATCCCGCAAAAATGGAAGGAATCACCTCCATGACTCCGCCAACATCGATCAAGAAAGTTCAACAGCTCAACGGCTGTTTGGCATCCCTGAACAGATTCATTTCAAGATCAGCGGACAAGGCTCTCCGATTTTTCAAGATTTTAAGGGGAGGAAAAAAGTTTGAGTGGGATGAAGCATGTCAAAAAGCCTTCACTGAGCTAAAGTCATATCTTGCATCACCACCCTTGCTTACAAAACCTCAGCCGGGAGACACCCTCATGCTGTACTTAGCTACCTCGGCTGATGCCATCAGCGCAGTCCTCATCCGAGATGGAGGAAAAGGTCATCAACCCATATACTACATAAGTCGCGCCCTCCAAGGAGCCGAACAACGCTATACCAATATGGAGAAACTCGCTCTCGCCCTCATCAACGCAGCTCGAAAGCTTCGACCCTACTTCCAGTCGCATCAAGTGGTGGTTCTCACCAATTATCCTCTGAAGCAGATACTGAGAAGTCCCGAGACATCCGAGCGATTAACAAAATGGGCAATAGAGCTAAGCGAATATTGAGTGGAATTCAAACCCCGCCCAGCTATCAAAGCGCAAATATTGGCTGACTTTCTAGTCGAAATGACCTCAGTAGAAGAAAGCACCTCTCTACCAACTTGGTCCGTCAGCGTCGATGGATCTTCCACTGCCACAGGAGGTGGAGCGGGTATCGTCCTAACGAACCCCGACGGAGACGAATTCGAATATGCTCAACGATTCGAATTCACAGCCTCAAACAACGTAGCTGAATACGAAGCACTGATAGCGGGAATCCGCCTCGCCCTAGCAGCCGGAGCGCGCAAGCTCCTAATCCAAAGCGACTCTCAGCTCGTCGTTAACCAAGTACTCGGAGCTTACGAGGCTAACGAAGACACCATGGCCAAATACTTAGCTCTCGCGCACACTCTCTTATCTAAATTCGAGAGCTACGAGATAAGACAAGTACCTCGCTCCAATAACGTCCATGCTGACAAATTAGCTAGGCTTAGAAGCTCCATGGCTAGCATCGGAAGTCGTAAGGTGACGCTTCTCACCTCACCTCAGCCAGAGATAACTTTACCTACTGAAGTACAGTACACCGAGGAGGATGAACCATGCTGGTTCACTCCAATCCTGAAGTATCTCAAGAATGGAGAACTTCCCGCGGATCCCACCGAAGCACGAAAGTCAAAAACGAGAGCCGCTCGCTTCGTCATAGTGGGAGAAGAGTTGAACAAACGAGGGGTCTCATTCCCCTACCTCAAGTGCCTCGACCCGACTACAGCGGACTATGTACTTACAGAAGTACACGAAGGCATCTGCGGAAATCACTTGAGCGGGAGAACTTTAGCTCTCAAACTACTGAGGCAAGGCTACTATTGGCCAACGATGCATTAAGACGCGAAGAAGTTAGTCCGGAAGTGTAAGCCCTGCCAAGAGCATGCAAATATTCCTCACCTGCCAGCGGCATTAATGCAACCAATTGGCAGCCCCATCCCTTTCGCTCAATGGGGAATGGATTTAGTTGGACCATTCGCGCACGCCACAGGAGGACGTAAATACCTCATTGTAGCAGTGGACTACTTCACCAAATGGGTTGAAGCTGAACCCTTAGCACGCATCCGAGAAGAAGAAGTCATCCAATTTCTATGGAAGAACATCGTGTGTCGCTTTGGGATCCCACGCTCCATTATCTCAGATAACGGAACCCAATTTTGTGGTGACAAAGTAAAGAATTTGCGCCTCGGCTTGGACATCAAACAGTTCTTCACATCCGTAGACAATCCACAGGCTAACGGCCTGACCGAGGTCACGAATCGCACCATACTCCAACACCTTAAGACAAGGCTTGGAAGTGCCAAAGGGAAGTGGGTGGACGAATTGCCTAACGCACTATGGGCTTATCGCACAACCCTACGAGCAACAACCGGAGAGTCACCCTTCAATCTAGCTTTCGGAACACGGGCTATCGCACCCGTCGAAATCGGAGAACCATCTTGGCGAATCACCAACTATGACCCAGCGGCTCACGAAGAGGCTATGCGGGGAAGCCTAGACCTCGTAGATGAATTACGTGAGATTGCATACATCTGACAACAAATGTATAAATCACGCATGGCCAAGGCCTATAACTCAAAGGTCCGCCCTCGCTCCTTTCAAGTTGGAGATTTAGTCCTCCGAAAAGCTGAAGCCTCTCACCCCATCGGTAAGCTCGACCCAAAAAGAGAAGGACCATATAAAATCACCAAAGTGGTCAACACTGGAGCATATCGCCTCGAGAACACTGACGGACGCCCTATACCCAGAACTTGGAATATAGGGAACCTCAAACGGTTCTACGCGTAAGGTACACATCCACCTCAATTAAGATCAGTTGAAGTCGTCACCTATACCCTTCCTATATAAAAATTACTTACAAATCATTACCCTTGCAGGCTCCGCGACCTTCCATGTCACTCGTCTCGCAAAACTGTATCTACATGCTTGGAAATTTTCTACTATATAACTAGGTGCGTTAACATCTTACCTAGACTGAGGGCTACCGAATTTATTTACATCAGCAATTCATAATCACACCTCACCATCTTATTACAGATTGAGAACCAATTACAAGAGGATGCATATTACTCAATCAATGGCCCAAAGAGCGAGGACCCTCCATACCACATCGCCAAGGGTAACAATACTTCCACTAGACTACAACACACGCATACTCTTGTTTACTCTTACTAACGTGAAAAAAATAATTCCACTAGCAGGCATGATCACACAGCAAAGCACAGCAACTCATGAGTTGATTTCATATCTCGAAGTGCGAGGAAGAAAAAACATCCCCATAGTAGGGTACGTGGACTGGCAATGCACATCCCCTCAGCTTCACTTACTAAGTCTTCAATACAAATGCTTAGACAAAATTCCTTTTCCTCAATTATACTTGACAGGCATAGAGACGCCAAAGGAATTCAGTTTACCATCAGCACAGCGAAACGAATGAGGACAAGGAAGACGTGGAAGAAGAACAAGTGTAATACAATCACTTAGATTTTTTTTTTTATCGAATCAGTTTACTTGCTTTAGTGGTAGGTATTTACCTTCGCCTCGCGTAGGCCTATCGCATTAGCTATTTATCTACATTTGCCTCACATAGTCTTGTATCAATGCACTTTTGCTATCATCGAATTAATCAAATTTATTTTTGCTTTACTCTTTGTGATGTTACATATACACGAATTACCTAGTACCACGAGTTCAATAACCTTACAAACACTTAGAGAGATTTAGATAATCCGTATAGCCTGGCCAGCTGGATCATCTAAGTCCCTTTAACTGTTTCACAAGGTGCTACTTTTAAAACGTGGCCACGAACAAATATATTTAAGACCCAAGTGGTCCAAACAAAGGGCACGACCCTTCACAAAAACCTTAGGAAACTGATCCCCTCCTCAAGTACTTCGCGTACAACGCTAAATGTTAATACACATAAGCGACGCAAAAAATCTTGACAATGTAAAAATACATAACTAAATATTAAAAATTCAAATGTCAAACAAGGAAGAAATTCAAGCGAAACAGTAAGTGGACATACCCACATACATCAGCAACTAAAAAAAAAAAAAAAGAGTTTAACTATCCTAGCAAATAAATCTAGACTCCCCCCACCACGGGCGGAACACGCCCCCACAGTGGGGTCATCAGCAACCATATCATCCACAAGCTCTATGCCCGTTTCGTCGACATCTACCTCATCATCCTCCTCGTCGGATATACCGGCTTCCATCCCCCGATTAACCTTCTCGCTAATACCACCCACCTCGCGAAGGTATTTGCGACAAGCACGAACTAAAGGCTTATAGACCACAGCCAAAGCATGCTCCTATATCATAGCAGCACACTCTTCACTACCTCGGAAGCTAAGCTTGGTTTCCTCCACAATAGACTCCTCATAAGCAGCACCACCTGACGTCGCGAGGAACCTCTTCCCCGTCGCCTTCTCAACTTCGTATTTCTCCTTCAGCTAGTCATAGCACTCGTTCAACTTATGAACATCATCCTTATACGCCTTCGCGTCACCTCGGATAACCTCGAGCTCCTCTCTCCTTTGAGCAAGCTCCTCTGTCTTCTGCGCAAGCTCTTCCGTCCGTTGATCGAGATCGGACCGCGCTATCTCCAACTGCCTTAGAAGATCATCCTCATGCGGTTGACTCCGAGCCCGCTCCTCTTCCTTCCTAGCTTCCACATTCCTACCTTGCTCCATGAGATATCTCCAAGTCGCTACCAACTAAATAAAAATAAAAATAAATAAATAAAATTTACACAAGGAAAAAAAGAATTAACATTTAATCTTGTTTTAAATAAACAAAGACTCACCCGACATATGTCCCCACCGGCTAACTCCAACATGTGGAAGGGCCCTTACCAGACATCCGAGCACGGTCATACTCCCGAACGAACCCCTCGGTACTCAACATCGGCAAATCATTATCCGACACATCCCAATACGACTCCTTACCATCGCGATTCACGCCATAGGTAAACAACTGTTTCCCTCCCCCACCATGGAAAGCATAGGTCTCCTCTGGGTCTACCCGTGGACGCTTAGGCACAACCACATACTCGGTATCCACCCTCTTTCCCTTGCCACGGTCCCTCGTTGGGGGACGCCCCTCCACTTCACCAGCACTGCTACGATCATCTTCGATCACTCGAGGAATTTCTACATGGACCGTCTCACGAGGCAAACCACCCGAAGAACCTCCCAACGTAGAGGAAACCTTCTTCGATGTCCCATTCGCCTTAGCTCGAAGTGCCGCAAAGGTGATACCTCCATCTACATAAGAAAACAACCAATAAGAGACATGAGATATATACAACCAAAGAACTACATAACAAAAAAAAAAAAAAAAACTCAACAATGCTTCAAAAGGATATACAGTGCTGACCATTCGCCTTCGGTATCAAACACCTCGGATCAAACTCCATATCACACAACCTAGATTCTTCAATCCTCTTCGCCATATTGGCGGTAATCTTGAAACTCTCACACGTAGGGTTTCAAACTACGGGGACGTCAAAAGTGGGAGCCCTCACATAAAAAAAATGGGTCTTCCATTCACCCAAGGATAACTTCACACTCTTCACGAATTGGTAGGGAACGCGAGGTTGAAAATAAAAGAAAGGCATCTTAGTGGGCCGATGTAACGTAAATAACGCCTTACACAAACTCACAGTAACTCAAAGACCTACTCGAACCACCCTATAGTGAAACGCCTCAAACATCAGAACAACAGTGGGAGTGAGCTGACTATACCCTATCTTGAATTCCTCGCAAACCTTCAACAAAGTCGGATGCGGAGTAATCTGAGATGTACACGTCAAGTACCCCAAAAATACCGTATGAAACCCATCGAGTGGCGCGTACAAACGGTCACCCTTCTGAGGCAACAACAACTCGACATTACTTGGCGCTCCAGATAAACGACGAATAGAATGCAAATGCTCTTCCGTCAATGCACTATCAAAATCAATTACGTCCAAATTAATTGGCTTAATTTTATTTTGCCTCCTCATATCAATCTCAACATCACCCGGCGGAATATCGTCTTCCTCCTCCTCTTCATCCGTCGGCTCAGTTTCACTACTAGGCAATGCATGATCACTCGGCGAAGGCGCTGGAATCGAATCATTACTGTCACTACCGAAATCCACAACTTGACGCCCGTAACGACGCCTACTAGAACCATCTTCCACAACACTAGAGCGAATATTAATATTAGACTCCAAATCATCACTCCACGACTCAAGGATTTCTCGCTGACCAGAATTCCACCGAATCGCATCAACTTCACCGTCAACTGCCAACTCCAAGACCCCGACCCGATCGCGCGAATCGCGTCGAAAACGGGGCCTGGACGCGCTCTCACGCGCGCGAGTGGCGTCCGAAGACGCCATACCACGCGCGCCACCCCCCTCAATTATTGCGCACTCACGCGCGCTGGCCCCCACATGTGACGCGCGCGCGCGTCTGCCAACATATCCCGCCCCGTCGACGCGCGCGCACGCGC
>NW_012193070.1:215137-225303 GCF_000504015.1 Erythranthe guttata
ACGTTCCATACCCACTGTACCAAAAGTGTCGTGCCCCCTTCAACCAGATCTCGAAGTTTAATCCGCAAAGATTTCGAATTACCCGAATTCGACATCACAAAAAAATTTCCACGAAGAAATTATCAAGAAACAAAAAATTTCTACTCTACCGCAAGAAAAAAATCAAAAGAAAAAGAGCACAGAAGAAGACCTAGAGTTAAAAATTCATACCCATATTTATTACGCAGGAGTTGAAGATTAATTATTTCCACCGCTAAAGGACTCTATTTATCTGGCCATGGTATATTATTTAAAACCTTAAATATATACCTTGCTGCCAAATAAAACAATTACCCCTTATTTAAAGTAAGGAATTATTTCACCGCCAACGGAAACTATTCAATCCACGACGCAATTAACGCTCGACACGACCCGTACCCCTCTACGCAAGTCCCCGTCTCGAATCGAGAGTTGGGGGGCTTAATGATATACATAAATGGGCCGGCCCAATGGGCCCTCAAATTTATCTACTAATTAGGCCCACTACACGAAAGCCCAAACACCTTCAAAGTAAGGCTTGGGCCCAACAAAGTAAGCCCAATCCAATCACCGATATATAAATAGACGTTTTTACTCATTTATAAAGGTACGTTCTAATTATTCACAATCAATCTCGAGTTTTATTCTGTCCACTATCTCTACGATCCGTACATCTGACTTGAGCGTCGGAGGGGTTTCCGCCGGATCAACCCCCGGCTTAGTTTACGTGTACTTATTTCGCAAGGACCTCAGGATCATCAAGTTGACTAGCTACTGATCAGCTTTGCTCTCCCAACTCGTTTTCTATAATACCCCAGGTGAGCTATATTTTAGCATCATCATAAATATACATATATATAAACAAAAAAATATTGTTTTTTACGAATATGACGTTATTGTTTCTTAGGTTATCCTAGTGTTTCTTTCTTTTATATATAATAATTAAATTTGATACGAGGAACCCAAGCATGTTAACCCCTTTATTTACTCAAACAACTTCATTTATTTTAGTTTTCACTATAAGCTTAAAGTTTAAACTTTCAAATAGAGGCTCTTTTTGAAAGACTTTTATTTAATTTTATGCGGAAAACCTTAATCACAGAATCTTGAAATCAAATTCATCTTAAGAATATAATCACGTAATAGAGATTATCGACATACCGTTCGCCATGGGTTTCGATAGAAACGATGAACGATAGCAATCTACAAGCCGAGCCTAGCCAACGATAGCAATCTACAAGCCGAGCCTAGCCTGGCCTCCTTCGAATCTCCTTGTGAGAACTTTATTCGTAGCACACCTTCTTCTCTCTATCTCTTTAATATCACAACTCACTAATATTCTGTAAGTGATGGAATTCTCAATTGCGTCTGATGGTTGAGGAGAAGAGCTGTGGATTTCTTTTATAGACGAGAGAAGAGGGCCACGATTGATTTGTAACGGCAGAAGACAAATCCCACCCATCATGGTCTTTTATTGCCTTCAACGTTAAAAATCAATTACCATAAAATCACCTTAATAGCATAATTGAATTACCCACAATTAATAAATTCAAATTTAAAGGTTAATGGGCCATTAAATAAAAATAAACCTTACATTCTCCCACTTGGCCCATTGAACCGTTTAAGAAAAACAAGTTTAAAAAATATTTAACTCGGTGGGTTCTTCATACAAAACATTTGACACGTGATCACGATTTTAAAAGAAAATTAAGGTGATTACCATAATAGGTAAATAGAGTACTTTAATACTAGAACTAGTTTGAGTTATTAATGTGAATCATAGCGGTTATATGATTCATTCATCATATTCCCTTCTATGTATCACGCCACTAATAACCCTTACTATTCTAATCCATAATAGCCCCTTTAATTTTGTCTTGTTAGGACAAATCCTGTTAAATCCAAATATAATATGTGCACACATAATAGGAAACAGGAAAAACAAAAACATTTGATTAAATAAATTAAGTGTCAATTACATAATCATAACTCATCAAATCATGGATTGCTCAAAAGACCCATTCTAATAACATGTTCCTCATATGTCTTTATAGGCAATCCCTTGGTTAATGGATCAGCAACCATAAGAGTTGTACTTAAATTTTCTATTGACACTTGTTGTTTCTGGACTTTTTCTTTAACAACCAAGTACTTAAGATCCATGTGCTTGGATCCACTTGAATACTTTCCATTCTTAGAGAAGAAAACGGCTGCGGTGTTATCACAATATATCTTCAAAGGCTTAGCAATTGAGTCAACAGCCTTAAGCCCTAAGATAAAATTTCGCAACCACTCAAAACATGCTACAAACTCAGCCTCCATTGTGGAAGAAGCAATGATACTTTGCTTTACGCTCTTCCAAGAGATTGCTCCACCAGCTAGTGGAAATACAAAGCCCGATGTGGACTTTCTACTATCTACACAATCAGCAAAATCGGAGTCTGAATAACCAATAACATCTAATTGGTCCGATCTCCTATAAGTAAGCATGTAATCATTTGTTCCTTGAAGATATCTCATAACCTTCTTTGCTGCTTTCCAATGTTCTATTCCCGGATTACTTTGATATCTTCCAAGTACTCCCATTGCATAACTAATATCTGGTCTAGTACAAGTCTGTGCATACATCAGACTTCCAACTGCTGATGCAAATGGAATCAATTTCATTTTCTCCTTTTCCAAATCATTCTTTGGATATTGTTTTTCACTTAATTTATCACCTTTCGTGATAGGTACATTAATGGCTGAACAAAACTGCATATTAAATCTTTCAAGAACTCGATTGATATATCCTTTCTAAGACAAGCCTAACAATCCTCGAGATCGATCTCTAAAGATCTCTATCCCAATAACATAATTTGTCTCACCCATATCAACCATCTTAAAATTCTTGGAAAGATAATTCTTAGTTTCGTGAAGCAAACCAAGATCACTACTTGCTAGTAAAATATCATCCGCATACAAGACTAAAAAGATAAACTTGCTCCCACTGACCTTTAGATATATACACTGATCAACAGTGTTTTCCTTAAATCCAAATGAAGTAATGGTATCATTGAATTTTATATACCATTGTCTAGAAGCTTGTTTAAGTCCATATATGGATTTCTTTAATTTACAAGACAAGTGTTCATTTCCTTTGTTTTGCAAATCCTTCAGGCTGGTCCATATAGATATCTTAATCTAAATCCCCATTCAGAAAAGCGGTTTTCACTTCCATTTGGTGTAACTCCAAATCATAATGAGCTACAAGAGCCATAACGATTCTAAGAGAGTCTTTCTTAGATACTAGAGAAAGTTTCTCTATAATCAATGCTTTCTTTTTTAGTGAAACCTTTGGCCACTAATCTGGCTTTAAATCTTTCGATATTGCCCTTAGAGTCACGTTTGGTCTTAAAGACCCATCTACAACCGACTTTCTTACTGTTCTTAGGCAATTCGACAAGATCCTAGACACCGTTATAGTCCATTGATTTCAACTCTTCATTCATAGCATCAATCCATTTATTAGAATCTTTACTTTTCATGGCTTGTGAATATGAAACTGGATCATTTTGAATACCAATATCAAAATCAGATTCTTGTATATGCATCACATAATCATCGGATATGGCAGATTTCCTTTCCCTTTGAGATTTCCTCAAAGCTACCGGTTGTGGTGGTTCTACAGTATTGCCAATAATAACATCTTCATGAAGTGGTGAATGGAGTGGCGAATCATTTATTTCAACCTGCTGTATAGGTTAAAGAGTAACTTCATCTTGAGGGAAATAAGATGGTAAAATATTCACCCTAATTTCCTCAAGTTCTACCTTTTTTTATTTAAGACTCCCACTAACTTCACCATTCTCTAAGAATTTGGCGTTTCTAGTTTCAACTATCCTCGTAGTATGGTTAGGACAATAAAATCTGTACCCTTTTGACTTTAGTAGATAACCAATAAAATATCCAGAAATTGTTCTAGGGTCCAATTTCTTTTCATTTGGATTGTATATTCTAGCCTCTGCTGGACAACCCCAAACATGTTAATGTCTTAAACTAGGTTTCCTACCAGTCCACAACTCGTAAGGAGTTGTTGGGACTGTCTTACTAGGAACCCGGTTTAAGATATACATAGCGGTTTTCAAGGCTTCATTCCAAAGTGAAATGGGTACAGTTGAATTACTTAACATACTCCTAACCATATCCATGAGAGTACGATTACGACGTTCAGCAACTCCATTCGGCTGTGGTGTTCCAGGCATTGTGTATTGAGCACAAATACCACGCTTTTCTAAGAATTTAGCAAATGGGCCAGGATTTTGTCCAAACTCATCATATCTACCATAGTATTCCCCACCCCGATCTGATCGTATAACTTTAATTTTTCTATCTAATTGTCTTTCGACTTCCGTAACAAACACCTCAAGCATGTCAACGGCTTGAGATTTTTCATGAATTAGATAGAGATAAACATAACGAGATAGATCATCAATAAATATGATAAAATACTTTTCTCCACTAAAACATGGAATAGGTAGTGAGCAGATATCTGTATGGATTAACTCAAGAAGCTCTTTAGTTCTTGTGGCACCCCTTTTATTGTGTTTGGTTTGCTTACCCTTAATGCAATCAGCACACATTTGAAAATCAGTAAAGTCTAGATTTTCCGAAATTCCAGTTTTTACCAATCTTTCGATTCTTTCCTTGGAGATGTGCCCCAAACGTTTATGCCACAAGATAGAAGAATTTTCGTTATTTAGGCTTTGCTTTACGCCAACTTCCGAATGAGTGGTTAACAATGATTGTTCAAACTCATGATTCAAAGATATTTATATCACATAAAATACCGGAACCAATTATTATTGAATTAAACATAAAACTGAGTATTCCACAACAAATTAAAGCTGAATAACCACACACATCCAGTTTTGACAAAGAAACCAAATTCCTAGAAAACGAAGGTACATAAAAAGTGTTTTCAAGATCCATCTTATGACCCGTCTCTAATATGAGGCGATAAGTGCCAACAAACGCCACTTTAGATTTGAGACGGTTCCCCATATAGACGTACTTTTCACTTTCCTCCGGTTTTCGAGTTGTAAGGAATCCCTGTAATGAATTTGTGATATGAGTTGTAGCACCAGAATCAAGCCACCAAGTGTAAGAAGGAACATCAATAAGATTTGATTCATAACATACAAAAGAAAGATGAATACCTTTCTTTTCGAACCAAGCCTTACGTTTCTCACAATCCTTCTTTACGTGTCCCTTCTTGTTACAAAAGTAACAGGTGACAACAAAAGCCTTTCCATGACCCTGACTACTTTCACCAGGTTCATATCTTTTGTTTCGTGCGAATTTCTTTCCACTCTTCACAAATTTCCCTTTCTTTTTCATACTTCCATGAGTTACAGCCAATGCAAAGTGATTTCCTTCTTGCTTTAATCTCACTTCCTCTTGAATACACATACTAGTCAGCTCATTCAAATTCCTCTTATCTTTTTGAGTATTATAGTGGATTTTGAATGGGCCGAACTTTGATGGAAGTGAGTTAAGGATAAATTGCACAAGGAAGGACTCTTCCACTTTCATGCCAAGAGCTCCAAGTTTGGCAGCCTTAGTCATATTCAGGATGTGTTCCTGAATTCCCAGATCACCACCATATTTCATGGTAGTCAATTCAGTCATGAGTGTCCCTGCTAACGACTTTCATATAGTTCTTATATTTATTAGATTTTACTAATGTAGGTCACTTTAGCAACTACAAGATTAGTAAATTTCATAAATATAGAACTAATAATATTCTCGTTATTTTAATTTGAGTTAATTGCAAATGAGTCATGAAATAAATAATCATAACATTAACAATTCATTTTGCAAAAGAAATAATTTACTGCATATGATATATGAAAAGAACGCACGTACGTTCACAGAATAGTCAAAAATCAATACATGCACAATAAACTTTATCAGGTCACATATAATCAAACTTACAAAATCGTATAAATTCTGTTATGCAATTATATCATACAAATGCACCAATTGTTAAATATAATATATGAGTATTAATAAACTGCATATACATTTGGCCATACACAGTTACACACATATTTCATAGTTGTACCATATTAAACGCACAATATTTTTTTTTAATGAATATAATGTGTGTGTGTGTGCGCACAATAAATGATTACAAGCAATTTCATATCAGATACATACAACAGCTATACATATAATATATATATATATATATATATATATATATATATATATATATATATATATATTATAAAAAGCTTTGAAAACGTTAAAAAGCTTTGTTTAACAAATAATTTTTTATTTGATTTTAAAATACACGCAAATCAATAGTATGGTTCAATAAGATAGGATTTTTATGTAGGTTCAAAAATCCATCAATCCGTGCAGAAAACCATGGGTGCGATAAACAAATGATAACTAATTTCGAGTTCTAAGATTAATCGATTTCAAAACCCTGCTCTGATACCAATTGAAAGACTTTTATTTAATTTTATGCGGAAAACCTTAATCACAGAATTTTGAAATCAAATTCATCTTAAGAATATAATCACGTAATAGAGATTATCGACATACCGTTCGCCATGGGTTTCGATAGAAACGATGAACGATAACAATCTACAAGCCGAGTCTAGCCAACGATAGCAATCTACAAGCCGAGCCTAGCCAGGCCTCCTTCGAATCTCCTTGTGAGAACTTTATTCGTAGCACATTCGATTGAAACGATGAACGATAGTAATCTACAAGCCGAGCCTAGCCAACGATAGCAATCTACAAGCCGAGCCTAGCCAGGCCTCCTTCGAATCTCCTTGAGAACTTTATTCGTAGCACACCTTCTTCTCTCTATCTCTCTAATATCACAACCCACTAATATTTTGTAAGTGATGGAATTCTCAATTGCGTCTGATGGTTGAGGAGAAGAGTTGTGGATTTCTTTTATAGACGAGAGAAGAGGGCCACGATTGATTTGTAACGGCAGAAGACAAATCTCACCCATCATGGTCTTTTATGGCCTTCAACGTTAAAAATCAATTACCATAAAATCACCTTAATACCATAATTGAATTACCCACAATTAATAAATTTAAATTCAAAGGTTAATGGGCCATTAAATAAAAATAAAACTTACACCTGTCTTTAATAAATGGGTTAATGGCGTGGAGGTCCACATCACACTAAATTTCCTAACTTAGGTGTATCTCATTATATTTATTTGGGCAATTTACGAAACTCCCTTAGGTAAGGTTTGTGTGATTACGAAATTTCTTCTATGACAGTGTTTGACAATTTAAATATACAGAAAATATGTTTAGTATGTTTTGCCCTTCTGTTATTTGAAAATCAAAAAGAGCAAATTACGAGAACCCCTGGAGTAAGATCTAATTACGAAAATCTCCCTGAGGTACACTATCATCTTACATCGGCCCCTAGTGTTACTTTTGACGAAAAAATAAACAATAATATATTGACAACTACGTACCCTAATATGCTTCGAAAGAAAGAATTACAAGCGATGACTTTTCTAATCACATTGGGTTGCAAATTTTCTTCTTTTTTCTTTTTATTTCTTTTTATGATTTATTTACATTTAAAATATACTTTTTTGCATTTTATTTGTTTAAAATTAAATTATTATTAAAAAAGTTCAAAAGTAATGAAAATATTGGTAACCTAAAATAAGAAATACGATAGTATTTCCAAAATATGTAAAATTGGTTTTATTGAATAAAAAATTATAAAATATAAACAAAAGAAAATACAAAAATAAACAAATTAATGTTACAAGATATGTTTAATTCTTTTTTATATTCATTTTACGTTTATAATAAGGAATAAAAAAATAGATTATGGTTTTCAAAATTTAAAATAACACATTTATTTAAATATATTACAATTTACCCTATGTAATTAGTATACTTCCAATTACTTAAGGTAAAAATGACATTTTTAAAGGAACATTCAATAAAATGAAAAGAGATTCCACCAAAAGTAATATTGTATGGGGACTGTGTAAGAAGGAATGTGTAGGGGGTTTCTCGTCATTACACAAACATGAAGGCAAGTTTCGTAATTAAACCTTACTTCGGAAAGTTTCTCGTAACTTGCCCAATTTATTTTGCCAACAAGCCATTGGTTGATAACTCTGTTGATGTAAGTATAAAGCACAAGTGGTTATTTATATGACTGATGACATAATTACTACGAACCATTTACAATTTTCAAATACAAGCTCTTTTGTCTCTAAACTATTGCATGAAGAAATGAGCATATTATCGGTTTAATAATTATTGCGCGTTTGCTGCACGCGTCGTACTATGTTTTTTTTATCTATTTTTAATTTATATATGGTAGTTGTATCTTTGGTAGACTAGTATTTTATATAGAAAAAGTAATATGCTGTGGCATTGACAATTCATTCGAATAGAATACAACAGAAAGTTTTTATTACGTAATATAGTATTTTATATACAAATTGTAATATGTCGTGACATTGACAATCCATTCGAATAGAATATAATCAAAGGTTTAAAATAGATAAATAATTTATACTTTGTTGCCTATGCATATTTGTGACCATGTTGCTTTTGTTCTTTTATCTTCTCCTATTAGTGTATTCGTTTCGGTGTTTATGGGAAGTTAGATGCTATATTCTGGGTGGATTTGAACCGTAAATTTGATTAAACAACTACTCACTAAGTACACATATACAAGAGTGGATGTATGATTGTGTGTAAATTTACTGTTCAAATTCACGCAATACTAATAACCAAATGTATCATCTAATATACCACATATTTACCCGTCGTTGTCATCATAATAAAAAAATTAATGATATCACTTGCTTCATAGTGATTCGTTTTGACGCTCTTTTATTGAATTGACTTTAATATATCTTATTTTTTAACTTGCAACTATCCCATTAACAATTATATTATCCTTTTCCCTAAAAAAAAATTATATTATTTTATTTTTATGTTTTTGAAATAGTTATTGATGTAGTTGTTGGTTTTTTTTTAATTATTATTTATGGGGTCTTTACAAATAAGTCCATCAATGGGCACTAATTCATAAAGAGATTCAGACAATAAACTCCTTTACAAAAAATTCAGATATAGTTCAAATTTTGTAAAAGACTAAAATAGCACATCATACTTTAATATACTCCAATTTCATCATTTAATTTAATTTAACCTCAATTTAACCCAAATTTCACAAATTATTCAATTTTGACCCATTTATGGACAATTTAGTCTGTCACCGCCGTTGACTTTTTTTTTTCTTTTTTTCTTTCTTCCTGATTTTTCCGCTAGTTTCCAGCGTTGACTTTTTTTTTCCTGATTTTTGCGCCACCGGTTTCCAGCGTTAACCGGCAGTCAACGCCGGTCTCCGGCGTTGACTTTGTTCGATTTTTGTTTTTGTTTTTTCGGTGACATATTTTTTTTCTCATTACAATATTGTTGTGATTGACAGTAATAATAACTATATTACTGTTAAACATAGTAAAATTAACTATACTACAATTTAACACAGTAATATTGCTATATTAATCTGTAGCACAATAATATTAACACAACAAAACTTATTATTATTGTGTAATAGAGTAATATTACTATTTTGACCGTTCAACAAATGTAAACATAATAAAAATGCAAAAGAAATAATATTATTGTGAGTGACAGTAATATTACTATAATAACAGTAATATTACCGTCAATCACAATAATATTACAATAATAGACAGTATTAGTAGTTGTAGTAGTAGTAGTACCACTACTACTACCACTACTATTACCACTACTACTACTACTACTACTACTACTACTACTTCCACTACTACTACCACTACTACTACTTATTATTATTATTATTATTATTATTATTATTATTATTATTGTTATTATTGTTATTAGGGACTATTAGTGAGAACCCCTATTATTATTATTATTATTATTATTATTATTATTATTATTATTATTATTATTATTATTATTATTATTATTATTATTATTATTATTATTATTATTATTATTATTATTATTATTATTATTATTATTATTATTATTATTATTATTATTATTATTATTATTATTATTATTATTATTATTATTATTATTATTATTATTATTATT
>NW_012193070.1:247483-350533 GCF_000504015.1 Erythranthe guttata
CCCTACGGAAAGCTACACGACGGGGTAGGCCAGAAAGTTCTCGTACTCGGCACGATATGGACCGACCACAAGCGCGTGCTAGAAGAAAATCTCGGGCTACACCAGAATCACACCAGTTATTCTATGCGTTATCCTATGCTACGCTAGGCTATGTTATGCTATGTTATGGTAGGTTATGTTGTGTATGTTATGTTATGTTATGTTATGTTATGTTATGTCATGTTTGTTATGTAATGTTTGACTTGAAAATTCGGTTTCGCTGTCGCTTTCAAATGGCATCGACTCGGGACAAATACCTCATAAAACCCTGAAATAGAAATAAAACAAGAAACGCAATAATATATACAAATAAAGCCGAATCTCGGACGAACGAAGACCAAAACTCGAAGATTTGATAAGCAAAAATCGTGCAAAACGACCACTTATCAGTAATCATAATCATAATCGTAATCATAATCATAATGATAATCATAATCATATTCGTAATCATAATCATAATAATAATAATAATAATAATAATAATAATAATAATAATAATAATAATAATAATAATAATAATAATAATAATAATAATAATAATAATAATAATAATAATAATAATAATAATAATAATAATAATAATAATAATAATAATAATAATAATAATAATAATAATAATAATAATAATCATGTGCGTCCTTCTCTCTCAGTTTCTTCATAAAGTTACCTGGAATCCTGTTTATCAATGCAGCAAGAAGCGTGTCTTCATCCAACTTTTGTTCGGATTCTGCATCCCTCTTGCGTTTGACACTATGACTATATTGTTGGTGATCGGACTTATCACTACCGTTGTCAGCATCAACTTCCTCCTCTGTTTCTTCATCCAAATCATCATCGACGTGTTCTTGATCCTGTCTATTCTATATTGCAGATTCTCTTTCCTTTGGAACGATCTCATGTTCTTCAATGTCGTCGTGAAGTATGTCCTTGATAGTTGTACTCTCAAGTGTGGTGCCGAGGGTTGGTGATGCCATTTTTGGAACCTTGGGAATGAATTTGCTCGTCCGGGCTCAATCAGTTTTATCCTCTCACATATCCAAAACTACAATAAGTAAGATTATATTAGTAAAATATTTTAATCATCTATTTTACCAACAAATCTCATAGTCGATTAATGTAAGTTGTGATTTTTACATGCAACAAGGTGGTGCATCCCTTAACATGTGATATTTTTTTCTTTAGCTAGTCTGGATAAAATAAATAAATAAATCAACTATATACTTGCCCCAATTGTAAACCCCCATGTCGTCAATGTGTTCGCATAAATGAAAAATCCACCAATTAATGAGCTCGCCATCTGTTGCAAAGAAGCATGTTGCCAGTACGTGCAGTATGTTTATGTGCACAACATCCTCGATGTCTTCATGTTTGGTGCTCCAAATATACTTTAGTAGTTCAATCTTCAGGTTGTAAAATTTTAGTTGTTCGTTGAAACACGTTGTTATATTTACAAAAGTGTTTTTAACTCTCTTTCTTTCAAACTAAATTCTAGTTATTACTTAGTGGGCTAAGTGTCATGGCTTAGTGGGCTAAGTAGTGATTAGTGGGTTTTATTGTGGATTTATTCTAACTTCCTAAACTAACCCACTAACCCATTATCTTGAGTGTTCTTGTGGTTGGTTTCCTTGCAGATCATGGGCTGAGGAGTGGAAGCTTGGCAAGTCTATAAATACCAAACTCAAGACTCAAGAATGGGACAGATTTTCGAAGAAACATAGAGTGTGCTGAAGTGCTGATCTTGAATATTTTTAGAGTGTTTCTAGGATCTGTTGTACGTACTCTTTATGAGTACATTCTTTGAAATCTAGAATTTTTAATATTTTTCTTTTAGTATCTAGATTTGATTGTAAGAATAATCTTGAAAAAGATTCATTCATAAGGAAGAAGTTTTCGCACCTCTTCTGTTTGTATTCTTAGAATACTGATTTTAATATATTTTTCCGTCCTGTAAAGGGCAAGTTCACAAGTCTTTACTTGTGAACATTTTTACTTCTGAGAGTTGTCTTTTAATCTTTATATTTCCGCTGCATGTTATCTCAAGTGTCACAACACTTCAGATAACATCTCTGTATAATACGAATTCGGGACCATAAATTCTTTCATTCGTGATTACGGAATTTCCGTACAGCAAGTCCAAAATCTGGTTTGTGGGCTCTTTTGATAGTGATGTTTGTTGCGCCGGATCTGATTCCAAATATGAGATTGCATTCCTGCGGCGTGATTATCAACCTTTTACCCCCGGTTCTTAACGTTTTTTTTCCTTGTCGTAAAACATTATTAACTTTGCAACACCCTTTTGTGTACCTGTGGGTTGGTTTATCTGGAAGTTTGCAACATGTATTTGTAGCAAAATAAGTCCAACAATTAAATCGATTGTAGCTAATTATTCACAATTCGACTATCATGTAACCACAGTTTTTTTAGCAGACATACTTCAACCTCTACAGCATATGATCAAACGGAAAATAAGTCGATTATATAAATTATTCACCAATCGACTATCATGCAATTACTTTATTTTTTTTCAGCAGACATACTTCAACCCTTTCAATATTTAATCTGATGGGAAATAAATCGACTATATGAGTAAATGCATGGGATGATATAAGCATAAATCAGCTAGGTTAAATTTCATTTTTATACGGGTCAAAAAGCATGTTCAAGCATAAATCACGCATTAATCGACTACCAACAATTTTATAACTGAAAGGGGGATTCATATCAACATCAAGTTTCCGTATATCGTTTTGAGCTTTCTTCTTACTCTCGCCTGCACAAAACGAGAAAAATGTTTCATGCACAACACAATTGGGTTAAATAGTAGAATAAAATTTAGAAGACTAATCACTTACGACTGGATTTTCCTTTAGTCGGCATTTTCTCTTTGATCGACTGTTGTGCGTTCGTGTAGCGGCGGAAGGGAAAATAGCGTTGTACTGTGCCGCAATCCGAGTTAGTCCGATACGCAATTTTCGTAGTCGATCGCGGTGTTCTCACTAGTATTTTTCGAAGCCGGAACCCTAATAGACTACAAAGACGTCACTCGCAGTAAATGGTGTTGGGAGAAGATGATTCCGATGAAATACAACTAGGGCGGAGGGAAGAACCCTAGTTAGTCCAGAATAGAAGTTTTTGGGAGTCGATTTGGGGAGGAAATAATGAGCGAAATTTTTGGGACATGTGTATTTGAATTTCTGTAATTTGGGAGAGCTCGTGATCGTGCTGTTGAGGTGGCCGACTAGCGTGTGATCGTGTTAATGAGGTGGCAGAGGCATAAATAGAAAAATGATTGGCTGAAATTAGATATTGACTTTTCTCAAATGGTGCAAAATAGTTTGGCCATCTCCCCATTAAAAGAAGTATTGAGGGTTATAGTCCCGCAAGGGATGGCCTAGCGGTTGGAGCAAATGATTATGTGTCAATCGACCCAGGATCAAGTCCCCTTGCCAACGGTCGCTTGTCACACATGGTTAGCCTAGTGTGATTTATGTCTCTTGTATTTTTTGCAAGCTATTATACAAGAGTGTAGGTTTACCCAATGCACCTATATGGTTGGCTGCAGGTTCCTTCATTAAAAAAAATATTGATGGATCAAATAGGTTGTATATAATATAGAGTAAGAAACAGTTTGCCCCCCTAAACTACTGGTCGATTTTCACTTTGCCCCCCCAAAGAAAAATAATTTGCACGTTCTTACCAGAACTCCAATTTTTGTTGCACTGCGCCTCAAAAATGGAATTTTCAGGCCAGTTTGACCGGAACCCAAGGCACGCACGAATCACGTGACTTTGGCTGGGGCAAATATGTCCTTTTACATATATTCTTCATTTACTTCTTCCTAATCCAATTTATGTCGTCCAAACCCACCATATTGCACTCCAAAAAATTTGGCCAATGCTTTGGATATCTCTTTTCAATGGAATTTTATTAATCGAACTGCCAATTCGAGTATTGAGTTGGGGATAAAGGACGCTGGTGCCGGAGGCATGATTCAAATATCGTCGGTTGATTCCAAAGTTTTGTATTTCCCACAAGGTCACTATGAGCAGTCTTAATAATGTCGATTTTGGGGCTTTACCCAAAATTCCGCCGATGATTTTTAAAGGGCCGCCAAAAAAATTCACGGTGATGGCCCAAATTTTTACATTCTGAAAGTTTTTTGTTCATTTCGAGCAAATTGATCAAAATAACTTTTAACGAAAAATAATTAAACAGGGCAAAATATGGTTCATGTTTTCTTGTGGAATAATTTATGTTTGAACTAAAATTGATGATGACGATGAGCAATTTCTCTACATGTGTTAGTCTGCGTTGTAGATATATATTCTTGCCAACTTTTTTCACATATTTTTATTTATTCTTGTTTGATTTGTGCAGTACTGAGACTAGAACTAAAAAAGAAAATTGATTTATAGAGAGAGAGAAAAGAAACTTTGTCAAGTGCGTGTGGGTTTCATGCGGAATTTGCAAAGAAGACGCACAAGGAAGAAGGATACATTTTTTTTCTTTTATTACTTTTTTATTTTTTAAGTAATGTGACAATTTTACCCCTGAAAATCTCACGTGCGTGGCGCATACTTAAGATGCCGGTGAATATTGCCTAAAAATGCCACTTTTTGGGTATTGTGCAACAAATTAGCTAGTTCAGGTAAAAATGTGCAAAAACAATTTATTTAGGGGGCAAAGTGCAAATCGACCATTAATTTAGGGGGTGAACTGTGTTTCACTCTATAATATAATAGATTGTTAAGTATCGATATAGATATTGAATAAATAAACATCCTCATTATCATCACAACCTAATACTAATTAGACGAGATAAAGTAAGCCAAGTTAAAAAAAAAAAAGTCATATGAGTTGGCGAAGTTGATATGTGTAACTTAAAAGAATGAGTTTGCTTTTGAGAAAAATTCAATCATAGAGAACTGGAAATATAGAAAGCGACCGGTTACTAGAAAAATCACAAAAAATGCCTATTGGTAATTTGACTTGGAGTGGCGTAAAACACATACTTGACTATTTCCTTAGTTATCAGAATTAATTTTTTTTTTTTGAGAAAATTATCAGAATTAATTAACAATAAACAGATCATCCAATATTAATTAGCTACCAGTATATCATCTCATTATATTCTATCTCATCATATCCAACCATCAACTATCAAATATATCATCCCCCAAAATCCCATATGTATATACTCCTACTCAAATGTTTTTATTACTGGATTATCATCCAATATTTCGTACAAATTACTACGTCGTCAAGCGGAGATGATAATCCTAAATCATGTGCCCCTTCTTCGTGTGGCAGAATTCGCAATATTAGCTATCCTTTCCGGCTCAAGACTGATCCAATAGGCTGCGGTCATCCCAAATACGAACTATCATGCGAAAACAATACAACTTCAATATATTTCAATTCTCAAAAATACCTTGTCCAAGTAATCAATTACCACAACTACACAATCCGTCTTACCGATGCTTCCATACAATTAAACGACAGTTGCTCTTTTCCCAATCACTCTCTATCCGCCTCCGATTTTGTTGATCCTGGTTATACTTACAATAGCAAAAGATACTATGCATTTTACCTTACTAAAACATGGCCTATTACATTTATCAGCTGCCCTTATCCAGTCAACAATACTCAACATTCACTTCTTCTTGATACTTCTCAATATTGTGCAGACGGTTTCAACGAGTCGAATAGTAGACACAAATACATAAAGTTCGGCCCGTTGAATGGTTCATCTATAATGGATATGTGCAGAATAGATCGCATGGTGATGACTTCATTAGATCTAACATATAAAAATGAAGGATTGGTTTTGTCTAATCTCTCCCAAGTCCATAGTTGCCTGATATATGGGTTTGAACTTTCAGTGTTCATTTTGCATTGTCGTTCATACTGTCAAGATTGTAGGTTTACAGGGCAAAGGCCTACCTGTGTTCGTAACGATTCGATTGGTAAGATTAAAAGTTATTTTCAGCTTAAATGCAAATAATCGAACAACTTTTGCTTTCTCTTTAAAGTAGTAATTTAAAAAAATTATTACAAATTTCTTAGAATATTAAACTCTTATTATTCTTAAAAATGCAGGTGCAGTGCTTCTTAACAACCGCTTCATTTTTGGTAAGAATTCTCCAACTTTCTTTTGATTTCCATTTAATTAAGTCATCATATATGCATCTTGTGTTGGATATGTTCCAACGTGATACATACACCTATAAGAACATCTTTATTGGAGATATAATAACTAAATGATACAAATTTCACTAATAGTTTAACCTTTCGGTTGAGATGGTCATTAAATATGGTATCAAATCCCACAAGCCAAATGAAAGGTCCTGAGTTCAAATTCCACTGTCACCCATTTCAAAATGTTTAAGTGCAATGCTTCAAGTGTAATTCGCATACACTTAAGGGGATGTATTGGAGATATCTTATGTATAAAATAAAGAAACACTGGGCAACCCTAACAAACTCTAATGGTAATTTTGTAATTATTTATTTTTAATATTTTTTCTCTACTAATTTCTAACTATAATTTTTAACAATTATCGAAATTGAAACTAACCCGTGAAGAATCCTACTCCTCTATAATTATTTATTTTTAATATTTTTTCTCTACTAATTTTCTAACTATATAATTTCCAACAATTATTAATCTCTTATTTTTCATCAATATATCTCAAATCTTAAAAGATAAAGATAGAAATTTGATTTGTTAAATCATAATCTATTTATATGGATTATAAATCTTAATATGTAAGATTGAAAAAAACTAATGTTATATAAAATATGAATAATACTATATTATTAAATTTTACTATGTTAGTGTACTATATTATCTTATTATGTATTAAATTGATTATTTTTTTGTTTACTTTTGAAATAACATCTCGTGCATCGCATGGGAAAAAATGCTAGTTAATATTAAATGATACATTTCACTAATAGGTTAAGCGTTATTCAACAATCTTCAAGGACAATCATACAAAAATATGAGCGGACCGTGAGCCATTTAGATAGGTCCTTACACTTACAATAAAAACAGACTTTAGTATATTACTCACTCAATCAACACAATAACAAGACTCACTCAAGAACTCTATTTTTCTATCTACACTTTTTTGTTCTTGTTTTTTTTTTCATATAATACAAATCAAAAACTACAAAGACTATTTATAAGACTTTCCTAATATGTATCTACCATAATACATGAAATTGAACATGCAATCAATAATGTTCTCCCCTAACCTAGTACGTGGATCAAACCAAGAGACACATTCATGTATACTTTCACATTCATGAATCTTCAATACATTGAACCTTGATTAATGAATCTAGCTTAATTTCCAACACGCCCCGCCCCTAAGATTGATTCTCGCATTGCAAGTTGACTCCGCAACTTCTCAAATAATTATCTCTTCAGGGGTTTCGTGAAGATGTCAACAATTGGATCTTTGGACTTCACGAACTTCACTTTAACTTCCATCTTTGCAGTGCACTCTTCGATGAAATTATACTGAGTATCAATGTCTTTGTTTCTATCACGAAACACTGATTTTTTTGCTAGTGAAATTGTGGACTTTTTATCGACGAAAACTTCTGTCGAACCTTCTTGATCAAAACTAAGCTCATTTTATAAGATATTTAGCCATATTGCATGACATTCACTCGATGTCATTACCACATACTCAACTGAACGCTGCTACTCCAAAGTAGAATATAAAATCACTTGTACTGTTTCGCTCATCGGGATCTCCAGCCCAATCGACGTCATTATATCCGGCTAGCTTCATTATGTTCGTTGCAGGGTCGAACATACACAAAATGGTAATTCCTTTAATATAGCGGAGTAACCTCTTTGATACTTTGAAGTGATACTCTTTTGGGTCCTCCATGTATGGCTAACAGGACCAACTACAATAGAATATCTGGACTTGTGCACGTAAGATACCTCAAATTTCTAGCCAAGATTTTCAATGAGGTTTGATCGATGGACTCTCCTTCAAGGTGCTTCGACAATTTGTCTCCAATGTCAATTGGATTACTAGTTTCCTTGCAATTATCCATTTTGAACTTTTTAACCACATCTTCGCGTAGCCCTCTTAGGCGATGAAGAGGCCATCATCTCGTTGCTTCACTTTAATACCAAGAAAGTGAAACATCAACCCAATGGTTGTCATCTCGAACTCATTGGATATCTCCTTTTTAAACTCATCAAATAACTTCATATTGTTCTCCTGTAAATATCAAATCATCAACGTACAAACACACAATTAACATATCACCTTTATCGACCTTCATATACATCGCATGCTCATGTAAACATTTTTTTAATCTATTTTTCAAAAAAATATTGATTAATGTGGCTATTCCACGCCCTTGGTACTTGTTTCAAACGATAAAGTTTTTTATTTAATTTCAACACATTATTCTCTTGACAAAGAACCAAGTAACCTTAGCTTCTAGTTGGTCAATGTAGACCTTTTCTTAAAGAACTCCATTTAGAAATTTTTATTTCATATCCATTTGATATGTGTTCCACTTCTTTTGCTTGCATCCTTTGAGAACAAGCCTAGCCTTGCATCGTTTCACCTCGATTTTGGAATTCTCTTTCACCTTGTAAACCCATTTAACTCGGATTGGTTTATTCCCCGACGGTAAAGAAGTAAGTTCCCAAGTATCATTGTCCTTGATGGCCTCAATATATTCGTTTATGGCCTCTCTCCACTTCTAACGTTTTGATGTCTCCTCAAAATTGATAGATCTGTATGCAACAATAAAAAAAAATAAGTTTGGAAACTGATCGAGTCGTTCATAAATATCATGTAGTGACCTTGTCTTTCGAGGTCATTCGCTACTTGGACTTTCACCTTCGAATGAAGATGCAGGTCATGACGGTGGAGTTACGTCATCTAGGGGCTCATCTTCAAATTCCTTCATTGTTGCCTCTGATGGATAGAATTTGTAATGCTCTTTTTCTTGAGCATTCCAATACCACGAACTCTTCTTACCAGACACAACGTCTCGACTTATTCTTATTTTTTCCTCAACAGGATCACATAACTTGTATCCTTTTGATGTTTTATCTTACCCAACAAAGATATACTTTTGGCTTTTGTCATCAAGCTTCCTCTGTGGTTGGTACGGAACATGGATATGGGTAATACTTCCAAAAACTCTCAAATGTGCTATGCTAGGCTTGAATTCATTCCAAGCCTCTTGTACTGTTTGGTAAAAAAACACTCCTCAATAAAATCCGGTTTAATAGATAAACACCACAATCAATGAATTCATTCCAAACTCATTATTTTTTTGGACTGTAACATGCATCGAACCATATTAATGGATCGATTCTTCCTATACACGACACTGTTTTGCTGGGGTAAGTAAGCCAGGGTAAGGGGTCTACGAATACCATTCGCATCACAAAACGCAAACTCCACCACGGCCTCTACCTCTGCCTCAAAATCGAGCACCATCATATATTGGTTAGTCGAAATGGTTTGCCTTTGCTTGAAAGGCTTGTTCTACTTTGGGCCCTTTATTTCGTCTTTTGATCTTCTCCTCATGGACTTCTAATTTTCCCAATAGCTCATTCAATTTAAGACTCTTAATGTCGTTGAACTCTTTAATTTCCACGACGATGTAATCGAACATCGGCTCAAGGGATCAAGTATTTTTGCGACAACTTTTTTTCTCTTCCATTTTATCACCATTTCTCTCAAGCTAGTTAACGACCAAGACTACCCTTGAGACATAATCCGATTTTTTTTTTTCTGAGCCTTTCATTTTCAAAGACTCAAACTCTCCACAAAATGATTGGAGTGGGTTTACCTTATCAATGCCCTTGAAAGCATCAGTAAGAATATCCCATTCTTGGTTCCCTGCAGTAGCTTGAGAACTACACTGAGTTGGATGATGGGTAGGGCTCTTTTATCTGTCACATGGAATTCTTCGATTGCCTTCTTTTGGACTTGCCTTAATGAAGCCATATTCCCCGGTTCAACATATTTTCTCTTCAATTGCTTCCCTAACGTCTTGTCCACCAAGGAAATTTTTGTATTTGTATGCTCTATTGATCATAGTTCTCTCTAGTAAGATTTTGAAATGTAAAAGCTCCACTCGTGGTTGCCATTGTTATTTCTCTAAAACGTGACTTTGATGCCACTTTGTTCGATTGATTTAACAATACAGAGTGTATAAACATGCAACAGAATAAATCAATTTAGAGATGAGGAGTGGTAGAAGAGATAAAACACACTTTAGTATATTACTCACTCAATAAACACGATAACAAGACTCACTCAAGAACTCTTTTTTTCTCTATAGACTTTTTTTTTCTTCTTTTTGACACACTACAAATGAAAAATTACATAGACTATTTACAGGACTTTCCTAGCATGTATCTAGCATAATACATGAATATATAATTAATAATATTCTTCCCCCAACCATGTACATGAATAAAACCAAGAGACAAATTCATGTATACTTTCACATTCATGAATTCTAGATAATTCAAGAACCTTCGAAACCTTGAATCTTGATTGATGAATCTATGAATGTGTGGAGAAGATAATATAATCATAGAACGTCAAAATATTAAACGAGAATTTCGGATTGAAAAGGTAAACGAGCAAAATAAAAGATGAATGGGGTACCGATAGAGGTGGTCAAGAAAAAAATGCAGTGGGGCAATGGATAAATGATGGCGGAGCAATGTGGAAACATTGGAAGAGAGACAAAGGAAAGGCAGTAGTAGATCGGTGGTGAAAAAATTGTAGAACGATATTGGAACAATCAACTAAAAGTATGAGCATTAGAAAGAGAAATGGTAGAAAGTGAGACATTGAGAAGAAATAGGGTTTATATAGAAGTTTTTGGGCGGTAAAATGAACTGTCGCACTTAGGTATAGACAATCTCAAACCAGATGTACGGCTATGATATAATGGTCTAAAATAGATGGACATTAATTCAGTGAAAGTAGATTAAAGTATCGATGAAGGGTTATTGGGCCAAAGACCCCAATAGCAAGTTCATCATTGATGAAGATAAGGCGAAGTAGGTGGCCTTATCAAGACAATAAATGATGAGTTCGCAAGTTGCATATAAATATATATATATATATATATATATATATATATATATATTTAATATTATCTAGGGTTATGTGATATTATCTTTACTACTACTTTCTCTCAAATGACCTTCGACCATAATTTGAGCGTTGGAGAGGTTCCACTAGCTCAACTCGGTGTTGCAGATGGCGGGAGTCAAGCTTTGTGGCAACGAAGAACTCGTGTTTGGGAAGAAAGTTTTGGGCATGCAAAACTTGCACTACCAATACGTTTTGGATACACTGACTATAAGCTCAAATTAATGGAGAATGTTCCTAGAGTCAATTGACCTACAAGTCCTCCAATATACGTATATTCATATTTTTTTATATTTAATATGTAAAATGAATAAAGGGGCAACAACCTAAGAGAATTTACTTGCAAAGTTAGTTTCTATTACGAATGTTCTTTGTTAAGTTAGTGGTCATTAAGGAAGCACACCTAGAAAGATAAGTCTCATCTTGGGAGCTCACTTAGAAAGACCCTACACCTGGTTAAGTTTACCAGGTATTCTAATACAGTAGATCTATACATTAACATAGATATACATATAGGAGTGTGTAAGTAGTGAGTTGTATACATGCCAACGATGAGACTAAATCTAGTGAAACTCACCAACTGTAGAACAAAATAAAAACTCTTAGAAAGTCAGGTTTCATTTTGAGAGCAAATTTAGAAATTGAACTTTTATATGATATAACTTAATACAACTCCACAAAATACAAAATCACAACATTCACTAAAAAGCACACATTAAGGATTTGATTGGTTCAAGGAAAATGATTAGTAAAAATGTGAAATTATTAGGTAAATTGATTTTCATGTTTGGTTGCAAGGTAAAGTGCTAGGTAATGTAATTACTGGGAAACAGTCGAAAATACATTACACTAGAACTAGGAAATGCCATGTAATATTATTCTTCTCTCTTTTCCCTTCTCTTTCTCTCTCCCTTTTTTATTCTTTTCTCTCCCATCTCTCTCTCGTGCTTCTCTCTCTCTCATCTCTATCTCTTCTCTCTCTCCTTTCTCTCTCTCCTCTCTATCTCTTCTCTCTCATTTCTCTCCTTTCTCTTTCTCCTCTCTATGCCTTCTCTCTCGTCTCTCTCCTTCTTTTCCTTTCCTCTCTCCTCTTCCTCTTCTCACTCACACACATCATAACAATAAATTATTAAACTAGATTCATATTCAAAGTTTTTTTTTTAACATTACAGTTTTCTTTTTCTTTACTTTTTACGTTTTGATAAAAAAAAATTACTCCATTTATTAATTCATTGTATTTTTACTTTTTTTTTCCCTAGAAACCAAACAAATATAAGGAAAATAATTTTACACAAAGTCATTTTCATCACCATTTTACTTAGGAACCAAACACAACTGGGATATCAAAAGTCCTTGATTTCCTTTTCCTTTACATTTTTTTTCCTTATATTGAAATCCATGAACCAATCAGAGCCTACCACTCGTATATGAATGCACCCACGAACAGTGAAAACCAAGTGAATACATAGACATCAAATAATAAAATATAAATCAAACTCTTGGGATGGCTTCGATGGTTGTTGGGCAATTTTTGGAATGACAAAGGGAGACAATAGTACTAGTGCTGAGAATATGACGTAGAAAAAAAAAACACGGAAAGGCAATTGTGCAACGTATTAGATTATTAATTTAGCCTTTGATTGAGTGGACTACATAGTATAAGTTGGGTGGGCTAAATAAAATAATTGGGTACATATTCTGAAAAATAATGCAATAGAAAATAAGTTCAAATTTACCCTTATCTAAGAGTGGACTTCTTCCTAGCTCAACATTGGATTGCATCAATTTTCAATGATCGAGAAAGAAAGAAATATGAGTAAAGAAAACTAAAGAATAAAGGAAAAATAACAAATTGGGGCAACCATATTTTTCTAACAAAATCACAACTAATAAAGTAAAAAGTTAAGTTTGGTGAAATCATATTGTCCTTTGGCCAATACATTTTTGAAAATATCAGCTAGTTGTGCATGTGACGGGACAAATGTGGGATGGATATTGCTGGTGATGATATCACGAACAAAATCACAATATACTTCAATGTGTTTTTTCCGTTCACTAGATACTACATTTTGAGATATGTATACAACTGCTTGAATATCAGACTGAAGAGACATAGGTCGAGTACGAGACACTCCAAGACATAATAAAAGCTGAAGATTGAAAAATTGTGTCTTGCCTTTTCATTTTTCAAGAAATGGGCTGAGTCCCCACGAAACACCAACCACTCTGGTTAATTAATACTTAGGTTCTCCCTCATTAAAATATTCGATAACCACCAAATAATTCATTTAGTGGTTAATAAATTAAAATTTCTTTTCGTCAGTCTTACTCACTTAATTCTATGTCCAAACAAATCTTGTTTATATAGGAATCTAAAAAGAGTTGTACATGAAAAGAACTAAGAAAACAGTTCCTTCTCTACCAAGTATTTAGTAATTATTAATAAATAATTTTGGCCAAAAAATCTCCGATTAATCAGTAATTAAATTATCCCGCATTAAAATATTCTATAACCACCAAATAATTTATTCAGTGGTTAATAAATTAAGATTTCTTTTCGCGAGTCTTACTCGCTTGATTCTATGCCCAAACAAATCTTGTTTATATAGGAATCTAGAAAGAGTTGTACATGAAAAGAACTAAGAAATTAGTTCCTTCTCTACCAAGTATTTAGTAATTATTAATAAATAATTTTGGCCAAAAAATCTCCGGTTAATCAATAATTAGATTCTCCCGCATTAAAATATTCTATAACCACCAAATAATTCATGCAATGGTTAATAAATTAAGATTTCTTTTCGTGAGTCTTACTTGCTTAAATTATTTGATTATGACGGATACAAAATCCACCTAACTAGGACTTGGTATAAGCAAAACTCATAAACTACTCAAAAATTATTTAGCAATCCCATATTTCAGAGATGTGGATTTGTTCCGATAATTAATTTCCACCCATTAATTCATAAGGTCAATACCTATCACTACGGGGATCACTTGACTCAATATAGAAATATCATTCATTGTGACATCAAAATATATATCATCAATAAATGTGTACATTGGTTACTTAGGGATTAGTTGGATTAGCTGAGTACGTAATTTGCTGCCGACTAGAAATAATACAGTTTCGTTTGAAAAAGTGATGAAACAATTATTTCACGTCATCCGGTACAACAGATGGCGATTGGGCTACTACAAAAAGCCAAAACAACTAACTACCAAAGTCATTCTCTGGTTACATTACTGTACTAAAGACATATTACTTAAGTATTGTGTAATACTCCATTTTGATGTATTAACTTTATATTTTAAACGAGCTATCAAAATAATCTTATGTGTACTACATCCAAATCAACACACTATTTAGGGCTTGTTAGGTGACCTATATCGGATTGGTTTGAGTGATATGAGATTGAATTAATTTTCTACTAACTAGTTAATTATTTAGTTAGTTAATTATTAAGTTAGTAAGATGTTCACTTTATATCTAATTTGTCTATAAAAAAATTATTTAATAAAATTAGTAATTTGAAGGTTAAAATAGACTTTTACTTGTCCATCAACCCCTATTAAATTAATCTCAGTGAGAGGGGTGCTACTAATTTAATGAAATAATAACATTTAATAGCGGATTTTGATTTTACTAGCAGGTTTGAAGAAGTATGAATCTTGTCAACCGGACGTGTTGCTAGCCCCTATTATTTACTTAGTAGAACATTAAGCGGTAACCTAGCGATCCCCTAGAATACTATTAGACTAATATACTCCTGCAATTAATTAAATGCAGTGAATGACGTAATGCAGATTCTCATAAAATTATAATATACTATTTTATTAGATTATTAATAAAATTATGTAACTAAAATAAGAATTTTAGTCTACTATCCCAACACTTTTCAATTCTTTGCCGCAACAATTACAAGAAACACCTCTCTCAAAAAAAAAAAAAAATTACAAGAGATGTAGCACCCTCAATGATTTAAAAGAAATTTTAGAAAACACGGACTTTATTAAAAACTTTTGGAACAAATTTGAACTTTGAGAAAAACCACTTTAAAATTTTAGAACCATTTTCCCTTTACTTCAAATCTAACCCACAATCGGAAAATAAGATTTTTCAGAGAGTGTACCATAACATGAACGGGATTTTGAAAGTAATCTTGAGGTGGCGGAATAATCTACATAAAATATTACCGGGGTTTAGAAAACACTCGTAAGACAGCGGAAAGAAATAAACTTTATTTAAGATAACCCCGTTTAATAGACTGGGTTCCCGAATCAGAGTACAAAAATTAAGAATCGATATCTTGGCTAGATATTTTAGAAATCGTTGACGTGGTAAAAATCTGAGTAAAACAGTCAAGGCATCAAGGCTAGCGATTCCTCGAACTCCACTCCGCCGGCCTCCTAAATAGCTTGGAGAACCTGAAAAGATAATTTGCATAAAAGCATGAGCCCAAACACTGGCTCAGTAAGGACATTAGTCTTAGTCTGACGAACTCACGCCTCTCTCACCGTATCACTCACGACCTATGGGAGTCCTAAAGTCCCTGTCTATGTTATTTTCTGTCTAAGGCTTTTACGTCATAATTGTATTATGCTATAGTATTTCATCGACGCGTTAATCACGACATATAATCACGCCACCAATAATTAAACATATAACTTCACACATGAGCACATAATAAAAGTTTGGTTTAGCTTTGAAAGCCATTTGAAATTCACTTAGAAAATCATGTGCGGATTCGTTTTCCTTTAGAAATCATTTCTTAGTTCATTTTGGAACTTGTCTTGTACAAAATATCCCTTTCCACGAAATTCCCCTTTTTTTAGAACGAAAACCCCTTTTTAAAACTCTTTTTAAAATCATTTTTCTTTCAAAATCTTTCGTATGCAAGTATGCACATGTTGGGATCCCTAACGTAAGCATCGGCAATAGACGTTTATATGCTGAGCCCGGTCATTCGGTGGGAGCTAACCACCCTGTTGTTCTATAGTAACTGTTGTTGGGATACCGGCCCCCCGTATCCCGTGTCTATTCAACCGTAGCAACGTTACAATTTTGACTCTTCTATAGTAGACCGTGCAATACCAATTAATGACTCGATGAATGCACGCAAGTCAAAGATCTTAATAGCAACACGAGAATAATTCCAATTATATCATTCACGTAATTCGAAGGAATTAAATCACATAATTCGGAAGTAATTTCCGAGGATATAGTAAGCACATATAGATTAAACATTAGTAATAAAGACACATATACTTTTACACGTATATACACGTAGGCACTTATCCGTATTTATATACTTATACATATACGTATATACTCTAATTTATAACTATGGGTTACAAGTTTCCTCAACCCGAGGGGAGTACGCCTATAACATCATAGATCTAAACTATCGATATACATATGCATATACTTATATATATACATACTTACACCTCACAAGAGTAAACCACATAATTCAAATACACATAATGAAATCACACTTCTTGATTAAGGAACCATCGGAAATCTAATTCATTATAAGTACTAGCACATAGTAATTTCGAAGAACAACCTATTGTTCTAATCATAGATTAGTCTAAGCATATGTCTTAGATGTAGCTCAATACTCATAGGTAACTTCATCTATGATCAATTATTATGTTAAGTTATGCCTCAAGAGTTTAAACCATGCTCACAAAGGACCCTTTGATTCAAGTAGTTTACTTTTTAGGAAAATCGGACAGTTTTGACACTTTTAACTTTAAAAATACATTTCTCTTAGACCATAACTTCGAAAATTCTAAAACTTTAACAAAATACTCCTGTGTCAGTGGAAAAGACTCATTTAAAACAGTTTTCCAAAATAACCAGTAGCCTAAGAGAAATAAGTAAAACAGTACAGTAGTATGGTCACACTTTCAGAAACAGAACCAACCACTTTAAAAATATCCAATAAATCACCATTTTGTTAAAACACTGTAAAACTTTGCAGAAAACTGTTTTTATAAGGTATAAATATATTCCAAGTGGAATCAAGGAAATCAAATTAGGAAAACATCGATTTTAAAAGCAAATTCTCAGCTGACTCAAAAACTGTACAGGTTTAGTAAATAATTCATATCTTAATCATCCGAAATCCGTTTGATGATTAAAATATATCAAATTAAAGATAACAGAAAGATCTCGTTACCCATAAACTTTCGTGATTTTAAGAAAACAGGGCATCTATGAAACATGCAGTAAACTCCGAGACTGAAAACCTGAAAATTCGTTAGTGATCTATATCTACATCTTTGATCAAAGCAGATCTGGCAGTTTAGGCACTATGACTTCAGAAATTCATATCTCCTAAACCTTAGATCCAAACCTGATGATATTTGGAACTCATGTTCATATCTAAGTCTAGTTTATATGGTTAAAACAGTTTATGAAGAAACTTAACCATGTAAGAGATATACTCAATTTAGTGCAGTAACACAAGCAGAATTTCAGAACAGATCCACTAACTTTAAAAATACCAATTAATTTATACCTTTACTTAAACACTACCAAATTTTGTGTAAAGTCAGTTTCTTAAGTTTATAATCATATTTAAGTGGAATCAACTCAATAAGATTAGTATAAAACGCTATATAATACATAATTCGTGGATGACTCCGAAACTGTGCAGATTCAGAAAACGATTCATAACTTACTCAATATAAATCCGATTTATGCATAATTTATATCAACATGAAGCTAAACGAAATATCTAGACTACCATCAAATTTCATAATTTTATCAAAAGTATTACCCGATGAGACATGCAATACAATCAGAAGCTACGAAACTGAAATTCAAGTAGTGTTCATCAAGAACTTTATCTTCTAAAGCCCAAAATTAAACCACAAACATATAATTCATTAAAACCCATATAATTTATATTAATTAGGTTATTATTTCAGTAAAGACCAAGGTCCTTACCCAAGATCAAGAAATCGAAGATGGAGTAACAAAACCAAAGGCACAAGAATATACAAATTTCCTCTAACTCACTCTCCCAAATCCCAAATCCCAAATCACGTTTCACTCTCATTCCCAAATTTTCAATTCAATCTCCATTCTTGCTCGAACCCATACTAAAATCGAATTCATAAACCCATAAAAAATCAAAACATTCTCACATTTGAAGAGTTTTTCCCTTCTCAAAGAACAGCAGATTCACGTGCAAAAAAAATTAGAGGAAGCTTTAATTCTTCTCCCAACTCCGTCTCTAGAACGTTGGGGTCTTGTGATTTTTCACCTGCTGATGCTTGTACCCCTTGTGGTCTCGATGAAGCGAGCACAAGGATGGTGAAGATGGCACAAATTCTACCCAATTCAGCAGTTTCAGAACCTGCCCAAAAGATGTTCGACAAAATGTCTGAACCAATTCCGGAAAAAAAAAACATGCAGCACTTGTCAAAGCTGCATATAATTCTTTTTTTGCCAAGAATAGAGTGCCCAAGAACGGATTCCAGCTCCCCGACGTCCCCAACGAAGTGGAAGAATACATGATTTTTCAGCCCGAAGATGAAAGTAAAATCGATGAAACATTCGGCATTTGTTTATTGGGCTATTTTGCTGGTAAAACACCACGAAAAATGGCCATGGATTCACAAACGATTCTGCTATTTCGAATTTCACCTCAATTGAAGGTTTCGAAATGGGGTTTTAGGGATTGGATTTACGGGTTCATTGGGGATATGGAGAATTAGGGATTTTAGAATAGAAATAGGGGAGGAGAATGACGTGTCGCTCCACATCACGTTTTGTCGACCAAGTAGGCACTGGGTGTTGTACAACTCGACATTTAACGGCCACATAGACGTCACGTGAGCCACGTGTGCTATTTCCGTCGAAGTTAGCTGCCGACGTTAACGGCAGAACATAAAGTGATCAAAAGTGGCAAGTTTGAGGACATATTTCGTGGATTGAAATGTTTGAGGACATAAATCGTTTTAGTGGTAAAGTTTAGGGACATAAACTGTAATTTTCCCTATGGGCAACGTAGTCATGAAGTAATGCTGCTGATGAAGCTTCTCTGCTTCACCCTTCAAAACTTTCAACTTAAGATGTACTTTTTGATAAAAGCTCTAAGGTTCTTCGCTTGGATTATAGGAAATTTGTATATATATAGACAAATTTGTGCTCCATAAGCCTAGCTTGAACTTACAGAAATTAGTTATAAGGAATACAATCATGTATGATCTCTATAAGCTAATTAAATAAGGATAAATCATTTTACAATCTTTTCTATTATGTAATAAATAATAAGAAAATAAATAAAGTCTTATACAGTAAAATCTATAGGACATATGAATTAAATAATTTTCTTATCAATGACATGAAATAAGATCGATGACAGTCTTTATAATAAAACCACAGATTTCTTCAAATATTTATTAACCGAAATCTGGTGCCAACACTAAAAATCTTCTTCAGAAAATCATTTTCTGCTTATTTTGTATATTTCTTAAAAATGATTCAACTGTTGCTCAGAATCTAAATTTCAATTGTTACGTTCATAGTATTTACTTTGTCATGTTTTAATGTATTTTTTAAATATTGAATATCTAAAAGATAATATGAATAACAGCACAAGTTAACTTTATGTGAGGTTAGTTATTAACTAACTTAATGTATATTATTATTAATATTTATTTCACATAATAACACCAAAAAATTACTATGAAATACTATGTGACAGAATCACTTCTGACAATCTTATTTCAATTTGTTTTGTCAACTTTTATACGTTATTATTTTAATTGAACTGATTGAACTGCCCTGTTATCTTTAAGTTTTTCTTGTAGGGATACTTCCGGCCTACCTAGCGCTAAGGATCTTAATTGGATTTCCTTCCTTATGTGTTCTTCTAATCATTAAATTTCGAACAAGGCATTTGTCAATGTTTGGCCCAATAGAAAGATTCTTGCAAAGTAACAAAAATCTCACAACAATTCGATACTCTTACTCAGACGTAAGAAAAATGACAAGAGGTTTTCGTGAAAAACTAGGCGAAGGGGGTTATGGTTCGGTTTACAAAGGAAAACTCCGCAGCGGTCATGACGTGGCCGTCAAAGTACTCAACAAGCCTAGAGCAAATGGGCAAGATTTCATAAATGAAGTTGCAACCATTGGAATGATCCATCATGTTAATGTGGTTAAACTTGTCGGATATTGTGCAGAAAGATCCAAACGTGCCCTTGTCTATGACTTTATGCCTAACGGCTCCCTTGAGAAGTACTTATTTAGTAAAGAGACGAGAAATTCGCTTAGCTTGGAAAGGAAGTTTGAGATTGCCGTTGGAGTTGCTCGTGGAATTGAATATTTGCACAAAGGATGTAACATCCAAATTCTACATTTCGACATAAAGCCTCATAACATACTTCTAGATGATAATTTCACACCCAAAATCTCGGATTTCGGACTCGCGAAGTTTTATTCTACGGAGAATACCACGGTGACTCTCACTGCAGTTAGGGGAACAATAGGGTATGTGGCTCCTGAACTGATGAATAGAAGCATTGGAAGTGTGTCTTCCAGGGCCGATGTTTATAGCTTTGGAATGTTGTTGATGGAAATGTTGGGCCTAAATAGAGGTACGGGGCCTAATAATGAGAACAAATCGAGCCAATATTTCCCATATTGGATTTATGATCACTTGAATGAACGCAACGACATCGAAATTGGAAATGCCGACAAAAATGACTATGATGATGACGATGAGGACGACAATGCAAGAAAAATGAGGAGAAAGATGACAATAGTTGGGTTGTGGTGCATACAAATGAAGCCAAGTGATCGTCCGTCAATGAGCGATGTTTTAAAAATGCTCCAAGGGGAAATCGAGAATTTGCAAATTCCACCTCAGCCTTCCCAATCACATGATATTGAATACTTCAACGATCAAAATTGGGAGACAGAGTCAACTGGTTCCATGGCCTTGTTGTGTAATGATTCTTTAACTGGTCATTGAGAGTGGTAAGTAAGGATTATAAATTAGTATGTTGTGCAATGAATTGACATTTGCTAAGACTAATGGGATAATAGCAATAATACTTTGAATTATTCCTCAAATATTTTATCTAATGTTATTTTATTATGAAGTAATGATTTCCTTTTCTGCTATTTTTTGTAGGATCGACATGAATATGTATGAATTGTCATCTTCCAACAATTCAATATGACCAATATCTTCAGTTAAAATAGAGAGTAGCCAAATATAGGGTTTATTCCTCTCAAACAAATTTGGGCTTTATTGTACTATGTACTTCTGTTTTTACTCTAATTGTTAAAAAAATCATCATATTTGTTATAGAATAAATTATATTGTAAATATGTGTGTGATAATGGATTAGTGTGTGTACTCTGAATTTTCAGAATATCAAACTTGGTAATACAGTAGAAGAAAGAGAGGATAATTCGGCTGAAGGAATCATTACATTTTTCATTCATATGTTGCGGATATATATACACAAAGTTTAAAAGTTTTGTCATGCAATGACTAGGGATTCGTATAGAATATGTGATTATTAATTCCTAAATCCCTTCAATTATGCAAGTTATTAAATCGGATTACTAACCTCAGATGCTAAATTAATCATAACAAGCTTCCGTGTGTATTACGATTTTAATACTCTAGATTCAATTACTGTATTCCTACGTAATTAATTCTAGAACACAACATGAAGCACAAATCTCAATAATTGCTACGTGAGAGATTAACTATATTCCTATGTTAATACCACAAAGTCTCTTCTACCGCATTTCTAATTATTCACCCGATCTTCCGATTTATGCGACTAATAATAACACAAGAGCACATAAACTGATCAAGTTAATGCACTTAATAAATAAGTAGAAGAAATAATCCGGAATTAAACCTTTCATAAAATCATGGAAAATGGTTCATAAATCCCACATAGGTTCCGAAATAAAATCCTAGAAATAAAAGAATTAGATACTCATGATTAAAGTAAAAACAAAATTAAAATAAATCATAGAATATATAACTATGCTTGGAGTCTTCGAATTCTTCGTCTTTGTTATTGCTTCTTCGCTCTTGAAATTGCTTAAAAAAAATCTTTACTTGTGTGCTTGAATTGGTATTTTATAGGATGGGAAAGTTGGAGAAACAGACAGTCTCCTTGTGGAATTAGAATTCCCTTACTGTGCCTCTACGCCTTCTCGGACGGCCGCCTGGATTTTCAGTTATAATTCCGGACGGCCGTCTCGATTCCAGAGACTTTATTCTTCCAATGAGAATATTCGGACAGCCGTCCGAAATCCAAGTGTATTTCTCGGACGTCCGTCTGGGCTCTTGTCCTTCAGACTTTTGACTTTTTCACTTTTCGCCCACTTTTTCTTCTAAATTGCAACTTTGACCCTCTATTCATTTAGTTCTGCAATTTGTGCCTGAAACACAATAGATCAACACTTTAAGCACCAATTATCAATAAAATACACCAAAATCCAATCAAAAGATATAATTAAGTGTAAAAATATACACTTAACAACCCCCAAACTTGAACTTTTGTTTGTCCTCAAGCAAAATCTACTCATAAGCAAATAACTCAACTAGTGCATCTCATTACATAGATTAGTGACCAACTTCACGTTTTCAGAACTTGTAATTATAATGAAAATTCTTAGGCATTCGCAAGCACAAAATTCAAAAGCACTTAGTCACTTACCATTGCCCAAAACCACAAATCATGCAATTGCTTCAAGCATCCAATATTTGTAAATTAAAAATAGAAAACATTTATGCTTACATACATATGCTTGACTCCAACTACTTACCAAATTTTTCTACTCTACAAATAGCGAATATGAAGCTATTGGGATCGTTGAGGATTTTTGGCTTTCAATTGTTAAGGCTCTTTGGTTCGAGGTAGGAAATATGGGTATAAGTGGCTATTCTTCTTGAATTGAGGTGATTACGCCAAAATTTTAAAGATAGGCGTTTGAAACAATGTATTCACCTCTTAAGGACTTTAATGAACTCGATTCTCAAGAGTTCAAAAGTCGATTACTTTTGATCTTAAGAAAATGGATCGAGCTTTCAAAAACAATTCAACAACTAGTCCTTTTTTTTCTTCTAGTCTCTTCTTCTTCTTTTCTTTTTTTTTTCCTTTTTTTTTATACTTTTTTTTTTACCAAACACCAAGGGTTAATTTTTCAAGAATCTCCATCTATTCTACCTTATCAAGTAATGGCTACAAGAAAGAACACCGTTTCTACAAAGCTCAAATTAAGGTTCTAAGTATAATTTCGATAAAAAGGTCGGCTTGAAAGGCTCAAACGGTTCAAAGAAGGCTCAAATAATATCCCAAATCACTCACTACTCAATATTTCGTATAGTAAATTTCCTAAGGTGAGTTCTAAAAACGACATAGCATGATCTAACATAACTTAATTCCAAATTTAAACTACGAACGTTCAAAAAAAGCAATGCATTAAGTGTGATTCCTAGCAATAATTCATTTCTAAGTTCCGTTGAATCGAAAGCTAAACAAACATCTAATCCCTATCACAATAAAATAAGCAATTTCATCATCAAACATTGATCATCTCTCATCATCATAACTCACCGATGCATTCGACTAATGCATATTTTTTTTAAACGATAAAAGCAATAAACAAAAATATCTAAACCAAAAACCTAAGGCATGCAAACTAAATTAAATAAACACAAAACCCTGTTTTTTCACCCCCAAACTTAAAATTTTCGTTGCCCTCAACAAAATTAGAATAAAGATCAAGGATATAAAACACCTGACTAGTCGGAATCGATGTAATCAGGGTGATCCTCCCTATCTCTCTCATGCTCCTCATCATCGGAAAGCTCGGGTACGGGCTCAAGAATTGGTGCCGGTGATGGCCCCAACTCTACACAATTGGGCGTCCCACATCCCAAGTGTCGTACGATGGCTTGTCGCAACTTTCTCGACCATCGTTGGAGTGCCTCCACCGTGTTGACTTTATGCTCGACGGTAGAAAACCGGTTCCTCGTGAGTATCATCTCTCGCTCCATCATTTTCCCGGAATCGTCGATCGGCACCTGAGCTTGAGGATTTTTGGTCGTTTCTCGCTTGAGGTTGAGGAGCGGCTTCAAATTCGGCCAAGTCTTGTGGCTCGTCATGGATTGCTTCGTTCAATTGCGAGGCCGCAAAATCGGCAATTGGCTTCCGGATGTTGAGTTCTATGTCATTCGGTTACTTGGGGACTTTCTCTTTTTTACACAACCTCGTAATGAGGCTAGGGAAGAAGATTCCCTATGAGTTTTTATGCATTGTCCGCCATAGTTGATCGTAAATAATGAAATCGACATTGACCGGCTTCCCCGTGATGATGTAATATGCAAGAGCACATCGTTCGTGGTTGATTTGACTAAAAGAGGTAGTCGGATTCTTGATTAAGGTTGGAAAAGTGTGGTAGGGTGATCGTCAAGGCTATTTCCGTGATGACATTCTTCTTCATTTGTTTGTCGAATAAGGCGACGACTCCCTCAACACTAAAAGCTTCTTTGTCGGGTTGGGGAACCAACGTTTCCTTGGTGGATCCTTTCTTTCATCTCCCTTTTTTCGAAGAAGATGCTTCGCCCGTGCAGCCTCTCTTGTTGGAATACATGATTGGAAAGATTTGAAGAGATGTGGTGAGTATTGGATGAGAATCGAACCCCCAAACTAACAATTTATCGAACACCTTGTGGGAGTGCCTTGAAGCATTAGATTGTGGAGAATTTGGATCAACTCTCTAGCCTCCCTGTCAATACCAACACAATAAAAGATTTAGAGAATTTGTGATTGAGTTTTGTGTGTGAAATTTGTGAATTTGGAAGGGAAATTCGATATTTTTTTTTTATTTTTTATTTTTGGAGCGTGGGTGATTGAGAGAGAAGTAGGAGAAGGTTTTGGGAAATAATGAAAAAAATTGGATTTTCTTCCCCTTCTAAAACGCCCAAATTTCGTATCAGACGACCGTCTCGAAAATGGAACTAGTTTTCGGACGGCCGTCTCAAAAGCTGTAGGTGGGTTTTCAGTTCTGCGCTTTCGGATGGCTGTCTGGAAAAGTAAGCTATATTTCGGACGGCCGTCTCAAAAGTCGTAGATTTATTTTCGGACTCTGGATTTCCGACGACTGTCCGAGATTTTGAACTAAAATTCGGACGGCCATCTTAAATGTAGTGCTGCTAAGTCTGGCCCTTATGTTTCCTAGACGGCCGTCCATGCTTTTGCTTGGAATTTCGGACGGCCGTCTGGAGCCCCTGATTTCAAAAAATTAAATTAATTAGGACGCATACCCATAAAGATAAAAATAAAAAATAAAATTAAATAAAAATACGAAAAGCAATAAAGCTCGGGTTGCCTCCCGAGAAGAGCTAAGTTTAGAGTCTTTAGCCGGACTTTGCTTCTTTATTTTAAATTGAAACGACCGAAGTCAGTGGACCATCTTCACTATCTCCCTAATAAGGCTTTAACCGGCTTCTTTTCACTTTGAACGTGCGATCCGAATCTCGCTCATTTATCTTGACTACTTCGCGAGGAAGAATTTCTTGGACGATCAACGGTTCCGGCCACTTTGGTTTGTGCTTTCTTCGCAATAACCGAAAACGAGACTTGCACAATGGCACCAATTGTCCTTCGTGAAATTTTTGTTTGATTATATCCTTACGACCCCAATAGCTTGCATAGGCCTTCTCTCGTGGCTTTTTTGGCTCTTTGGGTGGCAACATCCATTTCCTCGCATTCTCATTACCGTCAACATCCCAAATCTTATGACTATCTCTCAGAGGAGTTGAGATTGAGTCCACAAAACAAACTTCATCCTTCCCACTCTCGTTGCCGCCATCATCTCCTGCACTCAAAGATGTTTCTCAATGGTCTAAGATCAAAACATCACAATTTTCAAGATTTGCAAAATCCATAATATCAATAGCAAAACAAGCATTATTATCACCTGGATTTTTATTAGCACTAAAAATATTAAATTTGATCGTTTGATCATGCACCGTCATCGTAAGATCACCACTAGCACAATCAATTAGAGTTTTCGACGTGGCTAAAAACGGTATCCCTACAATAAAAGGTATCTCCCTATCCTCATCTATATTAAGTATAACGAAATTAACAGGGAAGATAAATTTGTCAACTTGTACTAGCACAATTCTAAAACACCTTTTGGGTAAACTAAAGACATATCGACTAATTGAAGAGTTATAGCCGTCGGTTCAATGTCACCTAACACAAGACTTTAATAAGTGGAATAAGGCATAAGATTAATGCTAGCGGCTAAATCGATGAGAGATCTAAAAGTTTTACCTCCTAAAGTACAAGGGATAGTAAACTTACCTGGGTCGCCGGGTTTTTGAGAAAGGGGTCGTGTAAGAATTGCACTGCATTGCTCCGTGAGTTGGATTATCTTGTTCCCTTGCAATTTCTTTCCCTTTGTTACAAGGTCTTTGAGGAATTTCACCCACTTTGGCATCTTTTAAGTGGTTCGATGAATGGGATATTTATGTGAATTTCATTCAACTTGTCCAAAAAGCCTTGGTATTCGGCATCGAGTTTTTTCTTTATAAACTTTCGAGGATAACGAATTGGTGGAGCCTGTGCAATCACCGTCGCTGGTGGTTCTTCTTGAATTACTTCTTTTTCCTCAAGCTCTCTCGGTTTCTCGATTGTCCTGTTTCTCTTCTCCTTCCGTGGGGCTTCTTCCAATTGCTTACCGTTTTTCAGGGTGACTGCTTGGTAAGTCTCGGCCTTGATCGTTTTCTTTTGCGATCTTTGGGGGTATGGGATTGGTTCCACCAATTCGGCTATAGTGACTTGCGGCTTTCTTTGAATTTCTTCTTTTTCCTCGATCTTTAAATCGATGGCTTGGCAAGTCTAAAACTTCTGCTTTCGAGGGTCTTCCGTATTCGATTGCAATGCTCCTGCCGGGCGGTTCTCTTAACTCGATGCTAGTTGGGCCAATTTAATTTCTAAGTTAAGCAACAGGCTTGAGTGGCGGTCATAAATTGGGCTAACACCTCATCAGTGTGTGAATTTTGGGCCGGTGGATTGTTGCATTGATAACTTTGTTGAGGAGGGGCTTGATTTAAATTGACCTTGAGGTCTTTGGTACCCTTGCCTTTGTTGATTTCTTCCATATTTTCCTTGTGATCTCCACCCTTGATTTTGGAATTGGCGAGGTGCATGTTGACGTAGTTGAGCGATTCCACATCTTGATGGCATTGGATCGTGTAGTGAGTACCACCACAAATTTAACAGCATGGAGAATCCACGGCTTGGACTTGCTGTGGTTGATTTACCTTGATGTGCTATAAAAGAAGTTGATTATGTTGAGAAATTTGAGTTATTTGAGCTTGAAAGGCCGTAATTACATATAATTCCAAAAATCCGGGAACCTTCTTGGCTCGACTAATTGTCCTTTCGTTTGATTTTGCAGACCTGTTCATTGCAATCTGATCCAACATAATAAATTCATCAGGTATATATTGACTGATAAAATTACCTCTGGTTGATGCATCTAAAACGGTTCTCGCATTCTCGTTAATTCCTTGGTAGAAGATGTGGATTTTTCGCCATTGCTCCACTCCGTGAGTTGGACATTTCCTTAAAAGAGTTTTGAATCTCTCCCACGCCTCGAATAACACTTTTCCTTGATCTTGGACGAAATTATGAATTTCTCGTCGTATTCTTTCATCCTTCTCTGGTGGCTGTAAACTTTCATGAAAAGGTTTAGGAGTTGAGGCCACGACGAGATGGAGTGAGGGGCTTGGAACATCAACCACTGGCGAGCTGTTCCTTGCAGCGAGTGTTTGAAGAGAATTAATTGGAGCGCCTCTTGGGAAACGCCGTTTTGACGATGGGAGTTACAGGTATCGATAAAATGGACAATGTGATGATGCGGATCTTCACCTGCCAATCACTAAATAACCCGTTATTTTGGGGCATACTCAAAAGTCCTTGCTTAATCTCGAAATTATGAGTCTCAATAGGTGGATACTGGATGCTCGTGCGAAATTCGTCAAGAGTCGGGATTATGTAGTCATGAAGTGTCCGTGGCCTAACTGCTGCTTGTAGTGGAAGTCGTGGGGGTTGATCTTGGATTCGAATTCCGTTTGCATCGAGTAAATCTGCGTCTCTGCGTTCGTCTTCCTCCATTTATTCCTGAGAATAATGCAAGAAATAATTCAGTTTTTGGGTGTTTCCTAATTTACTCAAGATGTATGCATTTAGTTGGCTCCTTCAAGCCGTTCTAGAAAACATCAACCGACAATCCATCACTATGAGGAACCGGTAGGCTACGGAGTGTAGACAGACTACAAATTTTCAATAGATAGACATGCCAAAAAACATCTTCAATTTTTATTATCTATCCAATTCGGCGGTCTTGGAAAATAAAATTAAACAGTCGGCGGCTTTGGTCCAATAAAATATAACACGGACTTCGGAGTGAAGTATAGTTATAATTATATTTTATTGTTAAGTGTTTAACCATCAAATCATCTTTAAACAAATTGTTCTATGATATCCGTCACCTCGGAGTGAGATAGACATATCAGTACAATTTATCTAATAATTATCCGTTAGGAGACTTTTCTAGACAAATCTTTAATTAAAAGTGCCCGGAGTGGGAACGAAATTTGATAAATTTCATTTCTCACAATTAATTAATTTATCTTAAAGTCCATGATGGAGACCTTAGGATTTACACGTAATAAATTCCCAAATACTGTAGCACCCCCCTTCTAGTCGGGCGATAAATCGAACCGGTTTATCGGAATATTCATTAAACTAGCAGAAGCAAAGGATCTCTTTGTAATTTTTAAAACTTTGGAATGGGACCAAAATGCAATTATCAAAACTTAGCATTTTTCAAAATCTTTCTTTAGGTTACTATGGCCGAATAAAGGTTTCCTTTGGAAACAAGTTTCGAAAGGAGGTTTTTCGTTCGAGTGCTACAGTATCACTATCGATTTTCGGTTCGAGAAGAAATCAGAGTTTTGAAAGGGTATTTTGGTGAATAATTCGAAAATTACTAATTGAGGCGTGAAATAACGAAATTACCAAACAGACCATTTTATAATAAGAGTTAAGTACAATCCATACCGGATTTGAGTTCAAAAGATACGAAAGGGAAATACGGAGGTTTTATATTACATCACCAAAAAAGGAAAACCCAAAATATTTAGCATCGTTCATAGGTCCTCGTACAACTTCCAAAATCCCGGGCAAGACCTCGATCCGCTACTCGATCCATCCCGGTTGAGGATTTCTAGCACTACTACCTGCAATTAAAAGGCATCTATATGAGCTATAAAGCTCAGTAAGAAATCCGATGAAAGATTAATTTCTGTACTTGGATAATAAACCTGTTACGAGCCCGTTTTCACTAAGTGGAATCAAACCACAACACATCATCCTAGTTGGATACCGGCCCTCTATATCCGAGTTGTTTATTACCCGGTATTCCATTAATCTTTCAATTTGAAAACCATTTACTGCATCTTTTCGAAATCATGCTTATGACCCACACATAAACATCACAAATATCAATCAAGTGCCACAAAGTCACACAAATATCACAATTTACCACACATTTATATTTTAGGGCAAAAATCCCCAAATTCATACACATAAACACACAACCACACACGGCACACACCACATGCAAAATCGGCACACACACACTCACACATATTCAGCACACACCCATGCAGCCAAAACATTAAACATCACCAATTAACATTAAACCATGCTTGAGAAGCAAGCACCCCTTTTTCACCTTTCATTTAATGAATTAATTACCACTTCTAGATAATAATCCATTCCAATAAATTCTAGGAGTAATAAACACATCCATGCAGCCATTTTAAAAATCTCAAATCTCTATCACACATAATTATTTAATTAAAGACATGAAAGTAAAGGCACAAACATAATAATTGACATGCAAAATGTCCTAGTTTCGAAATAATAGCAAACTAATTCCAAAAATTCCCAAATTAAATCCGATAACTCCTAACCAATCCAAATTTCAGATTCTGAAATTATTTTAAATTTTCACAAAGTTTCGAATTTTCTTGAAATTAAAAACTAGAAAATTCCCTTTTTCTTTTAAAAATCAAAAACTCTAATATAACCTTAATTACTTTGAAAACCTTTGTAAACAAATTTTTTTCCCATTTAATACTTACTGGAAAACAGATCCAAACTTTAAAAATGAGATACTTTTCAGAAATTGCAGTTTTGACCCCAAAGTTTCAAGATTTACACATGCAACCACACTAAAAGTTCAAAATCCATTTTTTTTTTCATGAAAACCCCTAAAAAATCTGAAATCTTACTTTACTAGATGCAGAAAATGAAGTTGAAAAGTCACTTTATGCAGAAATTTCTACAATTACATATTTTACCCCAAAAATCCTTAAATCTACACATGCAAGACCACTAGAGGTTGAAAAATGACTTTTTCTTGTAACACTTCCTTAAATCCGAACATTTTGTTTAATAAATGCTGAAGAACAGTTTTGAAAACAAATTTAGGACTGACTCCTCAAAATTTACAGTTTCGGCCCAAAACCTTTGAAGATCTACACATGCAACCCCATAAAAGTTAAAATTTCATTTTTCTTGAAAACCCCTTTTTGAAATCTGAAATTTATAATGCTTTTGGCCAATAAAAGTTGTATCTACCCACTATCAACATAGATGATGCATGCAAGAACAAGAATTTAACAAGAAACACTTCTTTTCCATTTTTCCCCCAAAAGCCCTAATTTTTTCGAAATCACTCCCAATCTTTTAGAAAATTTTGAAAACCATTTTAATACTATTGATGCCATTTAATTGCAGCAAAAAATCGGAATTTCTTACCTTAAGAAGCCGAAAGAAAAGATGAAGGAAAAATCGAAGGGGAAGTGCTTCAAAGGTTGATGCCAAGCTCTAGCCAAACTATTTTGATGGTGAAGGAGATGGAGTTGATTCTTTAAGGGAGATGTGTATTTTTTTTCGGTGAATGACGTTGTAGGCTAATCAAAGTCCATGGTTAAATAGGAGACTTGGAAATGATTTTTCATTTTCTTTGAAAAACAAGAGATGAGGTGGAAGAAGATGAAGAATGGAGGTGGTGGTGAGGTCTCGGTGGAATGAAGGGAGGAAGACAAGTAGTAGGGAGAGGTGTTGCAAGAGGAAATTAGTAGAGTGTCTTTTGAGGTGTTGAGTGTAGAATTAAACTATGTGCTATGTGCAATTACTAATTAAATATCTATTTAAATTAACCACCTTTTTGACTTACACACACACTCACACGGCTATATACATATACATATACATATATAATATAATATTATATAATAAAACAATGCATGCAAAATTCATGTATGTATGCATGGATGCTATGTAGGTATAGGATAGTCTAGGGTAGTACATTATCACATTTAATAAATCAAATATAGCATATAGTAGTCTAATTCACACAAGCTCACTACACCACAAAACCTCATCTATAGCGTTTGAAAAACGCTATTGTAGGCTATTATAGCGTTTTTACAAATGCTATGTCTGCCGGAGCTATAATAGGTCCGGACTTTTTAATAGCTCTGTATAAACGCTATGTTAAAATCTCTATACGTAGCGTTTTTTATGTGCTATTGTCCACTCTGTTATAGCATATTATACACGCTATACTTCACCAACTATAGCATTTTGTAAATGCTATGTTATCTATAGCGTTTGATGTAGAGCTATTTTTGCGCCATTATTTGTATTTCATAAATGCTATCGAACACAATGCTTTTAATATACTGTTGCCCAACATAATACTGAAAATAATAATAATCATATGTTTGTATAACACCAACACCACACTATATAGTATCACCAAAAATTGTCATTACTATTCGGACCAAGTTAATATAAAAACTACAAAAAACTAAACTATTTTTCAACATTTTTACATAACAAAAAGGAAAAGATGTTTCCCAATAAAAATATTTATTTGTTCTACAATACTAAACATACACTCATGATTACTTGAAGAAAACAAAACTTCTAGTTTAATAATCTCCAATATTTTCCTGTCTTCTAGTCAGCAAGCACTCTCGTTGATGTTCCAAGTTCCAAGTTTCACTGTAAGTGATAGAGACAAAACATACAATATTAAAAACATTGCAAGGTTATTTGTTAATTGTACTTCAGCGCAGACTATTTAATTATATGTATAAATAATTTTTAAACATTTAAAATTGAAGTGACATGGAAAACATGTACATGTAATCGGTTTACCTCGCATTCAAAAGGCAATAAACTTTGCAAATCATGAAGCTCAAAGTGAGAGTCTAACAGTTGTCCTCGTCTAGCGTCTTGAAGAGAGGGTAATTGACTTTCACTAGAAATAGCAAAGTTGACAATAGCGAAGACATTTATCCCTGTAAACAAGGACATAAGACATTGTACAATTAGCTACGACTAGGATCCATAAGTAACGAGTTCAGATACTGCACACCTGAAATATGAAACTTCTTAATGTTCCAAACTGCGAATAGTATAATCTATAAGTCATAAACAAGAGAGAAAACAGAATGGAGACTTCCTATCAAGAGAATACATAAAGTAAGATTTAATAGACAATGAATTAACACACAAGGCTATGTTATAAAAAATTGTATTAAGAACTAAAAGAAAATGAGTTTACATACTGTAATCAAACAACAAATAAATTGATAAAAATATAAATTAACAAATAGATAAAAATTCAACAACTCAATCTAAGAGTTTAATTCATGAAAAAGATTCCTAATTGAAGGCCACAACATGAATCAAAATTGGACTCAACCTGCAATGACAATCTTCTTCGCCTATCAGTATACGAGTCGGAAAATGATTCGAAAGCATAGAAAGGGAAACATATTTTTTGCAATGAATCAATTATTTTAAAATAATTGGAATAACATTCAAGAAATACCATTATTAAGATGAACAATAATAATTAAAAAAAAAATAACTAGAAATAATACAGAGTGCTCATACACTTGCAGTTAGTAGACTATTTTCCAAGTCATTAAGAAGATTAGTTACGGCAAATATATATGCTTTTGGATTATCAGTAATTTGCTTATAATTTGGGCAAAAGGGAGATGATGAAATTCGCAATTTCCTCTGAAATAAAATCAACAACAAATCCTAATATTCATTATATGTATATAAATTTCATGAGACGATACAAAATCTCAACCAAAATTGCTGAACAAATTATTTTAGTCGAAAGGATAAATCCGTCACGATAAAACAAGAAGTTCAGCAATATCCCCATAGTCATAGGATTTGAAGAACCTTTTTCACATTTGACATATTTGAAATTCACTTACCAAGCAATTGAAAGTCAAGACCAAATCCATTGACAAGAATTAGAGATTACTGGAAATAAAACGAAAGTTGGATAAATTTACAAATAATGAGAGAGTGTGAGAGTTAGGGCTTGATACTGTCATACGGGGATCGGAAAAGGGAGAGAGAAAGAAAAACTAGGGTTAACAGATTAGCTAACGTGAGAAATCAGAAAGTAGTCGACGGAATGATTTTTTCTTCACCAAACATTTATTTTATTTCAAGAAACCGCAAGGGAGCCCAATAATAAGCCCTGTAGAAGAGTAATGTAATAGCGTTTCTTTCTAATTATTATAATGCGTAAAAGCTATTATAACACTTATTAGAAAAATGCTATAACAAAGTGCTATTAAAAGTCAATTTTGTTGTACTGAAGTCACATAAATTTGTTAGAAAATAAATCTACCAATTAAATATAACACATAAATAATTAAATTAACGTAAGTCATATAAATATTATCACGTAATAATATTACCTAAGGATTCTCGAGTTAGGGATATTATTCTGGGGTTTTAGGGTTTTCGGGTTTTGGAAAGGCGGGGTGTTACAAATACACTTAATATTTTAAAATTAATTTTCATGAGGGAAACTAGAAAAAATATGACATGCGATCATGAGCATATAAAATTAATTTTCCATGTTGTCCAATTATATGATCATGTGACGTGCACACATAATTAACACATATAATAAACATAATTAAAACATGCTCATAATAATCAAATATAAATAACCATAATTTAAGCAAGCAAATAAACCGCTATTATGGTTAAGTTGGGACTCCCGGATTTAGACTCCTTAAAAAAGGAAGTCCAAAAGTCCCCGTATAACTCGAAGTGCAGCTCGATCGGACTGCCGAACCGCTACCGGACCACCGTCCTCGAACCGCCGCCTGCCGAGTCGCCGCGCTGCTGGACCGGGTGCTGCTGGTCATCGGACCGGTTGGTTCGGCCACCAACCGGTTTGCCTCGCCTTGCACCGTTTCGTCTTCTCGATTCTCCAGGGAATTCGTAAACGAAAAATACAACATGCTAATCTATTTCTATTTATGTAATTTCAATCTAAATCTAATCTAGAAAAAATATAAAGAAACTAAAAAATATCTTAGGCACACGATCTTCCATCAATATCACGCGATGGGATTAAAAATCGAAATGTAACCACTCACGAAGCAGTGGGATCCAATCACATAAAACATAATTAAATAATCATAACCATAATAGCGGATTTTCTATTCTGCAAAACAAAGTCAGAAACAATACGCTACATGCAACATATGAATTTCTTGTTTCATGCAACTTTGGACAACATGGTGAACCTCAAACAAATTAATCAAAGAAGCTCTGATACCAATTGTTGGGATGTGAAGCCCAGGAGCCAATGAAAATTCGTATGAGGTTCTAGGTTAGCCAATTTTTAAATATTAATTAGAATGCATCGATTTGATTTAATTAAAGCGGAATAAATCTAATCTATGGACGTTTCGAAGAGCAGAACCAAACTATCTTCGGCGCACGAACGAGGATCCACGTCAAGCCTTCAACCTTCTAATAGCTGTTGTCCAGAAATTTCCAGTCCTCCTCCTTCACCAATATCTCCGCGACCGTTGATCCAATAAAGAAACCCTTCAGACTGATTGTAGACCTAAGGGTTAGAAGCTACTGTATAAATTTTGTGCCTATCCGACTAACGGTTTATTTATGGTGATTTTCTCCGCATGATTGCTCAGAAAATTCGGGATTTATGTTTTGCTCTATAAACCTCTAATCTTCTATTGTAAATCCCGGATTTATTTTTCTACGATTGTGGGATCGTACCTAGAAAAATATCTAAATATATAATCTAAGAAAATAATGAAATATAAGAGAAAATATTTTGCTTAACTTTTCTAGCAAAAATCGGTCACTACCAGGTTATGGAACAAGTGATTTTTCTCTTCCATCAAGTACTATATATAAAGGTCTAGAAAGAGTTGCACTAGGAGAAGGATTGAAGAATTAAGTCTTCCTCCAACTCTAGCAAAGGGCCGAAAATTTGAGTCATAAAAGACTCCAATTTTCCTTCATCTTATCTCCAAAGATTCTAGAAGGATTCTAAGTAGGAAAAGAGTCCAAGGAAAAATTAATTCTCGAAAACTATAGGCTAAATTAGCCAAATAATTTTTCAATTTATCTTTCACCTTATTAACTTGATTTAATTCTATTTTCTCAATTAATTAGAAATATCCATTGGACTACAATAGGGACTAAAGGAGAAAATACAATACGGGCAATTTAACTATTAATTAAATCCAAATTCTAAAAATAATTCATTTAATTAAATATTAAATAATTATTTATTTTCCACTACCAAATAATTATTGACTCCCGATTGTATTCTCAAAATTACATTTCGAGCTCCCGTTTATCATTATTTAATTTCCCCTCGCATTAAGAAGATCAAATGACCACCAATTAATTTATTCACTGAAAAATAAATTAGCTTGGCATATTATCTTGAGTCTTTTCCACTTAACTTATTTCTGTATGTCGGATACGAAATCCACTCGGCCGAGTTTCTGACATAAACAAAACTCATAAGCTACTCAAGGGTCATTATTCAATCTCATATTTCAGAGATGCGAATCCCTTTCGATAATCAATTTCCACCTATTAATTCTTAGTGTCTCTACCCAACGCACTGGGGCTCATTTGACTCAATATCGGAATCTCTCCCAATGTGACATCAAAGTAGAGATCACCAATTAAATGTGTACGTTGATTATCTAGGGATTAAGAGGTTATATAATTTATCGTAAACCTAGAAATAAAATAGTTTCATATCTAATCAGTGATGAAACAAATATTTCACTCTGTCATGTTCAACACATGCGGATGTGCTTGCACAACAAGTCAAAACGATAATTAGAAAAGTTATCCTCTGTTTACCGTGATCAAGACCAATCACTAAAGTGTTGTGCTACAATCATTTACCAATGGGTAGTCCAATTTCATCTAGATTGTGAACATTTAATCTTTATATTCCAAACGAACTTTCGAAATGATCTTTCTGTGCGCCATAGCACACCATTTCGAATACTATTAGAATAATAGACTTGTATGTTTAATTAATTGACAATTAATCAATATCTAATAAAACTACTAGAAACACACATGCATTGATTCTCATAAATGACTGAAATGAATAAGCTTTATTCAAAATTAAATTGTTCATGTAGATAAAAGCAAGGCTTTCCGTCTACTATCCTAACAACCCGATCTTCCGATTCATGCGATTAACAATAACATAAAAGCGCATAAAGTGTCCAGTTTCACGAACTTAATAAAACAAGTAGAAGAAATAATCCGGATTTAAAACTTGCATAAAATCATAGAATTGAGTTCATAAATCCCACATAGGGTTCAAAATAAAATCATAGAATTAAACAAATTGGCTACTCATGATTAAAGTAAAAACGCAAGTAAAATAAATCATAGACGATAAATCTATGCTTGGAGTCTTCGAATTCTTCGTCTTCGATATTGCTTCTTTGCTCTTGAAATTGCTTAGAAGATATCATATAATTGTGTGCTTGAATTGGTCTTATATAGGGTGGAAAACTTGGAGAAGAAGGTAGTTTCCTTGTGCAAATAGAATTTCTTTATTGCGCCTCTACGTCTTCTCAGACGGCCGTCTAGATTTGCATTTCAAATTCCAAACAACCGTTTCAATTCCAGAGACTTTGTTCTCCCATGAAAATATTCGGGCGGCCGTCCGAAATCCTAGTGTATTTCTCGGACGGCCGTCTGGGCTCTTATTCTTCAATTTTTTTACTTCTTCACTTTTCGCCCATATTTTCTCCAAAATTGCAGTTTTGACCCTCTATTTATTCAATTCTTACATTTGTACCTATAACACAATAAATCAACACTTTAAGCAACAATTATCAATAAAATACACCAAAATCTCTAATTAAAAGATATGATTAAGTGTAAAAATATACACTTAACACTATCGCGACGGGACCCAACATTGGTATCAGAGCCATGGCCCAGACCTAACCATGTGGTGGAAATTGCCGTAGTCTGTGTGAAATTACGGAATCCTCGTGCCGAACAAAAATGGTGAGCTCCCGGTGCGCAAATGGCAGGCGGCTCGACGAGCTTCAGGTGGGAGGCTCGGTGTTCCTTTGTTCGAGGCTCGTTGCGCTCTCAAACAAAGATGGTATGAGCCCCAGGCTCAAATTGAGGGGCGGCTCGGTGGGCTCGGTGGTCCTTTGTGGTCCGACCTATGTGGTCCTTTGTCTGGGGGATAATTGTTGAGATACAAACAATATCCCACATCGGTTTAATATGTGAAAGATCACTCCTTTATAAGGAAAGGATATCAACTCATTGGTATGAGGCCTTTTGGGGAAACCCAATAGCAAAACCAGTTAGGTCCGGCCCAATTTGGACAATATCATACCTATGTGGAATTTGTGCTATTCCGACCGGAATCGCTGGTCAATAGTTATCACCGATTCTCTCGTTTTCAAGGCTCCAAGAACTAGAGCAAAATTCATTTTTGGTCCCAACTGCACTGTCAATTAGCATAAATGTAGAGGAATTTTTTTGAAGATTGGATTTTGTCAAAACTAAAAAGTTGTAGCAGCCATATTTAATTTGTGTTTTGCTGGTTTTTAAATTTTTAGTGCATGTACTGTGTGTGTTGGGTGAAGAAGATGAACTTTTTGTTTTTTTATTGATGGTTTATTTTTTATATGTTGTATTTTAATTAGGACAGTATTGTCATTTCCTTAAAGTCAACATTCTTATTTCGGCTATGGCAGTGGACTAAATAAAATACAATAGAGCGAGGTAAATGCTAATTTTTTGTAACACGGGGACTTTTTAAACAATTAGACATTACACAGAGTTTGTGCTAATACCTCCGTAGTAAACTATTGTTAAGGTGGAAATTGGAACGGAATTTCCGAATTCCACCAATTCCGATCATAAAATATACGAATTTGGAACACTTTTTTTCATTCCAATTTCCGATTTTTCCGATTATTTTTGGAACGGAATTGGAATTACATATAAAACTATTGGAAATTCAGTTTTCCGATCCGATTTTATTTCACATATATATATAGAATTATGTTTAATTTTTCTTTTTTTTTTTTGGGAAATTTTGGAGGAACTATGTTTGCTTCGCTAAACTGATTATGTTATTTTTACAAGTGTTTATATTTCATCTTGTTGACCTTTGTTTTGGATTCTTGCCTTTTGCCGGAAAATTATCGAAAATATTAGGAAAAAAATGCTAAAAATTATTACTATTTCCGATTTTGGAACAAAAAATTAAGAATTAATGCAATTTCCAAAAAATCTGAAATTCCGCTGATTCTGAGGTATTCCGAAATTGGAATGGATTTTGAAATTCTTATTTTTTTTGGAACGGAAATTGGAACCTATTTTTAACTTCCGAAAAAAATTGGAAAATTTCAGAAAAAGACATCTCCGATCAATTCCGTCTTTTTTGTCACCCGTAACTATAATATAGGGATACACATCGGTAAGGGTAATGTAATATGTAATATGATAGTTTTGGTCCGATCACCTACAATGCCGAATTGTTAGTTGTTATCCGTAAAAACAATACTCAAGACTTTAAGTCAATGAAAAGAACAATATGTACGAAAGGGTGATAACAATTAGGATAGACATCATTTTACCTACCTAAACTATACCAATCATATAAAATACAATCTTATACTTCAAAATAATCAAAATAGCCTCTGTTTAAATTCCGTATGCCATAACTGACGTTACACTTTGACTTTTTCATATAATTTTACTTTGGGATTATAGGAAGAATAGAATAGGAGAAAGAGAGAAATAATAATACGTAGTAGAATAGAAACCCCCATTGTGTTATGGGTTGATTACATGGAATATATATAGAGAAATATTGCAAGGTAATAGAGTTTGACTAGGTAACTAAATCCTAACTAATCTAGCTAACTCAATCATACTAGAATCTTAATATTAGGAGAATTTTATAATATAATATTCTCTAACACGCCCCCGCAGTCGAAACGTGACGAACGTGAAGAATGGACATTCACTTGCTAGCACGCTCCCGTAGTCGGAACGAATAAACTTCAAACGTGAAGACTGGAAACTTCAAACGTGAAGACTGGACAGAAACCGCGAAACACATCGCTAGAGAATTCCTCTGTTGAAATATCTGCCAAATTTAAAAAAATAATAATAATAATAATAACGGGTGAGAGAAAAATAAGAATTTTTTTTTTTTTTTTGTGTGTATGAATCGAGAGAGAGAGAGAGGGAGAAGATATGAGAGGGGTCGCCGGCCATGGAGAAGAAGAGAGGCAGCGGCTAGGTTTTAGGCCATGGAGAAGAGGAAGAAGAAAAAGATAGAGAAGATACACCAACCACCGAGAGAGGGAGAAAATTCGGTTTGGTGGTCGCCGGTCATGTAGAAGAAGAGAAGCGGCGGCTAGGTTTTAGGCCATGGAGAAGAAGAAGAAGAAGATAGAAAAAGATAGAGAAGCACCACCGGGGAGGAAGAAAATTCGGGTGGTGTTCATAAAAAGATAGATAGAAAAGAAAAAAGATAAATATTAGAGTACCACCACGGGGGAGGGAGAAAATTGGGTGGTCGCCGCCATGGAGAAGAAGAGAAGCGGCGGCTAGGTTTTAGGCCATGGAGAAGAAGAAGAAAAAGAAAGAGATAGAGAAGATGCACCATCGGGGGAGGGAGAAAATTGGGTGGTGTTCATAAAAAAAGATAGAAAAAGAAAAAAATAAAGAAAAATATTAGAGTACCACCACCGGGGGAGTGAGAATATTGGGTGGTCACCGCCATCGAGAAGAAAGGCAGCTAGGTTTTCACCGCCATTAGAGAAGGAAGGCGGCTAGGTTAGGTTAAAGAACCTAAACCTGGTGCTCTGATACCATATAGGAAGAATAGAATAGGAGAAAGAGAGAAATAATAATACGTAGTAGAATAGAAACCCCCATTGTGTTATGGGTTGATTACATGGAATATATATAGAGAAATATTGCAAGGTAATAGAGTTTGACTAGGTAACTAAATCCTAACTAATCTAGCTAACTCAATCATACTAGAATCTTAATATTAGGAGAATTGTTATAATATAATATTCTCTAACAGGGATTATTAGCAAGACCCCCCTCATCTAGGAAATGTAGTTAAGAAAACTCCCCCTTCCAAATATAATTTGACAAAACCCCCTTGGTTAGTATTCCACCAAATATTAATTTTATAATTCCAAATATACCCTTAATTGTCAATATACTATTTTGAACCCAAATTCATCATCTCTTTCTTTCGACTTCATGATCATTCACCATCTCGTCCACCTGTGCTGCAATCTGCGACCACCTGTTCATGATTATTAATTAATTAATTAATTATATATTATAATAATAATAATTAACGTTTAATTAATTAATTAAAAAAAAAAACCTGTTCCCAAGAACAGCATACAGCTCAAAAATCAAATTCTCGAAAATGTGCCTCTCTTCAAATCAGGCCTCAGGTAATTAATCCACCTCAGCTTACAGCTCTTTCCACACCTTTGCAGCCCTTTTAAAAATTAATTAGATTAATTAATTAAGGAATAATAATTAATTAATTAATTAATGAAAGAATTAAATACCAGCAAGTTTAATCCACACAATCCCGGGCAGCACTCTGGTTAGATACGATGTCCATTTATTTTAATTTTATGTGTTAATTATGTTTTTGACTAATTAATTATTAATAAGATTAATTATGGGTGAAGCGGTGGAGGGTGGTGAAGGTGAAGGGGAGCAGAACCACCATAAATCGGTTCTGAAAAAGGTGAAGGAAAAGGCCAAGAAAATAAAAAATACTATAAAAAAACACGGCCACATAGGCCACGGCAACGATGACGACGACGACGATGAGATGGTGAATGATCATGAAGTCCACAGTATTTCTGCCTTTTGGCGCGTGTAGAGAATTTCGCGCAGGCTGTTACCTTAATCGACTATGTACATGTGCATAGTCGATTAAGTTAATCGACTATGCTCTGGTAGTCGATTGATTTTTTTTTGATTTTTTGTTTATTGCTTTCAATTGTATAAATCATTTATAATCTTTTTATATTTTTTTGTTTTTGTTATATATAGTTGATTTTGTTTTTTTTCGCAGTTGTGATTTGTTATTTTTAGTAGCAGATTCTTAATCGACTATGCTTCACGTCATAGTCGATTACTATAACTGATATAAAACAAAAATTAAAAACAAAAAAAAAATTAAATAATTAAATAATTTCCTTAATCGACTATGAAGCATAGTCGATTAAGGCTTAATCGACTATGCTTCATAGTCGATTAAGAAAAAAACGGAAAAAAAAAAAATATTGTTGAGCGTGTGTAGCAACGAATTCTTATCTGCGAATTTAACAAACAAGAAAAACTTACACAAAAATAATTTATTGAATTAAAATAAAATATTGCGGCTTACAAACTCTAATTTAATCATCTGATTATTCTCTCAAGAACAATATGTGTTTGACTTTGAATTTCGGAGACGAGTCGTTGACTTGATCTTCTCCCGATTTAATTTTGATTTGAATAACGTCTTCCGAGGGTCTTGCGACTTGAATCTCGGATCGAACGCTGAACTTTGACGGATTTTGACTTGAAGATCTTGGAGTTCTTGATGGATTTGACCCTTCAATCTTCCTTCGATCTTGATTTGATGTTAATAACGTTAATTCGAGGGTTTAGCACCGTAATCTCGAATTAAACGCTTTAACGCCTTGATTTGATGAAGAACACCTTCGATTTGATGAACTACTTCGGTTTGATGAAGAACGCCTTGAATTTGATGAAGAATGAATTGAATATTGTAGAGAGAATTTTCTCCTACGGTTTTTCTTCTTCTTCTTGACTTGTGTGTAGGGAGGGTCCCTATTTATAGTGGTAGAATAAGAGTCCTACTTAAAGTCTACTTGATGACGTGGCACGATTTGATTGGCTCTCTTTAAATTGATATTTATCTCTTATAACTTGGAAGAGAAGAAACAATCCTATTGGTCAATAATTAATTGATAATTATCTCCATGACTTATTTTGCAAGATAAATTATAATCTTGGGATTCAATTTAATATAATATAAATTATATTAAATTTATGTGTCTACAAATGCCCCCTCGAGACTTGTTCACGGACAATGCGTCTTGGAGTGAATGAGTCTCGATAATTTCTTAACTTCAATTGCAGCCTGATCTAGCAAAGCACATACATCTTTTGAAATCATGACTGGACTTAGAGAGATTCTAAGTTGCCTACGTACCCTATAAAAGGATCAAGTCATAACGTAGTTCAAAATATATTATTTTAAGGGATGTCGTGCACAGTTTATACTCATGTGGACAAGGAGAAACATTTGCAGTTTAAGCTCGTACTGAAGGAGCATTTGACTTGAATTTGTAGATAGTTTATGCTCCTATCAAGGAGCCTTGACTTGATTTCGATACATAGATAGTTTATGCTCGTATCGAGGAGCCTTGACTTGATTTCGATATATAGATAGTTTATGCTCGTATCAAGGAGTCTTGACTTGATTTAGATATATAGATAGTTTATGCTCGTATCAAGGAGCCTTGACTTCATTTAGATATATAGATAGTTTATGCTCGTATCAAGGAGCCTTGACTTGATTTGAATATGTAGATAGTTTATGCTCGTATCAAGGAGCCTTGACTTGATTTGGGATATATAGATAGTTTATGCTCGTATCAAGGAGCCTTGGTTTGATTTGGATATGTTGACATTTTAGACTCGTGTCAAGGAGTACTTCGTTTGTTTTGGACATGTAGACCTTTTAAACTCGTGTCAATGAGTACTTTGTTTGATTTGGGCATGTAGACCTTTTAAACTCGTGTCAATGAGTACTTCGTTTGATTTGGACATGTAGACCTTTTAAACTCGTGTCAAGGAGTATTTCATTTGATTCGGACATGTAGACCTTTTAAACTCGTGTCGAGGAGTGCTTGATTTGATTTGGACATGTAGACCTTTTAAACTCGTGTCAAGGAGTGTTTCACTTGATTTGGACTTGTACACCTTTTAAACTCGTGTCAAGGAGTATTTCACTTGATTTGGACTTGTAGACCTTTTAAACTCGTGTCAATGAGTGTTTGATTTGATATGACTTGTCATATTGCATAGGGTGTTGCTTCTTCAAAAGACTTGCCCCCATCCTCATGATCTTTTTGTTCTTCTTCGACATGTTCTTCATTGAGCTGGTACGGCTTTTTGAATGGTGATTCTTCAATTTGATTTGCAAGTATGCTCAACTCCATATCATGTGCTCGAGTGGCCAACTCTCCAAAACTTTTAGGTTGAATTCCTTGAAGGATATATCGGAGTCCCCATTGCATTCCTTGGATGCATAGTTCAATAGCTGATGTCTCAGGCAGTCGATCCTTGCAATTAAAACTCAAATTTCTCCAACGGTTGATGTAGTGGATGACAGGTTCCTTCTTCCATTGGCGGGAATTGGTGAGCTCAATCATGATGACTGTTCTTCGAGTGCTGTAAAAACGGTTGAGAAATTCTTCCTCCAAGTGCTTCCAACTATCAATGGAGTTTGCCCCCAAATCAATGTACCAATCAAATGCGTTGTCTTTGAGCGATCGGACGAATTGCTTGACGAGGTGATCTCCATACGTCCCAGCATCATTGCAAGTCTCGACGAAGTGTGCCACATGTTGCTTGGGGTTGCCTTTGCCGTCAAATTGTTGAAACTTTGGAGGTATATAGCCCATTGGCATCCTTAGATCATCAATCCTTTGCGTGTATGGCTTGACATAGGTTGATGGAGACTTCGAGCCTCCTTCCAACTTGTCTTTGATGGTTCCACTGATCAGCGTCATCACTTGATCTACATGAACCATCCCTCCTGGAGAAACTTGAAAATCTTGAGCTGGAGCCTTCTCGTTTTCAACTGGCTGTTGCTTTGTGGATGCCTCGACTTCGTCTTGAGCCTCTATCTGTTCCACAATTTGACTAGCATCGGCTTTGTTCATCTTCTCGATCAACTTGGCAATTTGAGAATCTCGTTGTTGAACATGCTTTGCGAGTCCCTCAATAGCCTTGGTCAAACTTGCAATTTGCTCTTCCATAGTTGTAGCGTTTGTTGTCATGACGGATGCCATCTCTGAGTAGCTTGATGTTGAATGAGGCATGGGCTGTGACATCTCTCGTTTTGAGCCTTGCACGTCTGCGCTTGTGTTGACAAGAGGTGGTAAGCCTTTCTGAACGGTTTGGGGCGTCGAGCTAGTCTTGGAGGATGCTTCTTCCATAGCTGTAGCGTTTGTTGTCATGACGGATGCCATCTCTGAGTAGCTTGATGTTGAATGAGGCATGGGCTGTGAAATCTCTCGTTTTGAGCCTTCCACGTCTGCGCTTGTGTTGACAAGAGGTGGTAAGCCTTTTTTAACGGTTTGGGGCGTCGAGCTAGTCTTGGAGGATGCTTGCAGCTTCTTAGCCATACTCCTTGTAACTAAGCCCACACTTGATGAATCCGAAGTAGCAGTCTTCATTGCGAACGCAGAGCAGTCACTGCAACACTTTGAGGATCTTCGAGAGAGAGAAGAGATGAGAGGTAGAGATGTCCCACCGGGCGTGCCAAAATTTGTAGCAACAAATTCTTATCTGCGAATTTAACAAACAAGAAAAACTTGCACAAAAATAATTTATTGAATTAAAATAAAATATTGCGGCTTACAAACTCTAATTTAATCATCTGATTATTCTCTCAAGAACAATATGTGTTTGACTTTGAATTTCGGAGACGAGTCGTTGACTTGATCTTCTCCCGATTTAATTTTGATTTGAATAACGTCTTCCGAGGGTCTTGCGACTTGAATCTCGGATCGAACGCTGAACTTTGACGGATTTTGACTTGAAGATCTTGGAGTTCTTGATGGATTTGACCCTTCAATCTTCCTTCGATCTTGATTTGATGTTAATAACGTTAATTCGAGGGTTTAGCACCGTAATCTCGAATTAAACGCTTTAACGCCTTGATTTGATGAAGAACACCTTCGATTTGATGAACTACTTCGGTTTGATGAAGAACGCCTTGAATTTGATGAAGAATGAATTGAATATTGTAGAGAGAATTTTCTCCTACGGTTTTTCTTCTTCTTCTTGACTTGTGTGTAGGGAGGGTCCCTATTTATAGTGGTAGAATAAGAGTCCTACTTAAAGTCTACTTGATGACGTGGCACGATTTGATTGGCTCTCTTTAAATTGATATTTATCTCTTATAACTTGGAAGAGAAGAAACAATCCTATTGGTCAATAATTAATTGATAATTATCTCCATGACTTATTATCTCCACCTCTGCTCCGCCATCCACTTCATCTTCTCCAACCAACAGCCCCATCTCCCAATTAAGCTTTAAGCTTTTTCCTTTCATTATTCTTCAAGCTTAAAACTTGGGCGAAGATCCACAAAAAACTTGATGTCACCCACCAAAAAATCAGGCAGATGAATCAGACCCAATGAAAAATATTGACGGGGATGAGATTAATGACCTCTTTGAGAAGCATGGGCGCGGGACAACGGCGTTGATTTCGGTTATGGCGCCGCTCTATTCCCTTGCTACGATGTCGGATGTCACATGTCCACTAAATTGGTTGTTTCCACCGCTGCAATTCGCCGCCGCCGCCACCCGTTGATTGATTGGGCAAAGAATGACCCACCAGCCGGCGGTCAAACTTTGAGACCGGAGCACCGGCGAAAACCCCCAATCTCTTTGCCTTGTGATTGTGAAGGGGTGTATTGAATAGCAGATTTTTTAGATCGAACTAGCAGATATGGGGGACGGATTGAAATTGGTTCGGTGGTGGTGGTGGTGGTGCGGCGTCGGATCAGAAGTTGTGGTGGCCGGTGGTTGTCTGATTTGTGTGTGGTGGTCTGATTTCAGTATTCTTTTTTTCATTTTCTTTTATCTTTCCTTCTTTCTTTTATTTTTCCTTTTTCAATTATTTATATTTATTAAAAAAAAAAATGAAGAGAATGGGTTTAAAAGGAAAATACTAATTTACCCCAGCCAAATTCACGTGTTAGGCACGTGATTTGAATTCCGGTCAACTTTGGCCAAAAATGGACAATTTGGACGTCGGTGCTAAAAAAAACGAAGTTCAGGTATGCCCGTGCAACTTTTTTCCGTTCAGGGGGTAAAGTGCAAAAACGTCCAAAGTTTAGGGGATTTTTTACAGTTAACCCTTAATTATATAATTGACACATTAAAATCTAATGGAGTTGCCTTTCTAACTATTTTTAACGTTGACCCGAAATCTGAAGAGGCTATTTTGATTCATTTTGAAGTTTAGAGAAGTATTTTACACGTGGGGTATAGTTCATGTACGAGTTATTTGTCAAAATCCTCTCATCAGATATGTGGAGTAAAGATGTGCCCAAAATATTTTCCCACTAAAGATAAGTTCAAAATATTTTTTAATTACCATAAATAATGCAATGTCATTATAATACTCTTAGTCCAAACCATCATATCTTGTTAGACTTACTCCCACTTTGCTCCCTGAAATATACTCTTTTGCACTTTGCACCCATCAAAACAAGTTAATAGCACTTTACATCTTCGAAATATAATAAATCGTGCATAATGCAGCCCAAATATATTTTTAAAGCTAATAAAGATAATTTAATATTATTAGTGGTATTTGTTTAGGATGACAAATGTCGAATCAATTTTTTTTTTCATCAATCATTTTGAAACTATAAAGTGCAAAAAAAATTTGTTTGGGGGACAAAGTGCGAAACGACCATTCATTTAGGGGGCAAACTGCTTTTTACTAAAATAAAAAATATATATCATCAACATATTTGAAAATTATATTTTTTATCATAAAAAATAAAATTGCTAAAAAAAAAATCCTTCAGCTATTTCGTTATCAAGGTATCTGAAAATCATATTTTCTTCCAAATTTTTTACCTAATATTTCCACCAACTAAAAGATCCATCAATTGAATAATTTAGTGATAAAAGTTTATTTTATTGTATATATATTTTTTAATAATCCGGCATGATTTTTACTTTTTCGCACTTTGTGCTCTCAAAATTAGATTGGAAGTTGAATAAAATAACAATTTAATTTTTTATTTTACATCCCGAAAAAAAAAACCAATAGGAAATGAAATTACCTTTATTATTCAATTCATGGTGAATTGTGAATGATTTATTGTGTTTTGAGGGTACAAAGTGCTATTATTATTGTACAATGATGCAAAGTGCCAAAAGGCTCTATTTCAAGGGTGCAAAGTGGGATTAAGCCAATCTTGTTATCCCGTTCCATCAATTCCATCGTCTATTTTATCTCACTCTCATTTTCTCCAAACAGTCACCCCAACTTTGTCGGGGTTGTCTAGGGCCCGAGACACTTATACGCCTAGGACCTTAATCAACCACTAAGAATGTGCCACGAAGGATTAGTGCGTATCTAGTAGAAAAAAGTACGACCCCTAGGGTGCACGTAAAATTACATAAAAACCCTTTTCATTAAACTTAAAAACATAATTCTAAAATCAATAAGTTAAAAGCTAATTACAAATTAAAAACATTAAAATCATATTGCGTATATTGAAATGTTAAATGTCGTTTCAATTTTACTAATGTCGTTTTGACTTCGTACCTCATTTTGACATATTTCTATTTTGATTTTTGCGAAATTCGAATCACGAAAACTGTAGTCCTTTGGGTTAGCTTTCTAATCCAACTTAAATACGCTAGATTGGATGCCGTGTGACAAAGTTATGCATGAACGAGTCACATTTTGAATTTTAGATACCTCAATACATCAAAGTTGTGGGCAGTATCCATTCATTCATGTATATCTTTCTCATCCGACATCCAATTGTTGTGATTCAAGTTGGATTAGAGAACTAACTCAGAATACTACAAATTCTATTTTTTAGGTTTCCAAAATTTGGAATTAAAAATGATCAAAATCACGTTTGAAGTCGTAACGGTATTATTAAAGCTCGAACGACATTTATCACATCCATGCGTATATTCTTCCTAACTTTAAACCCTAATCTATTGTTTTTTTTTTCTATTCATCATCGTCGGTAATCTAAAACAATTCTTTATCATCATCATCTTCATCATCATCATCATCATCATCATCATCATCGGTCTTTTACTATTATTCATAATCATCGAAACACAGGGAAATAGTCAAGGTACAATCTCTCTTCTCTTCTCTTCTGTGTGAAATAAAGATTGGAGACTGAAACAAAAATCTAATCTATTGTTGGTTCTTTTCCTATTCATCATCTGTTACACGTCATGTAGTTACAAATCTCAATAATGGCTACCTAAGAGATTAACTATATTCCTATGTTAATACCACAAAGGCTCTTCTACCACAGTTCTAATTATTAACCCGATCTTCCGATTCATGCGATTAACAATAACATAAAAGCGCATAAAGTTGCCAGTTTCATGAACTTAATAAAACAAGTAGAAGAAATAATCCGGAATTAAAACTTGCATAAAATCATAGAATTGAGTTCATAAATCCCACATAGGGTTCCAAATAAAATCCTAGAAATAAGAAAATTAGCTACTCATGATTAAAGGAAAAACACAAATAAAATAAATCATAGACGATAAATCTATGCTTCAAGTCTTCGGATTCTTCGTCTTCGTTATTGCTTTGTTGGTCTTGAAATTGCGTAAAAAAAGATCCCTAATTGTGTGCTTGACTTGGTCTTATATAGGGTGAAGAACTTGGGGAAGAAGGCAGTTTCCTTGTGCAATTAAAATTCCTTTACTGCGCAACTTCGGATTCTCGGACGGGGGTCTCACAATTTGAACTAAAACTGGGACGGGGGTCTCAACTTTAAATCTTCAGAATTTTGATATTTTCACTTTTGACCCATATTTTAGCCAAAATTGCAGTTTTGACCCCATACTTTTCCAATTCTTCAATTTGTACCTAATATACAATAAATCAACTTTTTAAGCACCAATTATCGTTAAAACACACCAAAAGCTCAAATAAAAAGATGCGATAAAGTGTAAAAATATACACTTAACACACCCCCAAACTTGAACTTTTGCTTGTCCTCAAGCAAAATTTACCAATAAGAAAATAACTCAACGATAACATCTCATCACATAGATCAATGACCAATTTTACGTTTTCAGAACTTGTAATTATAGTGACAATTCTTAGGCATTCGCAAGCTCAAAATTCAACAACACTTAGTCACTCACCATTACCAAAAACCACAATTCATACAATTGCTTCAAGCATCCAATATTTGCAAATTAAAGATAGAAAAAATTTATACTTACATGCATATGCTTGACTCCAAATACTCACCAAATTATTCTACTCTACTAATATCGAATATTAAGCTATTGGGATCATTGGGGCTTTGTGGCTTTCAATTGTTAGGCTCTTTGGTTCGAGGTAGGAAATATGGGTATGTGTGGCTATTCTTCTTGAATTTAGGTGATTACGCCAAAATTTGAAAGATAGGCGTTTGAAACAATGAATTCACCTCTACGGATTTTAATAAACTCGATTCTCAAAAGTTCAAAAGTCTCCACTTTTGCTATTGAGGCAATGGATCGAGTTTTCAAAAATAATTCAAAACCTAGCCCTTATTTCTCCCTTCTAGTCTCTTTTTCTTCCTCTTCTTCTTCTTTTTCCCTTTTTTTTTTTTGTGTATATATATAGAAGCAAAGATATTTGTCTTCTTTTTTTTTTTTCGAAGAAGAAGGACCTTATAAAAATTTTCGACCGAACTCCAAGGGGTAATTTTCAAGAATCTCCACCTATTCTACCTTACGCATTGGCTAAAAGAAAGAACACCTTTTCTCCGAGGCTCAAATCAAGGTTCTAAGGATAATTTTGATAAAAAGGTCGGCATTGGGGCTTTGTGGCTTTCAATTGTTAGGCTCTTTGGTTCGAGGTAGGAAATATGGGTATGTGTGGCTATTCTTCTTGAATTTAGGTGATTACGCCAAAATTTGAAAGATAGGCGTTTGAAACAATGAATTCACCTCTACGGATTTTAATAAACTCGATTCTCAAAAGTTCAAAAGTCTCCACTTTTGCTATTGAGGCAATGGATCGAGTTTTCAAAAATAATTCAACACCTAGCCCTTATTTCTCCCTTCTAGTCTCTTTTTCTTCCTCTTCTTCTTCTTTTTCCCTTTTTTTTTTTTTTTTTTGTGTATATATATAGAAGCAAAGATATTTGTCTTCTTTTTTTTTTTTTCGAAGAAGAAGGACCTTATAAAAATTTTCGACCGAACTCCAAGGGGTAATTTTCAAGAATCTCCACCTATTCTACCTTACGCATTGGCTAAAAGAAAGAACACCTTTTCTCCGAGGCTCAAATCAAGGTTCTAAGGATAATTTTGATAAAAAGGTCGGCATTGGGGCTTTGTGGCTTTCAATTGTTAGGCTCTTTGGTTCGAGGTAGGAAATATGGGTATGTGTGGCTATTCTTCTTGAATTTAGGTGATTACGCCAAAATTTGAAAGATAGGCGTTTGAAACAATGAATTCACCTCTACGGATTTTAATAAACTCGATTCTCAAAAGTTCAAAAGTCTCCACTTTTGCTATTGAGGCAATGGATCGAGTTTTCAAAAATAATTCAACACCTAGCCCTTATTTCTCCCTTCTAGTCTCTTTTTCTTCCTCTTCTTCTTCTTTTTCCCTTTTTTTTTTTTGTGTATATATATAGAAGCAAAGATATTTGTCTTCTTTTTTTTTTTTTCGAAGAAGAAGACCTTATAAAAATTTTCGACCGAACTCCAAGGGGTAATTTTCAAGAATCTCCACCTATTCTACCTTACGCATTGGCTAAAAGAAAGAACACCTTTTCTCCGAGGCTCAAATCAAGGTTCTAAGGATAATTTTGATAAAAAGGTCGGCTTGAAAGGCTCAAACGGTTCAAAAAAGGCCCAAATCATATCCCAAATCACTCACTACTCAATACTTCGTATCATAAATTTCCTAAGGTGAGTCTTAAAACCGAACATAGCATGATCTAGCATAAATTAATTCCAAATTTAAAATACAAAACATTCAACCAAAGCAATGCACAAAATGTGATTCCTAGCAATAATTCGCTTCTAAGTCCCGTTGAATCGAAAGCTAAACAAACATCAAATCCTTATCACCTAAAAGAAGCAATTTCTTCATCAAACATTGATCATCTCTCATCATCATAACTCATAGATGCATTCGACTCAAGCAAAATTTTTTTTTTTATATTCCGGAAAAACGAGAAAAAGAATAAAAACGAATAAAACCAAATGCATGCAAAATAAAACAAATAAGCACAAAAATAACATGTTTTTCACCCCCAAACTTAAAATTTTCGTTGCCCTCAACGAAATTAGCACAAAGTTTAAGGATAGAAAACACCTGATTTATTCGGAGTCGATGTGATCGGGGTGCTCCTCTCTCGCTCTCTCACGCTCGTCCTCATCGGAAAGCTCGGATACGGGCTCAAGAATGGGTGCCGGTAAAAATTAGACGAGAATCGACCCCCAAACTTGGTTGGAGCAATTTGTCGAACACCTTGTGGGCGTGCCTTGAATGAGTAGATTTTGTAGAGGTTGGTTTGATTCTCTAGCCTCCCTGTCAATACCAACACAAAATAAGAATCGGAGAGTGTGTGAGTGAATTATGTGTGTGGAGTTAGGGAGAAGGAAAGAGGAGGGTTTAAGAAATAATGGGGGAGAAAATCTAATTTTCGAAAATTTAAAACACCCCCTGTTGAGTTCGGACAGCCGTCCCATCTTTTAGCCTTTTTCTCGGACGGCCGTCCGAGATGTGCTGGTCCGTTTCTGTTTTAGGGACGGCCGTCCGGGTTTTATGCCTTGTTTTCGGACGGCCGTCCGAGGATTGCTGCCCCGGTACTGTTTTTGGGACGGCCGTCCCGGTTTTGTGCCTTGTTTTCGGACGGCCGTCTCAAATCCAGTGCTGCCAATTTTTTTTTTTTTTGGCTGCCGACTCGACCCTCGATCACGTTTTCGACCCTGAAAAAATTCAAATAATAAATTAGAATGCATGCTTATGATATTAAAAAAAAAGAAACGAAAAATTAAATAAAAATACGAAAAACAATAAAGCTCGGGTTGCCTCCCGAGAAGCGCTAAGTTTAAAGTCTTCAGCCGGACTTTGCTTCTTGAAATTTTTATGTCCAATCCAAAGCCTTGTAGATTGCGCACACATCCATGAGCTTTGTCACTTCAATTGCAACCGATACAGGGATTGGATTGCAATATGTCAGGGTCCACTTTAGCTTGTAATCTTTCTTGGTTGTAATCAATCGGTACGAAGCCAAGATGGGATTTTCATCACCCGCTCCCTCAAATCGGTACACAAAAACCTCACGTCCGCGTATAACCTCCACTTCAAATACATTCGTCTTCTCATCAACCTCTATTGATGCCTTCAAAGCCACATCAGGAATAACAATAAGATCATCAATTTGAATATTTGCACTAACCACATCCATCCCCTTCTTCTCTTGTTCCGAGACATCTTTGGAGTTGAGCTCGATTGCATTCTCATATTCATCATCCTTAAGCGTCTTCGTAAGTTCCTTTTCCTTCTCATCGACAATATTTTCTAGGTCTAAAGGATTTTTCTCACTACAAGTTGTAGACGGATTTTCTTTGTTGCAACCATTCTCGATATTGTCTGAAATATTTTCAAGAGACCTTTGGCGCTTGAATTCTTCCAACTGTAACTCCAGTCTCCGGATAGATGCTTGAGTGGATTTCATAAATTCTTCAAGGACGGAATTCAAATAACACTCCTGAACAGTGGGCTCTCGTGGCGTGTTGGTGTATGTGTTCCAATAACCGCCGTTGGTGTTATCTATGAAATTATTCGCTTTCGGTGCATACCAACATTGGTTAGTGTAATGATCTCCACCACATCTTGAACAAAGTAACGGCATATTATAGTAGGTATTTTGGAGGTATTCGCCAGACGGAAGCCATTCATTTCCCGTTTGAGGTGCACGGAAATTGTAACCTGACATGTAACCAAAGAAAAAAAAAATATATTAAAAAATTAATTTGGGTGAATCGTGAAATTTTTTCAAATTTAGAGCTAGAATAAAATAAATAATTAAAATACTCCCCGGCAACGGCGCCAAAAACTTGTTGGCCGAAAACCTACACGCAAGTGCACGTATCGTACAAGTAATATAGTGGACAATTAAGTCCGGATATCGAAACCACAGGGAATATTTAATTATCTAATCCTAGACGCTAAATTCTACCAATTGTTATCAAGCCCACCCTACACAGTCGAAAGATGATTAATAAACTAAATTAAACTAAAGCAAATAAAAAAAAAAGACAAGAAAGAAAACAAGAAAGCAGTTAAAACGAAGATTTAATCAATGAAAACAAGCATAGGATTTTATTCTTCCCCCTATGTGATTATTACTCCCCCAATTCCTTCAATTATGCAAGCAATTAACCCGGATTATTAACCTGAGATGCTAAAATAATCGTAACCCGCTTCCGCGTGTATTACGATTCTAATACTCTAGATTCAATTACTATATTCCTATGCAATTAATTCTAGAACACAACATTAAGCACAAATCTCAATAATGGCTACCTAAGAGATTAACTATATTCCTATGTTAATACCACAAAGGCTCTTCTACCACAGTTCTAATTATTAACCCGATCTTCCGATTCATGCGATTAACAATAACATAAAAGCGCATAAAGTTGCCAGTTTCATGAACTTAATAAAACAAGTAGAAGAAATAATCCGGAATTAAAACTTGCATAAAATCATAGAATTGAGTTCATAAATCCCACATAGGGTTCCAAATAAAATCCTAGAAATAAGAAAATTAGCTACTCATGATTAAAGGAAAAACACAAATAAAATAAATCATAGACGATAAATCTATGCTTGAAGTCTTCGGATTCTTCGTCTTCGTTATTGCTTTGTTGGTCTTGAAATTGCGTAAAAAAAGATCCCTAATTGTGTGCTTGACTTGGTCTTATATAGGGTGAAGAACTTGGGGAAGAAGGCAGTTTCCTTGTGCAATTAAAATTCCTTTACTGCGCAACTTCGGATTCTCGGACGGGGGTCTCACAATTTGAACTAAAACTGGGACGGGGGTCTCAACTTTAAATCTTCAGAATTTTGATATTTTCACTTTTGACCCATATTTTAGCCAAAATTGCAGTTTTGACCCCATACTTTTCCAATTCTTCAATTTGTACCTAATATACAATAAATCAACTTTTTAAGCACCAATTTTCGTTAAAACACACCAAAAGCTCAAATAAAAAGATACGATAAAATGTAAAAATATACACTTAACAGAGATCCCAACGAATTGTAATTGATAGTTGCCATGAGTTTCTTGTATGATGTTCTAGAACATCACTAAAAGAATATATATATATATATATATATATATATATATATATATATATATATATATATATATATATATATTATATATATATATATATATATATATATATATATATATATATATATTTGCATTTAAAAGAATCTAAGCCTGTTCTTGCTTATGTCCTAAAAAAAATTTATTCTTGCTTATGATACAACATGATTTTGTTAGTTATATGCTGGTTCTGTTATATGTCTAAAAATTTGCAAGCTTGTGATTGTCAAAATAAATTATTTAATTTAACTCCAAATTGTTCCATCGAGGTTTATAATTTTCTTTTACTTTCTATTGCTTACATTTCTCATTCCATGAGAACGGTAGAATATATGTAGACCTAAAATCATATATCAGTTCTGCAATATGAATTCGTTAACTCAATTAATTTGGAGTAACTAGTAATAAACAGCTCGTGAAATTGAGTAATTGTAACTTTTTAAGTTTCTTTGAAATCTTATTTTGTAGGTACGATGGATTTTGATGCTGAAAATGAGAAATCAATTTCACCTTCTAATAATGACGAAAGTAATTGCACGCATGATATGCATTATCACGGTGTTAGTGATATAGGTGATTCAATTGATTTCAATTTTGAGAATATCAAAGATGATGCGGTCAGACAATTAGTATTCCAAAATGTTGACAATTCAGAGAAATTGTACACATCGTATGCCAGTGGCCCTGTGTAGTTGGTTTTGGCATTAATAAACAAGGTGTATACCGCAAAACTGCTGATGACATCGTAAAGTACTGGAAATGGGTGTGCACATGTGAGGGATCCTACAGACAACCAAAAGATGACTATACTAGGAAGGGAGAGGCAAAATTTGTGACCAGACGTGGTTGTATAGCATGCTTTCTTCTTGCACGTGACCGTTTTTTAGGGCATTATTCGTTGACAAAGTTTGAACCTCAATATAATCACAATTTACAAGGTTTCAAGAAGAGGTACAGAATCTACTAGTTTATTTTAGTCGCAACTTTTATTGTTATTTGCATAATTTTTTTTTAAATTCATCATTTGATTCCCTTCATAGGTACATTTCAATGCCCGACAAGTGCATGCTGAATTTAATGACAAATGTCGTGTTTAGGCCGTGCCAAGTTATGGATTTGTTGGAGAAACTTGACGGAGGTGTTGGAAAATGTCTTTCACGAGAAAAGATGGTCACAATTGGTTGAACAATATGCCATTAAAAATTATCGAAGCTGATGATGTAAACATGCCATTAGCTTTATTTGAAAACATGAAAATAAAACAGCGAGTTTTTTTACAAATACACAGTGAATGACCAAGAGGCACTTTCAAAACTTTTTTGGTGCGATGGAGCTTCCAGGGTTGAGTATGAATTATTTGGCAATGTCTTAATATTCCATAGTACGTATAAGACAAACAAGTATTTTTATTATCTAGTTATTATTTCTGGTACCGACAACCATGGTTTGCCGTTTAATTTTTGTGCATCTTTTATGTACAACGAGATAATTGAATCATATCGATGGTTATTGCAAGCATTTCTTGAGGCAATGAATGGCAAAGTTCCGGATTCTGTGTTAACAGATGAGGAATCATCTATGGTAGCAACAATTTCATCAGAATTTTCTAGAGGGAAGCATAGGCTTTGCAGTTGGCATCTTGGGGGAAATGTTCGGCATAATATAAAAGTGCCAGACTTTTGTTCTTACTTTATGAGATTATTTAAGGAATCGTGCTCCATTGACGAGTTTGAGATAAGTTGGCTTAACATGGTTGAGATATATGAGGTAATAGAAAAGCAATGTGTTATTGACATTTACAGGAAAAAAAAAAAGATGTGGGCAACATATATTCGTGGAAATTTTAAGGCCATAGCATGTACAACACAGAGGGTTGAATCTATGAACTCATTGTTCAAGCTTGCGACTTAAAACATGAGCTTTGCCTAGTTTGTAAATCAATTTCAGCACAAAATACAAGGGTTAAGTAGTTCTTACTTTTTTTAGTCAGCAAGACCTTTAGAGAAATTCACGCCTGCTATCAAAGAGAGTCCTCTTCAAGGGCTTAAGAAACATACTGCTAGTATATGCACAAAACAAATTTTCTTTATGATATGTGGGAAGATTATAGCAGCGCAAGGTCTTTTGATGGAAAGTCATAGTAAGATAACTGAAGAACAGTGTACATTTGTATTTGAAAATAACAACAAACTTGATGATGCACGGTATTATGTAACTATTGGCAAGTTTAACGGTAAATTTGTGTGCAGTTACCTAAAGCTTATGCGGATTACAGAGTTTCCAGAAGAAAAAAAAAAGTATACATCCCCATTGGCTTGTTGATGCAAGTAGAATACTGAAAAGTAAGTTTCGTGAAGCTACCTCAGTAGTTGGACAACAACAAATACGTTTTGCGTAGTTAAATAATGAGTTTCTTAACTTGTCTTACTTATCATCTCACAGAGTCCAAATTTGTTGAATGCCTCTGCTTCACGCAAGTAAGAAAATTTTCAAATGAGGCAGCTGACGAATTCTCAAAGCACAACATCAGTACTGGAACATATATTTTTAAATTGTTGACGATCCCCCAGTATGTGCGAAATCGAGCAATGTCAATGGTCCTAAACTAATAAAGACGAGAGGAGCAACTTGGGCAAAGAAAAAAAATGTGGTTTTTGCGAGTAAGTGTGTACTTTGAGTTTGTTTCAAGCAAACTCGTGTCTTCTAATATTTGTTGTTTGTCTACTTATTGTTTTATGCTATTTTTTTTTTCAAATGGAGCATGGGCATAAAGCTAACACATGTATTGTTAATCCCGACACTGCCTCTCGACGTACAAATACATTGTTATTATTATGGCGGCGCCGGTGGCATTGGTTCTTCATCTCAAAATCGAGAGAGAAGAATCTATGGATTTTGGTGGGAAAAGATAATAGAGAAAGTAGATAAGAAAAATAGAGAAGGAAGAAGACGTGAAAAGTAGAGAGAAATAGTAGCGTGAAGTAGTAACATTTAATTGCGGAATTCCATTATAGTAGCGAGCTTGAGAAATATTAATGGAGTTTGTAATAACCAAACATCTTAGTAACATTTTTGTATTTTTTTTAACAAACACACGACAAAGTTTTACAATGAAAATATATATATATATATATATATATATATATATAAAACAATATATATATATATATATATATATATATATATATATATATATATATATATATATATATATATATTTTACTCTTCTAATATGATTGACATCTGAGTTTGATAATGTCTTCCATCAATGGAGTTTGTAGTAGCTGGAAATGGATTTGGAGGCATTGTGAGATCGTTAAGTTCTCCTTCCAGCATTTGAACCACATCTTTCATTGACGGACGATTTGTCGGACACCATTGTATACACCACAACCCTACTATACTAAGTTTCCTTGCTATATTATTTCCATCTTCATCAATTTGTGACCACAAATTATTATCCCGTGCATTTATATGATTGTAAATCCACTGCAGAAAATATACCTGACTAGTATTATTTACATTACGATCCTCGTTTTTCCTCCCTCCCACCATTTCAAGCAACAACATTCCGAAACTATAAACATCGGACTTATACGAAACCCTCCCGAAAGTCCTGGATAGTACTTCAGGTGCAATATATCCCATTGTTCCTCTAGCCGCAGTCATTGTTACTGCACTTTGTTCCTTTGAGCACAATTTTGCAAGACCAAAATCACATATTTTCGGGTTGAAGTTTTGGTCTAACAATACATTTTGCGGCTTTATGTCGAAATGGAGTATTTGTTGATCACATCCTTCGTGTAGATATTTTATGCCTTTGGCTATGCCTAGTGCAATATCCTTTAGCTTCTCCCAATCAAGAGTAATTCTATTTGAACCCGCTTGGAAAATGGACTTTTCTAAAGAACCGTTTGGTAAGAATTCATAAACAAGAGCTCTTCGAAATCCATCAGCACAAAATCCTAGAAGACGGACAATGTTGACGTGGTGTATTCTCCCAATCGTACTTACTTCATTCACAAACTCCTCTCCGTTTCCGTTGGAGTTGTTGAGTACTTTTACCGCAACAACTATTTCATTGTTCAACTTTCCTTTGTAAACAATTCCGTAACCCCCTTCACCCAATTTATCGTTAAATTGATGAGTAATCCTTTTTATGTCCGAATATGAAAATCTACTCGGCTTAAGGGCTTTGTAATCTCGCAAAAACTTCCCAATCATCGTTCGATTCTCTTGGTATGTTCTAACTCTGATGTAAAGATAGACGAAAGCTGCTAGTATTATCGCGACAAGAATGGAACCAAAACCTTTGAAACAGAACATATAAGTCAGATTCTTAAACCAATCCATTACAAAAATATCAAAAAAGGAACAGACAAAAATATTCACCTTCAGTTAGTTGCTTCCTTCTTGTTCCTATAAGAAAATAATTACTTAAGCTTTTTTTTCATGGAAAATACGAAAATATAATATCCAAATAGACACGAAAGTACCATGATGATTTGTAGTTGGGAGTTGGTCAAGACACTGAATACGACGATCTGATGTCGTAGAATTATACGAGCTGCATCTTTTGCCTTTATCTTCACATACGGAACAGGCTGGTTCAGACCACTCCAAATAGAAGTCATTTTCTTGAAATATTTTCCATGGAACAGATTTGAATTCATATGTTTTGGTACAAGAAGTCAAAGGAAGTGATTCCATCGAAAGTTTCGAATCAACGGCATAGAATTGGCACGTGGAATCGCCAAGGCAAGGAACTACGATGCTTAAATCTCTTCTCGACGGATCAGAACAATTGAAGAGGGTATAGTTATCTAAGAACTTTATCAAGAAACGGAAAGGGGAAGCGGATAAGTTTAGAAGTGGTAATTTTTGCGGAAAACATTTTTCTTGGTCATAAACAAGAACTCTTTGAGATACATAGTTGATTTTCTTTACTATAACATTAACCGAGAACGGGAGCACGAGTAGGGTATTGTTTTTATGGTCGCAGAATAAATCGAAGCCCGGATAGCCACAACGTTGAGGCTGCCGATTTGTATGTCTGAAAGGAAACCGAATTATCGGGCCGTTGTTTCTGCATCTGATTGGCATACAATCATCGTCGTTTCCTAGTACTAGTACAACAAGTGGTAAGAACAAAAGAAAGCAAACGAAGGGAGACATCTGAATTATGAAGACTTGTGCATTTGCTATTACCGTTTATGTGCAAATTAACTAACAAGGTTGAACAAGTCTAGCATTCTTTTCTAGTAAACTGTGGGAGAGCAGAGCAGATTATATGGTAGGACTTAATTCATAGTATTAAACTGTTTTCTTTTCTAATAATTTTACTAATCAGGTCACATTCTTGACTAGTTCCTTAACAACTCTCCTCATCATAAATTCGTTTATTTTGCCACTTCAATGCTAGCATAAATCTAAAAGGAAATTACTTGAATACTTTGTGATGATGCTAAAATTAGATCACATGCAGTAGTTGCTTTAGACGGATAAAATTAATTAATTGGTTAGGGGTCATTTGATATACACCCCTACTATTGAAAATAAATAGGGATAAGTCCACCCCTAAATTCTTCTTTTGAGATACCCCTACATAGGCAAAAGTACTATTGTGCCCTTATGTGCAATTTTTGTCCAACTGCATTCAGCATTATGGCCAACTGTATTTAGCATTTTTGGACCTGCATTTATCATTTTTATAGATTTTTTTCATAAAAAATATAAATGTTTATTTTATTATTATTTTTTATATATACTGGATTTTTATTTTTTATTTTATTTTATTTTATTATTTTTTTTTACTTTTTTTTTTTTTTTTAATTTGTTTTGTTTTTTTTTTTAATTTTTTCAATTTTTTGATAAATTTACTATACTGAAATTGACTACGCATGACTATAGTATACCACAATCATGTATAATTATAATTTGTATCTTGATATTATAAATCAACTAACCAACAAAAAATGAAAAAACACAATCACATGCATATATTCTTCAAACATGAACAAGCATTACGGCATTAAAAAACACAAAGCATATATATAACTATATGCTACTACATGTGACTATAGTTATCTACAATTATCTATAGTTATATATATTGACATAAAGTCTAGAGTATTGTAACATGAATCCAACTTCACAAGGCACTTTTCAGCATCTCGATCATAAAGTTATACAAATAGCAAAATCTGTGACAAAAAAAATACGAGTTAAAGAAAATGAAGAGCAAAATGGAACAGGCGAATTACATTACATGATAAATACAAAAAAACAATGAAAAATAATTTATTGATAAATTTACTGTCCTGTAAACGGCTACAAATGACTATAGTATACTACAAGTTATATAGTCATGTATAGTTATATGTAATGTATAGTTATGTAGTCATGACTATAGTTATCGATAGTTATCTATAGTCATCTATAGTTACATATAGTTATATATACGACTAAATGTGAATCAAATCCCACTTCTCTACACAACAACGACTCTGATCTATCAGTTGCAAAAGGAGTTGTTTTGAATGATGAACACCATTTAAAAATCGGTTTCATGAAAACATAATGGAAAACGAAATATACAGTGTAAACCCTATAATTATTAGAACAAAGCACACAACTTTTAATCTCGATTAGATGTTTCATCGAAATAATTGTTTTATTGCGATAGAAGAAACAACAACTTGACCCTCATAAGAAGCCAACACAAAACCGAAAGCGCAAAAAAAAAAGAAATTAACAGATTCACTAATCGACACAAAAATCAAACTATATACACGCATATATATATGGATATGGATGCATCGATTTGTTTATTCAAAAGTTGTAGAAAATAAAATATTTCACCGGCCAAAAATTAATAAATAAATAAAATCTAGTCCTCTGTCATTTTCTGTAATAATAATAAAAAAACTCCCCATCAAACCAAGTGGAAAGTCACCTCCTCTGTAATTTGGCCATCAAACTCACGTACCAACAATTATCAAAATTTCAGCAATAATGACTTACAATTTTAGCTAACACGTTTCATCTTTGACGGCAAGGTTTACGAGAGTGGCGAGTGCAGCTTCGTTGGCGGAGGCGGAGTCGCATCAGAACATATCCACGGCGCCGAAAGAGAGGTGAAAGAGAAACTAGGTGCCAATTCTTCTCTCGAAACATCTTCCCTTCTTACAGGGCCGGTCCGGCGTATTTTGGGGCCCTGGGCAAAACACAAAATTGTGCCCCGAAATAATACGGGGTTTGGTACCTAAAAAAAGAAAAATTTAATACGGGGAACATCCTCGATTTATTTGAAAATATATATATGTAAAATATAAACATATTTAATAATAAAATTATAAAATTGGAACGATACATAAAAGATTAGCATGGCGCATGCACAAGGATAACACCCATAAATCGAAATATGGTCCAAATTTTTATGGTAATCAAGGTTTTTAACGAGGCATCATCATGAATTTTTCTTTTAGCCAAAAAAATTTAATAAAATTATATTAAAAAAAATATATGTACTTTAACAAAAACTAGTTTAAAGTTAGGAAATAAAAAACCAATAATAAAAAAAAATTAAGTATAACTTATAGAAAAATAGAAACATAAAATGATACAGGGGTTCAGCCGAGAGAAAAATAAAATTGGAGTAAAAAGACATATATGGAGAAAGTGGGGGTAGTAATTAAAAACTAAAAGAATTGGGTAAAAGCATTAGTGGGGACTGAGGAGGGAGGGAGTTGGAAAGTCAAAATAAAAATAAAAATGAGGACCTTTCACGTTAGTAGAAAAAAGGGAGGGCTGAAAATAGGAAGAAAAAAGAAATTAAACATATTATATTAATGGCGTACTAACATATAACCAAAAATTTGGGGCCCTGGGTCTGGGCCTCGCTCGCCCTGGTCCAGGGCCGGCCCTGCCTTCTTGTGGTCTCAGATCTTGTGACCCCGGCGGCAGAGACTCAACAACGGCTCCTACCTATCATCTCCAAATTCCGACGATTTTATTGCGGCGAGGGCATCGGTGACAGTGGCGGAGGAAGAGAGGAAACGGAGCGGCGGTTTGCCTAGATAGAGATCAGCCATTAATAATCGCGGCGGAATGGAAAATATCACGACGACGACAGAAGAGAGAACATAGAGGGCTAGGGTTTGGTGAGTGGAGAGAGAACGATGAATGAATATGAATCGAGTACCAACGTGGTGTTCTAAAAACTGATTCTATAAGGGCAAAATAGGTACTTCAAGTTGCTCGGGGGGTCTACCAAATTAAAAACCAAAATTTGGGTTTTGACTATGACAAAAAAATCAATAAGACCTCCTCATATATATTTTCAGAAATAGGCGGTATCCCTCATTTACCCTAATTAATTAATTAAATTAGCCAATTAAATTATGTCTAAATTAAATTATATCTTGTCTTGCAGAACAAATCATGGAGATAAATATCAATTAATTATTGGCCAATATGGTTGTTTATTCTCTTTCAAGTTTTAAGATATAAATATCAAATTAAAAGGGCCAATCAAATCGCGCCACATCATCAAGAAGGTTTATCTAGGACTCTTATTCTACCACTATAAATAGGGACCCTCCCCACACAATTCAAGACACAACTCAAGAGGAAGAAAACCGTAGGAGAAATTCTCTCTACAATATTCAAGTCGTTCTTCATCAAATTCAAGGCACATTAAAGTGTTTAATTCGAGATTACGGTGCTAAACCCTCGAATTAACATTATTAACATCAAATCAAGATCGAAGGGAGATTGAAGGGCCAAATCCATCAAGAAATCCAAGATCTTCAAGTCAAAGTTCATTGAAGTTTAGTGTTCGATCCGAGACTCAAGTCGCATGATCCTCGAAAAACGTTATTCAAATTCAAAATCAAATCCGGAGAAGATCAAGTCAATGACCCGACTCTGAATTTTCAAAGTCAACTATATATTGTTTATGAGAGAAGAATCAGAGGATTAAATTAGAGTTAGTAACCCACAATATTTATTTTTAATTCAATAAATAATCTTTGTGCAAGTTTTTCTTGTTTGTTTAAAACGCAGAACAGAATTTGTTGCTACAAATTTTGGCACACCCAGTGGGGACAATATCTACCTCTCATCTCTTCTCTTATTGAAGCTCTCGAACTAGCGTTCCTCGTGACAAGTTCCACTACTATGGAAGAGCAAATTGCAACTTTAATATAGGCCATTGAGGGACTCGCAAAGCATGTTCAACATCGAGATTCTCAAATTGCCAAGTTGATCAACAAGATGCACAAATCCGATGCTAGTCAAGCTGTGGAAAGTCAGATAGAAGCTCAAGACGAAGTCGAGACATCCACAAAGCAACAACCAGTTGAAAATGAGAAGGCTCCAGCTCGAGAACTTCAAGTTTTTACCTAAGGGCTGATTCATGTAGATCAAGTGATGACGCTGATCACTGGAACTATCAAAGACAAGTTGGAAGGAAACTCAAAGTCGCCATCACCCTATGTCAAGCCATACACACAAAGGATTGATGATCTAAAGATTCCAATGGGCTATATACCTCCAAAGTTTCAACAATTTGACGGCAAAGGCAAGCAACATGTGGCACACTTCGTTGAGACTTGCAATGATGTCGGGACGTACGGAGATCACCTCTTCAAACATTTCGTCCGATCGCTCAAAGACAATGCATTTGATTGGTACATCGATTTTGGGGCAAACTCCATTGATGGTTGGAAGCACTTAGAGGAAGAATTTCTCAACCGCTTTTATAGCACTCGTAGAACAGTCAGCATGATTGAGCTCACCAATTCCCGTCAGTGGAAGAAGGAACCTGTCATCGACTACATCAACCGTTGGAGAAATTTGAGTTTTAATTGGAAAGATCGACTGCCTAAGACATCAGCTATTGAACTGTGCATCCAAGGAATGCAATGGGGACTCCGATACATCCTTCAAAGAATTCAACCTGAAAGTTTTGAGGAGTTGGCCACTCGAGCACATGATATCGAATTGAGCATAACTGCAAATGGAGTCGAAGAACCTTCATTCAAAAAGTCGTACCAGCTCAAAGAAGAACATGTTGATGAAGAACAAGAAGATCATGAGGATGGGGGCAAGTCTTTGGAAGAAGCAATACCCTACGCAATATGACAAGTCAAATCAGATCAGTATTTCTTGGCACGAGTTTAAAAGGTCTACATATTCAAATTCAAATCAGTACTCCTTGGCATGAGTTTAAAAGGTCTACAAATTCAAGTTCAAATCAGTACTCATTGACACAAGTTTAAACGGTCTACAAGTCCAAATCAAATGAAGTACACCTTGACACGATTTTAAAAGGTCTACATGTCCAAATGAAGTACTTCTCGACACGAGTTTAAAAGGTCTACATGTCCATATCAAATGAAGTACTCATTGACATGAGTTTAAAACGTCTACATGTCCAAATAAAGTACTCCTCGACACGAGTTTAAAAGGTCTACATGTCCAAATGAAGTACTCCTTGACACGAGTTTAAAATGTCTACATGTCCATATCAAATGAAATACTCCTTGACACGAGTTTAAAATGTCTAAAAGTCCAAATCAAGTGAAGCACTCCTTGACACGAGTTTAAAAGGTCTACATGTCCAAATCAAATGAATCACTCATTGACACGAGTTTAAAAGGCCTACATGTCCAAATCAAATGATGTACTCCTTGACACGAGTTTAAAAGCTCTACATATCCAAATCAAATCAAGGCTCCTTGATACGAGCATAAACTATTTATATATCCAAATAGAATCAAGGCTCCTTGATACGAGCATAAACTATCTACATATCCAAGTCGAATCAAGGCTCCTTGATACGAGCATAAACTATCTATATATCCAAGTCAAATCAAGGCTCCTTGATACGAGCATAAACTATCTATGTACACAAGTCAAGTCAAGGCTCCTCGATACAAGCATAAACTATCTATATGTCCAAGTCCAAATTAAGGCTCCTTTATACAAGCGTAAACTATCTACAAATTCAAGCCAAATGCTCATTCAGTACAAGTTTAAACAACATATGTTTTTCCATGCCCACATGAGTATAGAACGTGCATGACATCCCTCCAAAGGATATATTTTGAACTACGTTATGACTTGATCCCTTTACAGGGTACGTAGGCAACTTAGAATTTCTCTATGTTCAGTCATGATTTCAAAAGATGTATGTTCTTTGCTAGATCAAAGCTGCAATTGAAGTTGGGCAATTACCGAGACTCATTCACTCCAAGACGCATTGTCCGTGAACAAGTCTCGAGGGGGCATTTGTAGACGCATAAAATTAATTAATTGGTTAATTAAATTAGCCAATTAAATTGTGTCTAAATTAAATTATATCTTGTCTTTCAAGGCAAGTCATGGAGATAAATATCAATTAATTATTAGCCAATAGGATTGTTTCTTCTCTTTCAAGTTTTAAGGGATAAATATCAAATTAAAAACGGCCAATCAAATTGCGCCACATCATCAAGAAGGTTTATCTAGGACTTTTATTCTACCACTATAAATAGGGACTCTCCCTACACAATTCAAGACCCAACTCAAGAAGAAGAAAAACCGTAGGAGAATGCTCTCAACAATATTCAAGTCGTTCTTCATTAAATTCAAGGCACGTTAAAGTGTTTAATTCGAGATTACGGTACTAAACCCTCGATAATGTTATTAACATCAAATCAAGATCGAAGGATGATTGAAGGGCCAAATCCATCAAGAACTCCAAGATCTTCAAGTCAAAGTTTGTCAAAGTTTAGCGTTCGATCCAAGACTCAAGTCACAAGACCCTCGGGAAACGTTATTCAAATTCAAAATCAAATCCGGAGAAGATCATGTCAACGACCCGACTCCGAATTTTAAAATTTAAATATATATTGTTCATGAGAGAAGAATCAGATGATTAAATTAGAGTTTGTAACCCGCAATATTTATTTTTAATTCAAACAATTATCTTTGTGCAAGTTTTTCTTATTTGTTTAAATCGCAGATAAGAATTTGTTGCTACAGTTGCAGTAGGATGAGCCGGAAGAGCAACGTAGGTCACTGGCTCACGATCTAGATGTTCTTGAGACTTCTACGAACAGAGTACACGTAAACAAAGTCAGGGGTTGATCCGGTGGAAAACCCTCCGACGCTCAAGTTAGACGTGCGGATAATAGAAATAGTTGAGAGAATATGAGCAGTTGAATTGCTTGGATAATAGAACGTACCTTAACCAATGAATTAAATCCTTATGTATACCTCATTGATTGTGCTGGAGTTAATTTGTCGGGTCCAAACCTTATTTGAAGGTGATTGGGCCTTCGTAGTAGTGGTCTTATAAATTGGGCTCGTGGCCCAGTAGGTAAAAAAATTGTAGGCCCATTGGGCTGTCCCAATTAGGCATATCATTAAGCCCCCCACTCTCGAGTCGATGTGGGAGCCAAGTCAAAAGGGGTTCCAGATCGTGTCGAGAGTAAAAATTGTAGTATTCTCGCGTTAGAGCGTTGCCTTTGGGCATGGAGGTTGGGTTGGGAACCACGCGTGGCGGCGGAAAGGCGCGATGTGGCGTTCCGGCGCGCGCCTCCTCAACGGAGGTCGGGCAACGGCGGCTTGGGGCGCGACCGAGAGCGGACGTACGGGGCGGGTGTGCGACGGGGAGCGAACATGCGGGGCAGGCGCGCGGCGGGGGTGGGTGCGCGACGCGCCTGACTAGGTGTGTGAGCGCGCTTCGAGGTTGGTCGGTGGCGGTGATGGCGCGTTGGCCCAAGTCGCGCGAAGGCTCGTTGGTGCGTGGGCCGGAAGGGCGCGAAAGCGCGTTGGCGCATGGGTCGGATGGGCGCGACCATGGGGCGGTGCGTGCGATGCGGATACCGAGATAACGAATGATGCTGAGGCAGATGACGACACTGCGGTAGCGACTTCGGCTCATAATATGAGTGCCAAGTGTAGTATATGTATTTGATAGGATATGTGCTCCCCTATATGTGGGCGTAGTACTTAATTTATCTTCATACTTGGAGTAGATGGATATGCCCACTACTATTTCGTTAAAAGTTTATATTGTTTGACATTGTCATTGGTTTGACGCGTTGCTTGTATGTGTTTACATTTAGCATTGTGCGTGATATACTTGATGATGGGATCAATCTCTCAAGATTCTTTGATGGGGGATCATGCCCCTTGTTAGACCTCATGGGCCGTAAGTATGTTAGGACCGTGGCCATATTTTAAATGAAGGACCCGTTAAAAACAAGTAGAGAGATTTAGGTAATCAAGCTGACCAGGCTATATAGATCACCATAATGTCGCTAAGTGTTTCTAGGGTTGTATAATGTTAACTTGAGCTGATAATTGTGTAGTGAAATAGTAACAATGTTGAGAGTAAGAAGAAGAACTTGTTTTATTCGTTGATTGAAAGTTTGAATGTTACAAGCCTGCTTGAGGCGAAGGGAAATAAACATGTAGGGATCGAATCGCTCGAAGTAACAAAATTTATACTAAGTAGAAATTGTAGGTGCTTCTTCCACGTCATTCTCGCGCTTGTAGGCGCGAGCGGGTTGGCTCCTCGTGGGAGTTGTCTCGCAGTGAGGGGCATACGAGGGTGGAGGATGATCGCCCAATTGATGAGGAGAGGTGAGGGGATGCATCATCCTTGGGGTGGGATAACCCCCAGTTTAGGATGGTGCGATCAGTAACTATGTCATGGGCTCGAAAGACTCCACGTGTCATTGACATCATTAAAAATCCAGGGACGTGGAAGGAGATTGTCCCTGAGATGTCGACGATTGCCGTCGGTCATCTCGTCGTCGGGTGTCGAAGTGATCATCAATACTTTCCCTCTTGGGAAGAGTGAGGACCGAAGCCTCTTCGATGCGCACGTGTTTCTCACCGCGACATAATAACTCTTCCAGAGTGGTTGGAGGTCTTCCCGCGATAGATTCCTTGAATCTACCTTGCTTCAAGTCTTGTTGAATGATTCCAGAGAGCATGCCTGCTCCCATGTTAGGAACTTCATGAGCTGCCTCCACAAATCGTTGAATGTAGTTTGTTGGTGATTTTACCTACACACAAGTTCACGTATCGAATAAGTAATATAGTGGACAATTAAGCCGAATATCAATCCCACAGAGAATATTAAATTATCTAGTTCTAATCACTAAATTCTACCAATTGTGATCAAGTCCACCCTACACAGTCGAGAGAAGATTGATTAAACTAAATTAAACTCTATTCAAAAGGCAAGTTCAAGAAAACAATTAAACACGAAGATTTTTCGGAGTAAACAAGCCTAGGATTTTATTCTTCTCCTATGTGATTACTAATTCCCCAATTTCTTCAATTATGCAAGTTATTAAATCGGATTACTAACCTGAGATGCTAAATTAATCATAACCTGCTTCCGCGTGTATTACGATTCTAATATTATAGATTGAATTACTGTATTCCTACGCAATTAAATGTAGAACACAACATGAAGCACAAATCTCAATAATGGCTACATAAGAGATTAACTATATTCCTATGTTAGTCCAACAAAGGCTCTTCTACCCAAGTTCTAATTATTAAACTGATCTTCCGATTCATGCGTTTACCAATAACACAAAAACACATAAAGTGGCCAGTTTCATGCACTTAATAAAACAAGTAAACGAAATAATCCGGAATTAAAACTTGCATAAAATCATAGAAAAGGGTTCATAAATCCCACATAAGGTTCAAAATAAAATTTTAGAAATAAAGAGTTTAGCTGCTCATGATTAAATTAAAATCTAAATAAAAAGAATTCATGGAAGATAAAAACTATGCTTGAAGTCTTCAAATTCTTCATCTTCGTTATTGCTCTTTTGCTCTCGCAATTATTTTGCTCTCGAAATTGCGTAAAAAGATGACTCCTAGCTTTGTGCTTGACATGGCCTTTTATAAGGTATGAAAAGTTAGGGAATATGCAGTTTCCTTGTATAATTGGAAATTCCTTACTAGCGCAGTTTCGCCTGCTCGGACGGCTGTCTGGAGATTTGTTCTCCATTTCGAACGGTCGTCTGAAATGCCGTGGTTTATTTTTCTCTTTCTTGCTTCAGACGGCCGTCTGGATTCCTAGTGTATTACTCGGACGACCGTCCGAGATCTTGACCTGTCCAGTGGCGTTGACTTCTCCAATTTTTGTCCATCTTTTCTTTTAAATTGCTGTTTGGATCCTCAATTTATTCAATTCTTCAATTTGTGCCTGAAGCACAATAAATCAAAACTTTAAGCACTAATTATCAATAAAATACACCAAAAGCTCCAATTAAAAGATATGATTAAATGTAAAAAATACACTTAACATAGTTGCGGATGTTGGGAATCGGACACGTGTACGTAGCGGAAAACAAAAATTTAATGCGATTTAAACAACTTTAAACACACATAAACACATGCCCGATAATTGAAACAATTAATTGCGTACCTTTGCGGTTCCAGCGAAATTCAAAAACAACATTCATGCTTAATCATTTAACTGAATTTAAATCAATTAGCATGTTCGCGTTTAAATAAAATAACATGCTCGTAACATATTAATCAATTTCATGTATCCATATAAAATCATACAAGAACGAACATACATATTTAATTTAAACATAATCGAATTCATCGATAATTGATTCGAAGGTTTACCTCTTGAAGCGTGAGGTAGGAGCGCTAAGCAAGACGAGATTGCTACGGAAACCAATCCGTACAATCCGGGGCAGCAGCACTGGAGCGGCAGCAGCGGCGAGACGGCCACGGCGGCGCGTGTAACTCACGCGCGGTCTTCGGGCGGCGCGTGGGGATGCGTGCGGCTTCGGCTCGTGTGCTGCTCCTCGATTCTTCGATCTCCGATCTTCCTCCCTCAGATTTCACCTCGTATACTTTGATCTACTAAACACGTGGCACTAGACACGTAATAGTTAGAAATAACGGAAGAAAAGAAAGAAGGAAAGAACTACCGAAAGGGATCGGCCAATGGATGGCCGATTCCGGCAAGACGGCGGCGGCGGTGGTGGCCGCGGGAAAGAGTGGCCGAGAGAGAGAGGGACGGCTAGGGTTAGGGTTAGGTCTTGTGTGATTGTGCAAGACCTATAAATCATGTATTTATAGTGTCTTGCATAAAACCCTAACGGGCTTAAGTTGGACCGGGACCAACAGCTTAAGTTCGTTAGTTCTTTTACTTGCTCGTCTCTCTCAATTCAATGATCGGAAAATTGTAATGATTATATTTTCGGAATCATTATAATGTCCTCGTCATTATGAGTGCCATCTCTCGATTTCCAACTTTCCAAAAGTGGAAACCCTAATTCAGTGCGCTTTCTAAATTTGGAAACTTCCCGATTTAGAAAGTTCACTAATACGTTTGCCTATTCTTCTTCTTTTCTTATTCTCATTCATAATTCCAAATTATGAATGTTGGACCCAATCATATTGACTTCCAATCATGCAAAGATAAATCATTTTTCTCTGACCGTTTATTCAAAGATCTCATGTGCACGAGCAGTGTGACCCTCGATGGTTCAGGTGTAAGCTAGCCGTGGGCCCACAACCCTTTGTGGTCAAAACTCGTCCCTTAGAGTTACGATTAAGATGAAGCTCGTTTCACCTTAATCACCCAACGAATCAAGATTGGCGTCTAGCAACTACGCGTCATGATTCCCTAGATACAAATGAAGTGCCTGCAAGAACCTTCAGATATAGTTAACGTATAGTACGGTCCCTTCGATTCATATGTTCCGATTGAACTAGAGGCATTGGTTCGTCGAGACCTCTTTATATGTTCAATGACGGTGCGATCGTTCTAAGTGTTGTAATCGTCACGTGCATGACTTAGAGAATCGAATTCTCTAATCATCACTTAGTCAGCTCTGGCCAGAGACTTAGAATGATTACAAACTTTCAGAACACACAGGACATCCAAGACTATTCTAGCAATCGAATCCCCGACTACAATGCACATACCTCCCACTAGATTTCGGATTGCACGAACACTGGCCCTTGGGATGTTCCTCGGTGGAACTCAGGGACAGGTCACGATACAGCTGGTCCTCTAGTGAAGTCACGGTGATGTCTAGGTCATAAGGACTAATGGTGTACAACTATACCATAGATATCTCTACTCGATTATTGGGAACCACTTAGAGATTTCTAGGGTGAGGGAGTTCAGTGAACTCGTCAACTTACGAGCACCCACTTATGCATGCCGATATCACAATACCGTTTACTGATGAGATGCAGTACACATACACTAAGTGCTAGTCTCTTAATGGGAAGGCTGATATCCTCATTGGTGGCGTAACCCTTCGACTAGGAACACGTTTAACAGTTATAATACTTAAGTAAATATCTCACGATCCTAACGATCAATATCTTTGAGTCCATCACTTGTATTAATGATTGTTGTCTTCTTATACTTCTTTAAGCTTTTATACTTACGACCTACCTAGGACTAAGGATCTTAATTGGATTGCCTTCCTTGTTTGTGCTTATGATCATTAAATTTCGAAAAAGGCATTTGTCATTGTTTAGTACAATAGAAGCGTTCCTGCAAAGTAACACAAGTCTCACAACAATTCGATATTCCTACTCAGGCATAAGAAAAATGACAAGAGGTTTTCGTGAAAAACTAGGCGAAGGGGGTTATGGTTCGGTTTACAAAGGGAAACTTTGAAGCGGCCATGATGTAGCCGTCAAACTACTCAACAAGACTAGAGCAAATGGGCAAGAATTCATCAATGAAGTTGCGACGATTGGAAGGATCCATCATGTAAATGTGGTTAAACTTGTTGGATATTGTGCAGAAAGATCCAAACGCGCCCTTGTCTACGACTTCATGCCTAACGGCTCCCTCGAGAAGTACTTATTTAGTAAAGAGACGAGTAATTGGCTTATCTTGGCGAGGAAGTTTGAGATTGCAGTTGGAGTTGCTCGTGGAATTGAATATTTGCACATAGGATGTAACATCCAAATCCTACATTTCGACATAAAGCCTCACAACATACTTCTAGATGATAATTTCACACCCACAATCTCCGATTTTGGACTCGCAAAGTCTTATTCAACGGAGAGTACAACGGTGACTCTCACTGCAGTTAGGGGAACAATAGGGTATGTGGCTCCTGAACTGATGAATAGAAGCATTGGCCGTGTTTCCTACAAGGCCGATGTTTATAGCTTTGGAATGTTATTGATGGAAATGTTAGGGCTAAATAGAGGTACGAGGCATAATGACAACAAATCTAGCCAATATTTCCCATATTGGATTTATGATCACTTGAATGAAGGCAACGACATCGAAATTGGAAATGCCGATAAAAATGATTGTGACAATGATGACGATGACGACGGCAATGCAAGAAAAATAAGAAGAAAGATGACAATAGTTGGATCGTGGTGCATACAAATGAGCCCAACTGATCGCCCGTCAATGAATACTTCAATGATCGAAATTGGGACACAGAGTCAACTGGTTCCATGGCCTTGTTGTGTAATGATTCTTTAACTGATCAATGAGAGTGGTAAGTAAGAATTATAAATTAGTACGTTGTGCAATGAATTGGCATTTGGTAAGACTAGTGGGATAATATCAATAGTGCTTTTGAATTGTTCTTAAACATTTTATTTGATGTTATGAAGTACTACTTGTTGAATGACCATCTCAACAAAAAGTTTAACCGATTAGTGAAATGTATTATTTAATATTAATATCTCCAATACACCCCTCAAGTGCAGATGAATTACATTTGAAGCCTTGCACTTGAAATATTGGAAATGGGTGGCAGTAGTATTCGAACTCAGGACCTTTCATTTGACTTGACTTTGATGCCATATCGAATGACCATCTCAACAAAAAACTGAATACATTAGTGAAATATATTATTTAATATTAATATGTCCAATACTACTGTTCTTTTCTGATAATTATTGTAGGATCATATGAATATGTATGCATTGTCATCTTCCAACAATTCATTATGGCCAACACATATGTAAAAACTTGCCTGATAGGTTCTAAAAGGCAATATCTTTGGTCAAAATGCAGAGTAGCCAAATATGAAATTTATTTCTCTAAAATAAAACAAAAAAAAAATTATATGGGATTTATTGCTCTATCTTCTTATGTGTTTACTCTAATTGTTATAAAAAAAAAGGGAAAGTACACTTTGCACCCTTGAACTATGTGTGTTGTCACAAACACCCCCTTGAACTACAAAACGTAACAAAATGGCCCCTCCGTTTCAAATCCGTTTGTGTATGATGACGTGGTGAGTTGACTTTGTCCTTTTTTTAATTATTTTTGTAGCTGCAACATATTTTGACCTTCTTACCCTCAATATGCTACATATGTATCTCTCTCTCGATATACTGTATGCATACACGTTCTTGTATGAACGCACATGTTCTTATAATAAATATTTATAAATATACATAATTTAATTACAAATTAAATTAATTATATAATTCATATTTTACCAATAAATACACTAAATTAAACCAACACACAAAATTCAAAAAATTGTAAAACTTTGCCTCCAAGTACCCCAGATCAATTAATCAATATTTCTATTCTCTCTCTTGCGAACTTTGATACGCGATATTTATGTTGGTGTTGGATCTCATCAGAAAATAATTACAGAAATCAGCGCTATTTGTTAGCCACTCGTCGATGGTGGTTATCGACGGAGACAACCAACGCCGGAATTTCGTCGGCGATTTGAGAAGGTAAGAAAAGGCGTGGGACATGATTGTGTGAGCGCTGCCTAGGAGGAATCCTCCCATACGCTGTGATAGTAAACCACGAGGGGCAGTTTGGATGCCGGAGCGGGGAAAAATTTCGGCGAGGGGAGATACAAGGATGAATACTCCCCTATGATAGTAAACGACGAGGGGCAGTTTGGATGCGGGAGCAGGGAAAAATTCCAGCGAGGGCAGATACGAGGATGAATTATTAAAATACTATCTTCTCTATCTCTCTTTGTGTTAAGTATTGAGCCCAATAAAAATGATTTGTTGTGATCTGGGCCTATAGCTTAATAATTCAAAGCCTAACTTGTGAAATCGGGCCCAATATTACGTAAGCCCACTGATCCAGTCAAACTAAGATCTGAACCGTTGATGCTAGGGCTTCAATCTGAGCCCTCCATTTGCCTCATTCTTCTTACATTTCTCAACCCTAAGCAGCATTCTTTTGTTGCGTCGTTTCTCTCTCTTCCCTTGTCCCCTTCTCTCTTTACAGTGTTTCGTCACCCCTTGTCGTTTTCCGGCGACACCGTCGCAGGTCTGGCCGGACAATGGGTGTCCTTGCCGTCGCAGCACATTTAATGCTGAAAACCGTTGAAACTCCGTTTATTTATACTGTGGTGAGAGAGAGAGAGACAAGTGTGATTCACCTTTGATTCAAACCGTACCTTTTCTGCCCTTAATCCTCTTCTGTGAGGGTTTCGGTGTTGTGTGTGCAGAAATATGGGTTTGTGCTGAGTGGAGAGGGTGAGTTATCACCGAGTTGACTGTGCATGTGGCTGTGAGTCAACTTGGAGTGAGGTTTGGGGGTCAGATCTAGGGTTCCGAAGAGTGGGTGTAGCTTGGTGCTTTTTTTCAGTTGGTGTTACCACCAGACCTTGGATCTACTTGATGAACACTGGAAAAGGGAACTGAGCCGTTCTTATTCAATATCAATTTTATTTCTCATTTCAGTTGTTTTAATTGTTTTCTCGGATCCATGGCTGTTTTGGAAAGAACATGTACCTAACAGTGGTACCAGAGCATCAGTTGGGCATTTGTTCTTTGCAGACTCGTGCTACGGATATCACTACTGTGACTCACTCACTCTGTTCTGGGTAAAATTCTGGAAAACTTGTGCTTGACCTTGTGTGGTCAGAGCTTACTTCCGCTGTTCTCTGAAATCTGGACCAACTCAGGTTATTCGCCACTCCAAACTTCCCTTGTCCGGACCACTTAGTGTCGCAGGAATCTGGGGAAGGGGGGTAGTCTGAGACAGCCCTGCCTACGACCGGTTACTTTGGTGCCTTCTGGGCCAACTCAGGCTATTCGCCACTCCAAACTTCCCTTGTCCGGACCGCTTAGTGTCGAAGGAATCTGGGGAAGGGGGGTAGTCTGAGACTGGTTACTTAGTTGCCTTCTGCAACGCGTGGCTCTCTGTTGGGCCTCCTGGGATCATCTTGTGTGTTTCTTCCTTTTTCTTACTTCTGTTGCTGTCTGTGTGCAGCTCTGTGTGGCTTTTATTTTCTGTTGCTGTCTGTGTGCAGCTTGTGTGCTAGTGTGCCTCTTACGTGAGTCTGTGCCCTTGTTTTTTCTTTTCTTTTCTGTGTGAAAATGAATTCTTATCCTGTGGCTTCTTTTGATGATAAGGGTGATTTTGCTATATGGAAACAGAAAATGAAAGGTGTTTTAGTGCAACAGAAATGTTTTAAGGCCATAACTCAAACTTATGATGATAAAACCACTAAGGAAATGAAAGATGATCTTGATGAACTTGCTTATTCTCTGATTATTCTGAACTTATTTGACTCTGTGATTAGAAAGATAGGTAAACTTGATACTGCTAATGAATTATGGGATAAGTTAGAAGATCTTTATACTGAAACCTCTTTACCCTCAAAAAATGTTTTTACTGGAAAAGTTTTTTAGATTTAAACTTGACTTGCACAAAGATATAGATGAAAATCTTGATGTTTTTGCAAAACTTGTGCAAGACATAAAGTTAACTGGGGATAAAAATATTGATGAATATACCCCCATTGTTCTTCTAAATGCTATTCCTGATTCTTACATTGATGTAAAATCTGCAATTAAGTATGGCAGAGACAAAGTGACTCTGGACACTGTGATAAATGGTTTGAAAAGTAAGGAACTTGATTTGAAAACTACCAAAAGCAACAAATCTTATTAGGGTGATGTAAAATTTGTGAAAAACAAGCCAAAAACAAGTTTCAAACAAGGCTTCTTCCTCCAGTAACCAAAATTTTCAAAAACCTGATAAGGGTAAAGTAGGGAGTAAGAATAAACTCAAACATAGGAAGTGTTACAACTCTGGTAAGTCTGGTCATTATGCCAATAGGTGTTCTGAACCTAAGAAAGATAACAAGTCTAATAATGAACAGGCTAACCAAGTTGCTGAAAACATGGGTGATGTGTTTATGATTACTGATGAGTATCTTGATTTTGTGACTTCTGTGTCTGCATCTTTGACTGATAATGACTGGTTAATGGATTTTGCTTGCTCAAATCATATGACACCCCACAGAAGCATGTTCTCTTCTTATGTTGAATTAAAAAATGGCTTTGTGTCCATGGCTGATAGTAGTAAAAGACATGTGCTAGGTATAGGAACTGTATGTCTGAAATTTCAATCTGGTTTTGTGCTTAAATTGAAAAATGTGAGACATGTTCCTAAACTTAGTAGCAATTTGATGTCTTGTGCTATCTTGGAGGATTCTGGATATAAGGGTACTTGGGGTGATGGGGTTATGAATATTATGCATGATGGTTTACTTTCTTTTAAGGCTCTTAGAATGCATAATATGTATGTTGCATCTGCATTATCTGTTTCACATGTTAACTCTGTCCAGCATGACATGACTGATCTTTGGCATAGAAGATTAGGTCATATCAGTAGTAAGGGACTAGGAATTTTGCATAAAAACAACTATCTGAGTGATGACATTGTTGTTGATATGCCTTTGTGTGATTCATGTGTTATAGGTAAACAGTCTAAAGTGAAATTCCCTAAATCCCCTTTCCCTAATACTTCTAAGTGCACAGAAACCCTTGAATATGTTCATGCAGATGTTTGGGGTCCTGCACCTGTCTCCTCACCTGGTGGAAACAGATATTTCTTGTCTGTTGTTGATGATTATTCAAGAAAAGTGTTTGTTTTCTTACTTGTGCAAAAGTCTGATGTTTTTGATAAGTTCAAATCTTGGAAAACCTTTATTGAAAATCAAACAAACAAGAAACTTAGAAGCCTTAGAACTGCTAATGACACTGAATTTTGCAATCATGAATTTGATTCTTTGTGTGCTGAGTTTGGCATTAGAAGACATAGGACTGTTGCTTATACCCCTCAACAGAATGGCATAGCTGAAAGAATGAATAGGACATTAATGGATAGAGTTAGATCCATGTTGCATGCATCTGGTTTGCCTAAAGTTTTTTGGGGTGAAGCTGTCTTAACAGCTGCTTATGTGATTAACAGATCTCCATCTGTGCCTTTGTCTGGAAATTTGCCTGAAACTATGTGGACTGGGAAACCAGCTGATTTGTCTAATTTGAGAGTTTTTGGTTGTTCTGCTTTTGTTCACCATAAAACTGATAAATTAGAACCTAGTTCCTTAAAATGTGTTTTTATTGGATATCCTGAAGGGGTAAAATGATATAGATGTTGGCTAAAGAATGAACATGGTTTTAAAACAATCATTAGTAGAAATGTTGTTTTCAATGAGAATGAATATCCTTGTTTGCCTGTGCCTTCATTTATTGTTCCCCCCTTTGCTCCAATTGAGGTGGAAAAATCTCCTCTTGGAAATGAGGAAATTGAGACTGTTGATGATGATGATTCATCCTCTGTGCCTGAAAATGTGTTTGATCAAAATGTTGAGTCTGATTTACCTGATATTGATGATTTGCATGATTATCAACTTGCTAGGGATAGACCAAGAAGAGAAATTTGGAAACCTCATCATCCTGATAATTTTCAGCTTGCATCTTTTGTGTTCAATGTGTTTGATGCTTTAGATGGTAATGAACCTAAGTGCTACAAAGATGTTTTAAAATCTTCAGAATCTGCTATGTGGTTATCTGCTATGAAAGAGGAATTAACTCCTTGCATGTCAATCATACTTGGACTCTTGTCCCAAAACCTGCTAAGTGCTCTTTGATTGAATGTAAATGGCTCTTTAAAATTAAGCATGAATCTGATTCTGTTAGATATAAAGCTAGGCTTGTAGCTAAAGGTTTTACACAAAGAGAGGGTATTGGCTATACTGAAAATTTTGCTCATGTTGTTAAATTCACCACTATCAGAATTTTACTTGCTCTAGTTGCTCAGTTTGAGTGGGAACTTAAGCAAATGGATGTTAAAACTGCCTTTCTGCACGGTGATCTTGATAAGCAAATTTTCATGTCTCAACCTGAAGGCTTTGTTGATTCTGTTAGTCCTGATTATGTATGTTTGTTAAAGAAATCTCTTTATGGCCTTAAGCAGTCTCCCAGGCAGTGGAACAAAAAATTTGACTCTTGCATGCTTTCTTTGAAATTTAAAAGAAGTGAATATGATCCTTGCTTGTATTTCAAAGATGATTGTCAATTTCCTGTGTTCCTGTTAATCTATGTTGATGACATGCTTATTGCTGGCCCCTGTTTAAAGGTTATTGATCATGTGAAGAAGTGCCTAAGTGAAAACTTTGACATGAAATTTCTTGGTGATTCTAAAAGAATTCTGGGTATGGACATAGTTAGGAACATAAAAGATTGTTCTTTGTTTCGGAACCAATTTGCTTATGTTGAAAAAATCTTAGACAAATTTTCCATGAAAAATGCCAAGTCTGTATCTGTGCCTTTAGCTGCTCATTTCTTGCTAAGTAAGGAACAGTCTCCAAAGACTGAACCTGAAATGTGTGATATGAAATATGTTCCTTATGCTAATGCAATTGGTTCTATGATGTATTTAGTGGTCAGTACTAGACCTGACATTGCATATGTTGTAAGCTGTTTGAGTAGATATATGGCTAATCCTGGCATGCCTCACTGGGAGGCTGTAAAGTGGTTAATGAGATATCTAAGAGGGTCTGTTAGAACAGGGATTGAATTTTCTAAGTGTGAAAAATGAATTGTCTTATGTGGTTATGTGGATTCTAATTATGCAAACAACAGAGATAATAGGAAGTCCACCACATCTTATGTGTTTACTTTGTGTGGTTCTTGTATTTGCTGGAAATCTCAACTTCAAAATCTTGTAGCCCTTTCTACCACTAAGGCAGAATACATTGCAGCTACTGAGGCTATAAAAGAATCTCTCTGGTTGAAAGGGTTGCTCTCAGAAATTGGCTTCTTGAAAGGTAAAGTTGTAGTTTTCTCTGACAGCCAATCAGGTATACAATTGTGCAAGAACCCTGTTTTCATGACAGAACAAAACACATTGAGATTAAATACCACTTTATCCGGAAAGTGGTGGAAAAATGAGAGATAGACCTGGAGAAAATTCCTTCTGAATTCAACCCTGCTGACATGGGCACTAAGTGCCTACCTGTGGAAAAATTGAGATCATGTTTGAGAACCTTGAACATTGTCTCAAAACATGATTGAAACAGACATGTGTATGTCTGCTTGATGTGTGCAAGTATGTTTTTGCTTTCTCTGTGATAGCTTGTGTTATTTTAACTTTTCTGTGGTGTTAAAGTTTTGTGTATCTTGGTGATTACCTCCTTTGTGGAAAAAAATACTTTTTTGAATCTTCTACTACAATCTGTGTGATTAGTGTTTAAGATTCAAAGTTACGACAATGATGATCCCAGTCCATTAAGTGCGTTCATAATAATCATTTTATTGGTCTCAGGTGGAGAATTGTTAAGTATTGAGCCCAATAAAAATGATCTGTTGTGATCTGGGCCTATAGCTTAATAATTCAAAGACCAACTTGTGAAATCGGGCCCAATATTATGTAAGCCCACTGATCCAGTCAAACTAAGATCTGAACCGTTGATGCTAGGGCTTCAATCTGAGCCCTCCATTTGCCTCATTCTTCTTACCTTTCTCAACCCTAAGCAGCATTCTTCTGTTGCGCCGTTTCTCTCTCTTCCATTGTCCCCTTCTCTCTTTACAGTGTTTCGTCACCCCTTGTCGTTTTCCGGTGACACCGTCGCAGGTCTGGCCGGACAATGGGTGTCCTTGCCGTCGGAGCACATTTAATGCTGAAGACCGTTGAAACTCCGTGTATTTATACTGTGGTGAGAGAGAGAGACAAGTGTGATTCACCTTTGATTCAAACCGTATCTTTTTTGGCCTTAATCCTCTTCTGTGAGGGTTTCGGTGTTGTGTGTGCAGAAATTTGGGTTTGTGCTGAGTGGAGAGGGTGAGTTATCTCCGAGTTGATTGTGCATGTGTTGGTGAGTCAACTTGGAGTGAGGTTTGGGGGTCAGATCTAGGGTTCCGAACAGTGGTTGTAGCTTGGTGCTTGTTTTCAGTTGGTGTTACCACCAGACCTTGGATCTACTTGATGAACACTGGAAAAGGAAACTGGGCCGTTCTTATTCAATATCAATTTTATTTCTCGTTTCAGTTGTTTTAATTGTTTTCTCGGATCCATGGCTGTTTTGGAAAGAACCTGTACCTAACACTTTAATTGTGAGTTTAAAGCTATTTTCTTGTATGGTGTATAGTTTCAAAATATACTATTTCGAAAAGAAAAACAGTAGAACAAAATCATAGACCCATGCTTTCCCCTCTTCTTAATCTTCATCTCCTTCTTTTGGATCTCCCTAGCTAAGCCGGAGCCATGCAACACCACCACTTCCGCCGCCAGAGGCGCACTAGTAGAAAAATGGTTTTTTTACTTCACCATTAACAGTAGCAAAATGTATCAAAGTCGTAGTAAAAAGGCTTTTGCTACACATTCGCTACGAATTTGTCCCGTTGCATATACGGACATGACAAAAACTTTGCTACGGTAAATCGTACCAAATACTTTTTTGCTACGGTAAATCCTAGTATTTACTACGACTTCAAAAATTTAGTCCCGTAATAAAAAAAACATTTTGTTACGGTCTTTTACTGTAGCAAAAACTTTCGTAGTAAAAAGCAAATTTTCTATTATAGTTTCGGCTCCACCCTTGAAGTCCGGCACTTGGCCGACTCCCATAATGGAAGCAACGATTGTAACAATAGTCATTTATATTGCACACAGAGAGCAAGATTGCCTTTTGTGTTGATCCCAAAAAAGAAGAAAAGGACGAAGTAGTGAATGGAGTTCAGATTTCACCACAATTGTTTTCAACATTATTAGCGTATATATTATATATATTACGTATATTATTATTATTCTAAAAAAAGCCCCCTTGTAAAAAAGGTTCCTTTGGGAAGGGGGTTGGGGTTTTTTCCAGGGAACTATATATAGGATTCCTATCCGGGGGGGATTTTTTTTTTTTTTTTCCCCAAATTTTTTTCTCCTATAGGATTCCAGCCCCTGGGTTAACCTGGCGGTCCCCCCCCTTTTTTTTCAATAGGGGTGGCCCCCCCCCCCCCCCCCTCTTCTCCCTCCACCGCCCCTCTCAATCCTTTTCACCTTGCTCATGCCATCTCTAATATCAAATTTCTTATCCTCGTTATTCTAGATCTGAAAAATCCCAATGATCAAAAGTGGAGCCACTTTTTCACAATTACCGTCGGTCGTTTCTGCCTCTTCGATCTTCTACATGGAAAACCCCGACCGGATTCGATTTCCGCCGATGAATGACAGCGCGCCAACTATCTCCTCCAATCTTGGATCTACGGCACCATCTCCGATGATCTGTCCAGCGTGGTTCTCTCAAAAACCTCCACCGCCAGTGATCTATGGACCGCCATGTCTTCTCTCTTCACCGATAACAAAGATTATCGAGCCATTGAACTTGAAGAAAAATTCAAGTCCCTCAAGAAAGGCACTCTCTCCATTCACGATTATTGCCAAATAATCAAAACCACGGCGGGCAAATTGGCCGATGTCGGAAATCCAATCTCCGACAAACAACTCGTCCTACAAACCCTACACGGCCTTCCGAAAAATTATGGGACCGTCGCCAACCTCATCTCCTTTAAGAATCCCCTTCCCACCTTTCTACAGACTCGATCGCTTCTTCAGATGGAAGAAACAAGAATTGCTGAACTGGAGCAGACCGCTGTTGTTTTCTACGCCTCCAACGCGAACTGTCCATCCCACAGTTGCAACGGTTCCTGCAATAGTTCCCGCGGAGGTAGTTCTTCGCGCTATCAGCGCGGGGGTGGCCGATCCAACCATTGCGGAGGTCACAGCACTAACCGTCACCCCATGCAACACTACGGCTACCAGAGTGCTCATGGTGCATCTCAACTCTGGCGCGCACCTTACTGAAAACCATCAATTCTGGGATCAGCTCCGTGTTGCTCCTCCCTCAGACTTCGTCTAACTGTTGCATCAGTTCCCCCAACTGTTCCAACAGTGAACCACCTTGTTCCAACAGTTCGTCCAACAGTCCTATAACACAGCCAACACCTGTTTCACCTGCAACACCACCTCTCAACCACGACCAGCTCACAACCTCTTCTCCTACGTCCACATCTCCTTCTCCTACTCCCACACCTCCCTCACCCCCCCTGCTCACCCTATGGTGACTCACAGTAAAGTGGGAATCCACAAACCCAAAGTCCCTTTCTCGCTCGTTGCGTCATCTACCTCTTCCATTCCCACCAACTATCGCAAAGCTCTTCTTGACCAAAATTGGCGAAACGCCATGATTGAAGAATATACTGCTTTAATTAAAAACAATACTTAATTAAAAACAAGTCTGATGGCTCCCTTGAGCGATACAAAGCACGGTGGGTTGTTCGTGGGTTTCACCAGCAGGCTGGCATCGATTTTGACGAGACTTTTAGCCCACTTGTCAAACCATCCACTGTTTGATCAATTCTTAGTATTGCTCTCTCACGATCATGGCCAATCCACCAGCTTGATGTGCAAAATGCCTTCTTACATGGCAATCTCTCTGAAACTGTCTACTGCGAGCAACCTCCCGGATTCGTCGATCCATCTCGCCCCACTCACATGTGTCGTCTCAACAAAGCACTCTACGGTCTCAAGCAGGCACCACGTGCTTGGTACAAGAGTTTTGCATTTCACATTACTACCGTGGGGTTCAGAGAATGCAAGTCCGACACTTCACTCTTTGTGTACTTTCGCAACAGTTCACCCGACTGTCGCAACAGTGCACGCGACTGTCGCAACAGTGCACGCGACTGTCGCAACAGTTCATGCGCCTACCTTCTGCTGTATGTCGATGACATTGTACTTACGGCCTCTACACCTGAATTGTTCCGCTCTATCATCGCTTCCCTTAATCAAGAGTTCCCAATGAAGGATCTCGGCGATCTTCACTACTTTCTCGGCATCTCAGTTACTCGCTCGTCAAATGGGCTATTTCTCTCTCAACGCAAGTACGCCGACGAGATACTAGAGCGTGCACACATGGCTTCTTGCAGCCCTTGTCTTACGCCGGCTGACACAAAGAGCAAGTTGTCTTCGACCACTGGACCCCTCGTTGCTGATCCTACTCTTTATCGCAGCCTTGCCGGTGCACTGCAATACCTCACGTTTACTCGTCCCAACATCTGCTATGCTGTGCAACAAATATGTCTATTCATGCATGATCCGAGGGAACCTCATATGGCTGCTCTCAAGCATATCCTTCGCTACATTCGTGGCACTCTCGATCACGGCCTTCAGCTCTCCCCCAATCTGGACCTCTCCGTTATCACTTACTCCGACGCCGATTGGGGTGGCTGCCCTGACACTCGTCGTTCGACATCGGGCTATTGTGTTTTCCTCGGAAACAACCTCATCTCTTGGTCCTCCAAACGACAGGTCACTACTTATCGATCGAGTGCTGAGGCCGAATATCGAGCTGTCGCAAATGCCGTCGCCGAAACGACTTGGTTACGCAACCTACTTTCTGAGTTTCTCTGCCCACTTTCGAAAGCCTCTATTGTCTACTGTGACAACGTCAGTGCCGTCTACCTATCCAACAATCCTATTCAACACTCTCGTACGAAACATGTGGAGATCGATATCCACTTTGTCCGAGACAAAGTTGCTTTGGGACACGTTCGAGTTCTTCACGTCCCATCCGCCTACCAGTTTGCCGATATGTTCACGAAAGGACTCCCTACTCAACTGTTCCAACAGTTTGTCTCTAGTCTCCACGTCCTCTCTTTTCCCGTTTCGGCTGCGGGGGTGTATTAGCGTATATATTATATATATTACGTATATTATTATTATTCTTGTTTATTATAGTTACCTTGTATAATAGGTTACCTTATGTAGTAGGTTAGGGTTTTCTACATGTAACTATATGTATGATTAATATACGTGAGAGATATTATTCTCTCTTTTCTCCAAATCTATTTCTCCTATAAAACATAAGCAAATTCGGGGAATGGATGCCTTCATCAAGAATCTCTCTCTCTCTCTACTTCAATGAAGACGTCTTCAATAATAAATTTCAATTGTGATGGCTAAGTGGCCCTGGAGCCAAATAATTTAAGGAAGCAACACATTTGTGATATCTTTATTGTCTGTAGTCAAGAAAATAATAAACATTTGTGATGGTTGGGAAATGATAAATAATAGAGAAAAAATGTGGTTTATGGTTGCCTAAAAATGGATGGAGCACAGTGACTCACTGTTGAACCCTTAATTTCCATCCAAATAATTTTCCCGGCGAAATTTTCAATCGGAAAGTGCTATAGGATGCATTTTGCCAAGCTAATTATAATAGGAGGATGTAAAATGCAAAATTTACAATTTAAGGGTGGGATGTGCCAAATGGGTCTATTTGAAGGGTGCAAAGTGCCAATTATCCGTTTTGGGCTTTGTTTTCTTGGTTCTCGAACTATTTTATACATTTCTTAATTTCTTTTCCAATTCATGTTTTTCATTTTCTTTTGGCAAAGCTTGTTGGGAAAAACAAATTTTGTTCAACCCGCCACATCAGCAAAAACAAACGGAATGGCAAATGGAGGGACCATTTTGTTACGTTTTGTAGTATAACGGGTGTTTGTGACATGCTCCATAGTTTAGGGGTGCAAACTGTATTTTTTCTTAAATTATATTTACAAAACAAAAAATTGATAATTTCATAAATTGTTTCTTTAAAATATTCTATTACAATTAATATTATTTAAAATATATTCAAATGTAATATAAAGATCAAAACAAGATTTATTTAATGGGGCCCATTTGATATACACCTCTCATAAGCAACTTATATAGGGCTAGGTCCACCCCTAAAATTCTTTCTTTGAGATAATCTCCTGCAGAGGTAAAAGTACTATTGGGCCCTTACGATCAATTTCCACCCAACTGCATTCAGCATTTCCACTAACTACAGTCAACATTTCCACAGCATTTCCACCAACTACATTTTAGCATTTTTGACCTGCATTTACCACCTTTACAGATTTTTTTATATATATATATATATATATATATATATATATATATATATATATATATATATATATATATATATATATATACATTTTTGTATTTTTTTATTTTTTAGTTTTCTTTTACTTTTCTTTTAATTATTTTAATTTTTTTTTTTTTTTGAGTTTTTTTTAATTTTAATTTTTTTTTTAAATTTTCATATATTAGTTTTTAAATTATTTACTTAATAAGTTTCCTGTACAAAAATTGACTATAAATGACTATAGTATACTAGCATAATTATATGTAGTCATGAACTGTTTTTTACACCAAAATTGAGTATATATAGAAAAACAACTTCGTCTACATCAACAAAATTCACAATTTGAAACTTGATATTATAAATCAATTAGTACCCAACAAAAAATTAGAAAAACACCAACATTACTATACATCAGGAAAAGCCACATAACTAATATATAACTATATATTACTACATGTGACTATATATGACTACATCTATATGACAACATGTGACTATATACGACTACTTGTATATGACTACATATGATTATATACGACTACATGTACATGACTACATGTGACTATATATTGCTACATGTGACTATATACGACTACATCTATATGACAACATGTGACTATATATGACTACTTGTATATGACTACATATGATTATATATAACTACATGTAAATGACTACATGTGACTATATATGACTACATGTATATGACCACATGTGACTATAAGAATATATAGTATAGTTTGTATTTATGGCTTCAAATCCTACTTTTCAACACGACAGTAACTTCGATCTAATCGGTAACTTTTTCGAACTCACGAACAACATGTCCTCTCGGCAAAAGCTTAGTGCATAGAAGGTGTTCAAACACCAAAACCTGTGGAAAAAAAAACAGGTTCAATTTAAATATTTATATTATAAATCAACTCATAACCAAAATATAAATCGAAATACGCAATCACGTGCATATGTCACTACATGTTACTATATGTTAGTAAATTATCGTCGACCGACAAATATCGATTAACATACAATTTCATCCATTGCATCCACACACAGAAGAATTTCTTCTTAAAAATAGGTATGTATAGTAACTTTGCAGTATCAACATTTTAGGTTCGTAGATCTAACACGTATCTTTAAAACCGTATCAGAAGTTTTCAATGGTTACCTATGAATCATGTGAAAGATGCAGTTTAGCTCCAGTATAACAAAGAATAGAACAATTCAACCTAAAAACATAAAAAACATAAAACAATACGAGTTAGAGAAAAAGACCATAAAAATGGAAAATGCAATTATGCACATTTGAGTGTTGACTTTGTAGGACATAATGACCATTAGACACTTCGACCAATAACAGAGAAAACCACAATAACAGAGAAAACCACATTATCTGCCTCTTCAAACTCCAAACCTACATTGAGTGTCTCTATTTTGTTTTACAGCAATGAACACAATAAGATCGGACTTATGTTTCCCACATTACACTTAAAAATAGTATTCTTCGCAGCTCCACTAATTCCAAGACCCGCCTTAACAATGATTCCACCATCACGAACAATATAAAATAAAATACCAAATAAATTTAGGGAGCAATACAGTGCTTTCATTTATTACTGCTAATTTCCTCAAACGAAACCATTAAATTATTGAGTTGTTTTCTAAAATAAATAAAAGTTTCATCAGAATCCACTTGGTTTGCATTTAACATCGTCCTCATTCAAAATGCATATGCAAACAAGAGATTAAAAGGGATATGTTATTCCAAAAATTAATTAATACCAGCGAAATTTTCGACGAAAAGGATGTCGCCTGCTCGCAGCAGCCTTGCTAGACGCCGTCACCAATTCTCCTCTCATCGTGGATGATGGGCGGAGAAGTCGCGGAAGGGAGAGCCGAGCAGGTAGAGGGAAAGCGGCGCAAGCCAAAAGGGGAACGGCGGTGGGTGGTGGTGAGCGGCAAAGTGGCGGTGGCGGTGGCGGCTGAGGGGTTGTGGGTGGAAGAGAACGATAGTTGAAACAAGAAGAGAATCGAGAGTTTGACGAGACAGAAACGAAGCAGTGAGACCTGGAAGAGAACTAGGGTTTATATTTAAATGCTATAATTGAGGGTAAAATGGTCACATCACTATGACCTCAGGGGGGTCTACCTAATTAAGTTCAGAATTTGGGTTTTTCCCTAAGAAAAAAAATAACATTTGACCTCCTCATATATATTTTAAAAACTAGGGATTATCCCTCATTTCCCCTATTTAATAAATAGATTTATATTAATTATTATTTCATAGTGAAGTATCTTTTTTTTTTTTTGCGTAATGAGAGTGAAGTATTTTAAACGTTATAGTAATTGTTCACTTAAAAAGTATCAGAGGAATATAAGTTTGACATCATTATGAAAATATCAAGAAATTATATTTTAAACCCATAAACAGCTAATCGAATCTAAAAGTAACTTATAAACTAGCTCCATATTACCTTACAAAATAGTTTTCAATATAAGATCTAACAACTTGTTAGTTCCTAAAATATCTTATCGGCTTTAGGAGCTTATAAGATATTAACTAAACTTTAGCCAAACAGCAAACTGAAAATTAGAATTTGCATTATTGAATTGCTAACAACTAACTAAATATGATTTCGTTAAATGCAAACAACAAACTAAATAAAAAAATCAGCAGAATTTTCATTAGAGAATTAGAAACAACAAACTACCTATAACTTGGCCAAATGCAAACAGCAAACTGAAAAAAAAAATCAGCATCATTGAAAAACATCAACAAAAAAATTGTTTATGGAACACATTGCAAACAACAAAAATGTTAAATTAAGTGTTTGTAAAATGTAAGTTAAAACATACATTGCAAATTGTAAACCAGAGTAATTGAATCTCAACACCAAACGCAACCCAACCTGCAAGCGGAAATATATTGCTAACAACAAAAGATGAAAAGTTTCTACATACGGAAGACGCAATGCGAATTTTGGATTGGTTTTGGATTTCTAAAATTCATTATATTTTTTTTTAGGGGGGAGGGGGATATTTGTTGTCCGCTTTTAACTCTTTCACCAATAAATCATTTCCTAATGTAAAAAGCTCCCGTTTTTTTTCTTCTCTATAATATTTCTTAAACCCAAAAATAATAGAATTCGAAAGGAAAGAACAAAAAAATTCGAAAAGAGTGACACGAGATACATATAAAGGGAGAGGGATAAGGAATTAGATCTAGGAAGAGAGAGGCGTCAAATTGGAGAGAGAGAGTGATATATGAGATTTGTTTCCTTATTGTTTCAGTTGTTTATGTCTATATACTAATTATTTTATTTTATTTATATTGTTTTTTTGGGTCGAATGACATATACTTATATTCATCCAACAACTAGAATTTCCACCTATATAAATCCACATCAAAAGGTGTCTAGCCGATTTCCCTACAAATAAAATGAGATAAATATTGAGAAAAACAAATACAGTTAAACCTCTATAAATTAATACGGTTGGGACCATCAAAATTTCATTAATTTAGTGAAATATTAACTTATCGATAAATTAATAATTATAAATGTATACATTAATTAATAACTTATTAATTTATGAAATTACTTATATTATTATTTTCAATAAATACATTTTTTATTTATTTTTTATGTGTTATTATTTATTGTACCATTAGTTCAATGCACTATAGAGCATGTTTCATAAACGGAAGCTCTTAAAGCAACAATGATATATAACGATTTTATGTTGAGTTATAAGAAAACTATACCGAAAGTTCTAACCATTTTAAAAAAAGTGAGGACGAGATTGATGGTAATGTGAACTTCAACAAGAAACACGCGACAATGAAATTATATTGTATGAAGCTTTCATAGATCTATAAAATATATACTACACCATGTAATTTAAGAATTATTTTTATCCATTATTAATTTATATATTATATGGGGATTGTTAAAATTTCGAATGTGTATTATCTTATAAATTTAGCGAATTATTAATTTAGCACGTTGTCCCGAGTCGGGACCGGGAAAATTTATTTTTTAAGCGAGGTTATTAATTTATCGAGGTCCTACTGTATATGAAAGGTAACCCTGAAAACCAAATATGGAAAGTTCTTGTAATAATATTTATAGAATGTTAACAAAAAAGAATATAATTGTTTACAGTATTTTTTAAATTGCACAGAAAATCAAAGAATTATGAAAATAAGTTATAATTTTTTTATTGAAAATGTAAACCAATTAGGGAATATTATGATAATTGCAAAAGTTGCATATTGTTTTGAAAAACTCAGAGAAGATTACAAAATAAAATGTACAAAAACATAATAAATAAAGAAAGCTTATAAGAATGAAAAATAAATGAGTTTCTTAAGATGCCACAAAATTTTGAATATAACTTAATCAATTACAAGGATTGTATACAACTTACCAATCATAATTAATCAGATTCAAAATAATTGTAAAAATTAAAATAAATAAAACAAATATGGTAGTCATACAGACTACATACTATATAATTATGAAGATATTCAAATTGTAATAAAAATATGACTTTCATTACAAAAATGGCCTTAAGATTTTAGAATATGATTTCTGAAATATACTAAATAATATATATTAAAATTCATAATTTTTCTCTATAAATAATATTGAAAGTAAACATAGTTGCAATTGTGACATTAACATTTGGGTGAAAGAGAAGACCAAAATATAGCATTAAACTTTTGTTGGGTAAGTTGAAAAATTGAAGTGGAAGATGGAAGGACAGATCATCAGAGTTCTTTGTTTTAGTGTCTTTCTTTTCCTTATTATTCCCAAAGGTACCTTTATTTCCTTCATAGAATCTATCAATTTTTTATGTATTATATTCCAAGAATTGTAATAACTAAACAACTTTAAATTACCTTATATATAATGTTAATGAATTGTAATGAATTTTAATGAATTTTACTGATAATAACTCGCACTTATTAGATTTAATTTTTCGTTAATTTCATTCATGTCAAAAAATATTAATTATTTTGTCTTTTTTCCCTCTAAATATTCGTAAAAAATTCAGGGTGCGGCCAGTTTATGAGATGCTACACCTGGTGTAACGGACCGGGTGGTTTTGAATCATAGATCTATAAAATAACCATCCGCTAAGCACACATACACATGAATGTGAGCGTTTTATTATACTTAGATCAATGGTTCAAAATTACACGATGTATTTCAACGGGTATAGCATCTACACAACCAGACGCTGCCACAGAGGCCTTATAGTTTTTTGTTCATGCATTCTCTCAAATTCTAGACCTTCTAATTAAAAAACCTAAGTTTTGGCTCTACATATATCACATTAATTTTTTGTTATTGTTGTTATTCTTATTCTTATTATTATAATTTTTCTTCTCAATTACTGTATTGTTAATTATATTATGTAAATACTTTGTTTGATCGAAGGTCTAAGCCAAGATGCATCATGTACTTCGGACAAGATTCATATCGAACAGAGGCAGACAGGAAACATAGTTCAGTCCAAACCAGAGTGGGAGGTGAGCATCATCAACACTTGTAACTGCGACATTATTCAGTTGCAGTTATTGTGTCCTAACTTTGGGTCGGTAATAAGTACCGATCAAACCCTCCTCTCCCAAATTGGGAACACCGGTCACTGCCTCTTTTACGGCGGAAGACAATTGATTAGAACAGATAACTACGTTATCAACTACGTTGGCGATTACATTAGTCTTGCACCCTATTCATATTCAATGACAACAGCTTGCTCCTCCTAAGCCGTAGTAATTCCGGTTGTTATTAAAAAAAAAATCAGAATTCAACGATACTATTATATGTAATCCATGATTCAGAAGAAATAAAAATATAATACTCTTTCTATTTTCAATCAAATGTTCCTTTGCTTTGCATTTTTTGGTTTTAGTGATGCATTTTTTTTTTCCGTCCATATCTTTCCATGAATGGTACCGATTGTATGTATTCCATAAAACTAATATTTATTTATTTATTTCGTGTTTTAGTAGCGTCTCAAAAATTTAAAACGACTATTTTGAACAAAACAATTAATTATTAAAACAATTAATTATTAAGGACTATTACAAATAAGTTCATTTCGAGCTACTTAATTTATAAAGAGGACCATACCAAAAAAATTATTTATAAAAGAGTCTAGACAAACTTCTAAGGTGTGTAAAGGCTAAAATACCCTCTCACGTTTTGAAATGCTTCAAATTCATTCATTTAACCCAATTTAACCTCAATTTGACCATTAATTTCACTAATTATTTAATTTTGACCATCGCTGGTCTGCCGTTGTTGACCGCCGTTGACTTTTTTTTTCTAATGTTATGTAGCCGCTGCTGACTGGCGGTCAACGCCGGTCTCCGGCGGCGTTGACAATTTCATTTTTTTTTTCCTGAACATCCTTTTGCCCCCGTAAGAAACAGTAACATTACTGTGTTTGACAGTATATTAACTATATTACTGTTTAACACAGTCATATTGCTATATTACTATCTAGCACAGTAATATTAAAACAACAAAATCACAGTAATATTAAAACAACAAAATCACAGTAATATTGTTGTGGTAGACATGAATATTGCTATAATGACAGTAATATTATTGTGTTTACAGTAATTTTACTGTCAACCACAGTAAATTACAATAGTAGACAATAATATTATTACGTTGACCGGTCAACAAATCAAACAAAAATAAAAAAATCCGAAAGATAAATAAATAAAATTGATGTACTTGACAGTAATATTAATGTGTTTAAAGTAATTGTACAGTCAACCACAATAATATTACAATAGTAGTCAATAATATTATTACGTTGACCGGACAACAAATCAAACAAAATAAAAAAAATCCAAAAACAAATATTAATGTGGCTGATAGTAATATTAGTAATATTACTGTAACGACAGTAATATTATTCTGTTTACAATAATTTTACCGTCAACCTCAGTAATACTACAATAGTAGACAGTAATATTATTAGACAGTAATATTATTACATTAACAGATCAACAAAATAAAAAAAAAAGTCAAAAAATAAATAAATAAAATTGATGTGGTTGACAGTAATATTACTGTGTTTACTGTCAACCACAGTAATATTACAATAGTAGCATTATGTTGACCAGTCAACAAATCAAATAAAATAAAAAAACCAAAAAAAGTAATATTAACGTGGTTGACAGTATTATTATTGTGTTTACAGTAATTTTACTGCCAACGACAGTAATATTACTGCCACCGGTTAGCGACGGACAAAAGTAATATTTCTTAAAAAAAGGTTTGAAAAAAGAAAAAGTCAATTTTTTTTTTTGGTCAAAATTGATAATGTTGAAATTAAATTGATGTTACAATTATGAATTATGGGGGTAATTTTATCGTATACATTAAGTTTACCTTTATTTATAAGACATATTAAAGTGATTGGTTTATTGACAAAAGATATATAACATCTAAACCTAGAATAATTAAGATAGTTGATCAGAAACCTCCTCAAAATACCTCTAATTATTATTTGGCCGCAAGTAATAAACTATAGGGATACACGTCTGGTAAGGGTAACGTTATGTAATATGATATTTTTTGTCGGATCACCTTCAATACCAAATTGTTAGTTGTTATCCGTAAAAACAGTACTCAGGGACTTTAAGTCAATCAAGAGAACAATGTGTACGAAAGTATGATAATAATTATAAGGGGAAATTAGCTAGATACCCCTTATTCTGCACTTATATAGGTGGAGATCATATTTGTTAGATAAATATAAGCATAGGTCCTTTGACAAAAAAAAAGTAATATAAAAAAAATAAAACAATTAGTATATGGACATAAACACCGTCAATTAATAAGAAAAGAAATCTCATATATCACTCCATCTCTCTCCAATCTTACGTCTTTTTCTTCTTATATAATCTCTCGTCTTTCTCTCCCTCTCCATCTTGTGTCTCTCTCTATTTTTTTTTGATAATGTTTTCTTTTTGATCAACATCTTTTCGAATTTTTTTTTCAATCAGCTTCTGTCTTTCTTTATACCCCTTTCTTGATCACATATGTTCGATTTTTTTTTTCTTTCCATTAGAATTCTATTTTTTTTGAGATCATGTTATAGAAAAGAAAAAACATGGGAGCTTTACATTATTAGATGATTTTTCGGTGAAAGGAATTAAAAGTGGACAACAAACATCAATCGCTCCTTCCTTGCAAAAAGTGAGTTTTTTGCTTTACTCGTTTTGTATTTATCTGCAGTGAGTTTATAATTATGTTTTTATTTTCTATATTATTTTGGTTTAACAAATAGCAAAAAAAAAAAAAAAATGAAACGGCAAAATCATATAGCAGCATTAAACTGCAAATTGCAACCTATAACAGTAGATTTTTTTGCAAACTGCAAATTGCAATTTTTGCATTAACAAAGTATTTTTTATAGTTTTTTTGTTCTTTGTTGCATTTTTTTATATGTATGATTTTTTTGGTTTGTATATTTATTGTTGTTATTTACATTTAGATATTGCATATCATATTTTCATTTTGTTTCTTGTAATTAGATGATGTTGATTTTTTTTCTTTTTCAGTTTGCTATTTGCATTTGGCGAATTCACAGGTAGTTTGTTGTTTGAAATTTAATAATGCAAATTTTAATTATTACTTTGCTATTTGCATTTCACAGAGTCATAAGCGGTGGCGCGGCGGATGCGGTAGTGGTGCGGCGGTTGCGGCGGTGGTGATTTTTTTACAACCTGAGTTTGCACAATAAATCTATATTTTTTCTTGGGTAAATTACACCCACACCTTAAATAACTTAAAGGTCCCTGTGGTATCGATAATTACACTCACCCCCTTGAAACGTAGTTATAAACTCTAATGGGATACGTTATTACGATAGAGTTCTAACGGTCTATTGGTTTCAGGAAGTGGTGGAGACAACAAAGACTTATGGGTGATTTAAGACATATTGAGGGAGCCATGTCACCCCATAACTCCCCATAACTCTATGTTATCTCCACCACTAGCTAAAAGTAATAGTCCATTAGAACCCTATCGGAATAATGTATTCAATGCATTATCCTGTTAGAGTTTATAACTACGTTTCAGGGGGGTGAGTGTAATTATCGATACCATAGGGACCTTAAAATTATTTAAGCATACCTCAGGGGTGTGGGTGTAATTTACCCTTTTTCTTTTAAGAATTAATTTTGATTTAGTTAGAACTTGGAAGAGACAAGTTGGGGAAAAATTGATTTGGTGGGGATTTTGAGGGATTTGATTAACGGTATTTCTGTTAGAATAAATATAATTAATTAATTATTAATTTTTTATTTTATTTTTAGAAAAACGCACTTTATTAGGCAATATACGTCAAATTAGGTGGAAAAACAAGATCCTCCAACACGTTATTACAAGAAATTTGAGCAATAGCGTGGGCTAGTTTATTACCCGAACGCTTTGTGAAATTAAAAGAGCAATATTGAAATTCTAGAGCCATTTGTCTGCAATCTTCCACAACAACCCCAAAGACAGCAGCCTCATTCTCTTCATCGCAACGAGCTTTAATAATTTGAAGACAATCCCCTCGATGACAATATCAGGCCAGCCTCTATCATTGGCCATGGAAATGGCTTTGAGTGCCGCCAAAGCTTCCCCCTCCACCAGCTGAAAATTGCCACGAATCTTGACAACCTTCCAATCAATGCATCGACCACTTGGCCTTTTCTCACATTATACGAAGATATATTATAATGTTCATAAATAAGAGGGTAAATTCTACTTTCCCCCCTTGTACTTTGGCTCAATATCACTTTACCCGTTTCTACTCTCAATTGCATCGATTTGCCCACTTATACTTTGGCTCGATACTACTTCACCCCCTTCTTCTCTCAATTGCATCGATTTTCCCCCTTGTACTTTGGCTCGATATCACTTTACCCCCTTCTATTCTCAATTGCATCGATTTGCCCCTCTATACTTGAAAAATTGTCTCATTGTGGCCCTCGCCGTTAGTTTTCAGACATTTCACCTTAACACCGTTTGATCTAAGTCTGAAATTACTAAAAAGTCACCCCTTCCAGTTTAAATAATTATTAAAAAAAAAAAACAAATAAAACAAAAAAAAAATAATAGAATATTAAAGACAACGAGAAAACATAGTCCACGACGCCAGCCACAATTTATTTTTTATTTTTATTTTTGAATAAAAACTAGGAGGGGTGGTTTTTTTGTAATTTTCAAAGTTAGATCAAACGGTGTTAAAGTCAAAGGAGTTGTGGTGGAATAATTTTGCGACCACAAGAGGGAGTTTTCTTACACCATCTTCATCTTGCGGCTGGTAACGGTAATCGTTGGTGGGTACATGTTGGGGACGATGAAGAATGACGAAGATGGAGGGAAAAGGGGCTTGGGGACATTTTGAAATTTCACAATCGAAAATTAAAAAAAAAAAAAAAAAAAAAAAAAAAAAAAAAAAATCGCAGTAGGAGCGCGTGAGAGACACGATTTGCTATCAGGGATCTCAATGCCTTGACTTTGTATACACAGGGGGTATGAACGATATTTTTTGACAGGAGCATATTTGACAATTAAAGATTACACATGGGTGGTATCTGCAATTAACTCATTTAATCGCACACATAACAAGTATATGAAATACTCTCCTCGTTCCATAATATCTGTCACTTTGGAGAAATTTTTTTTTTTCCATATTATCTTTCACTTTAAATTTTCAACACTTCATTAATTACTTAATTTCCAGTTTATACCGTTATTAACTCTTACCAACATTTTATTTTCAACTAATTTCTCTCTCTTATCTTATATATAAAAGGAAGATATTTTGACATATAACCTAACCCTAAACCTAGGGGTATTTTTGACAATTTTTATTCTTGCAGTTTCTTTTTTATTTTTCGGACGTTTTATTGGGTTTAGAGCAACTCCAATGGGAGTATCAAATGGATTATCAAATCCATAAACCACCTTTTTGATATTCCAAAATTAAAATTTTCCACTCCAATGGGAGTATCAAAGTGGGTAAGTATTTTGATATTCTACCTCTTTGAATGTAAAAATACATCCCGGAAATTGAGTTATCAAAAAAATAACTACATAAACACCCAATCACAAAATGACACATGGCAATTACAAATAAAACCACTAAAAAACTTCCAATTGATTATTGATTTAGATAACCATGGTTGGAGTAGATAAATTGTAAATAAATATTCAAATATTATCTTAATTATCAAATGAGTATTTGATAATCCAATTTTGATGTTTAGCATTGGAGTTGCTCTTATTTTTCCTCCACAACAATTAGAATGAAAAATAAAAGAAAAGTAAAAAACAATACAATTTAAAACACAGAAGACACGATCAGTAACTGCTCTCCATTCATATCTCACGTATGCCACTTCTCCCGAAAATCCCTTTGAGCACCAAAAACTGCAACAAAAAATAATTTTATTTGGCACTGCTCAACATTCTTCATCTTCTGAAGCTAAGAATTATAGAGTTCCGGGAAGATTGAAGAAACTCCATTTTCATCCCTCCCGTAGAAAACCTCAACGGGATTTTCCAAGCTTCCATATTTCGGGTATGAATTGAAGGAATATGGCCGAAGAAAACATCAAAATTTTCAATTTTGTTAAGTCCTTTTGTATTCGGTGTATACAGGTTCTCATGGATTTTTTTTTTTCTTCAGAAATTAGGGGTCATGTGATTTGAAATGTTGTAAATAAACACACACAGAGACGTAGAGTAAAATCGGTGAAATTGAGGTGAAAAGGGGGTTCAGCTAACATACGAGATCAATACAGTGGACAGTTGCCCATAGGCTTTCATCATTGGAATCTGATTCGTCAAAGGCCAAGCAAAAGTGCGGTGATTCGACCTCATTATTGGTGATTTCTTTTCGGTTTTTTTTTTTTTAAATCTGTAGACAGGGTTAGGATTTGAGTTGCTTTAACTGTTTTTTCATCTTTATACGTCTATCTGACGAGGAAACAACTTATCAATTACCACTAAAAAACTTATAGTAGCTCCACTGATGCGCAGAATCTTGAACCCCCTCTGAAAGAGCAAATTAACAGCAAATTAGTAAATGTTGAGCCTCACTCTGGGAGAAAAGATGGTGAAAAAGATAAAACACATAAACCATCACAGATGTGGCTGTGGGATGCATTGGAACCGAGTTAAACCATCCGGTAAAATGAGTTTTTATTATTCATACGGCAACGATTAAATTAGAAAATATTCATGTTCATATTTTTATTTTCAAACCTCAATGCCTTCTATGTAAAATGCTATAAGACATAAGTGATCTTTAAGCTTTTTTTTTCTTGATAGAAGTTGGATCCAGAGTCACAACTAACAAGAGATTTGGAATCACTAAAGGAAGAGTGCCTTCTTAATTATGTATGTAATCTATGCAAAACTATATTCTGATTCTTGATATGGCTCTACTGTTTGGAATACCATGTTTGCAGCAGCAGCAAATGGTGTGAGAAGTTCTCATCTCCATGCTTCCTCCTGGTGCGCCTCCTTTTTGCATTTCTTTTTCTTGCCTTTTTATGAACCTTGGATTTATTTAGATGAAAACATTATTAATACTAAGATATACTGTATGGAATTCGTATCAAAATGATTTTAGGATGAAATAACACGAACATCAAACGTTCATGTATTATGTTTATCGCACATGTAGATTGTAGATACCAACATGTAAAATGAATTGTTCGAAAGTTGTTTTGATTCTTCTTAAATTCTTCGTAGGCGAATTTATTTGGTTTCTATTTTTTGTTTTCACGTAGTTTTTTTTAATAGTTTATGTATATTCATTATTGTGTTTCACTTCATATAGCTTGGCTGCCTGAGAACAATTAAGGAAAAAAAATCCCATTTCTGTTTTGCGTTTATGTAAAATTTGGTTTCAGAAAAATGTGTTCACCTGCTCAAAGATAAGAAGATCAGGGTGTGCAATGCTTTTGCTAACAACAGAGCTAAGAGTCTGGATAAATTGTTTGATGCATCAGTTCTCATGGAATTCTCACGTAGGGCCTGATAAAGACATATTAAGTTCATCTGACCATGAATAAAGATCAAATTCTATTGCATGGTCAATTAAGCATTCCCAGCCTACTCTCTCCTCCAAAAATAAGTATATAGCCAAACTCAAAAGGATGAGTGCAAAGATCTTTATGTACGGTGAAAAGGTGAATGATTACATGATTTTTTGGTTCCAAGAGAGGATATAGTCTATCTTAGTTTCGATAGTCCATGTACGGCGAATGAGAGTGTCGACTCACATCATGACATTCATACTCCAGAGTTTTTGAATACAATTACATCTTCAAGTCTGCCAAACCATGAATTAAAGCTGAAGAAAGGTGTTCATGTTATGTTATTGAGGAATATAGACCAATCCAATGGGTTGTGTAATGGTACAAGATTGACCATTACTCGGTTAAGAAATCACGTTTTGGAAGCAAAAATAATATAAGCTCTAATGTCGGTCAGAAGGTCTTCATTCCAAGACTGTCGCTAACACCGTCAGACAGTAGAATTCCGTTTCACTTTCAGAGGGGGCAATTTCCCATTGTTCTTTCCTTCGCTATGACAATAAATAAAAGCCAAGGTCAATCTCTCCAAAATGTTGAATTATATCTTGAAAGCCTGTTTTCTCTCACGGACAACTGTATGTAGCTATTTCTAGGGTTACCAGTCGAAAATGTTTGAAGATACTTATAGTGTACAAAGAAGAAAATACTTCAAAAAATACAACAAACGTTGTTTGTAAAGATGTATTTCAAACTTTAAGGTAATTTTTTATTTACAGTTTTTAACATTACTTCTTATGCAAGCCTTATATTCAACTACGCATAATGTGTTCTTATTGTTTTGCAAAGTTTGAAGATGCAATATATTAAAATGAATGCAGTGCCTCTCAGTTCGAATTGTCACACAATATCAACGGTTATTGTTTTCCGTAAATTTGTTTCGTATTTTTCCTTTTCATAATTTTTTTGTGTTGTTTGAACTCATATATGATGCTATTGGGAATTGTTAATCTGCAGTAATGTCTTGGGCACCGGTGAAGTGCAAGCATTTTCTGAGCGGTTAAAGTGTGATTTTTAAGTGTTTTTTATATGAATATTTTTTAAATGTAAAGCAACAAATGTGCATTCTATTTATGACAATTTGTAGTTTATTACTTCGATTTAATAACCGCATTGTTGTTGTGTGATTTCATTATAATATGTAACCCCGTGCAACGCACGGGTTCGGTTACTAGTTAATTATAAAACAAGGTCATTTTAGTCTAAAAATATACATTTTCCTTAATTCAAGACATATTTAATGAAATTCTAAATCTTGTTGCAAAGCTAAAAAACGACAATTAAAAATTAGAACGTAGGGAGTATTACACCTATTATTATTGATTGTATATATAATCATAAATCCCTAAACACAAGATAATACGTAATGGTCAATCTAATCCAATCCAATCAATCCCGTCAATATTCTCAACAAACACACACTGTGGTGAGAGAGAATAAGAGAAGGGAAAATTACACACTTTAAGCGAAAATAGGCGACGGGGGCGATAATGGAAAGGGCGAGGAGGTCGCGGAAGATGTAGAAGACAATTGGTTGACGCCATCGCTGAGCGCCACCTTGGTGGTGACGTGGTAGCCGGCGTAGAACAGCTGCGCCGCCGCCAACGCCGTATGTGACCTCCACACATCCCCTCCTCCGTTTGAACTCGCCATCGAAACACTTGACCACGAAATCAAATCACCACCCGACCCGACCCATATAACAATTTGTTTTCGGACACAGTGCAGCAGTTGGTGTTGAATCTATTTCATATTTGGTCCTACATGTTCACGAAAAACACATTTGGTCCCTTATGTCTCAATAACTTAAATACTTTTGATCATTTTAGTCAATTTACTGCTAGTCCGTCAGTTAAGTTAGTGTTGGGCACAAGCTTGATTTTGTTATTATTAACGGAAATTTGATGGAAATGATTAAAAGTGTTGTATTTTTGAAACACTAGGGACCAAATGTGTTTTTTTTTGTACACATGAGGGATCAAATGTGAAATCGATGCAAACTTGAGGGATGAAATTTGTATTTTTCTCCAAAAACGATATTATAACTGAAAATCATTGGGCTGGGCATGGGTCGGGTCAGACAATTAACGTTCAATTACATGCCCGATTTGACCAACAAATTTTGCTAAATAATGAAAATCATTACCGGTCTGATCATTATGAGCCGGTTAATGGTTGCCATCCGACTTTATCGGGTAAACAATAGATCGGTCGGTGGATATTAATTATCGGCGATCTATTTATTGATTTAATTTTTATTTATTTTTTTACAATAATAAGATATTTTTATAAGTCGACAATTAATGTTTTCTTTTCCATTTTCCATGCATCAATGTTTTGTAGTTTCCAATAAACTGGTAACAATTACATCGGAAATTAATATTTTGCTATGTTTTCATGTAAAAATGTAAGTATGTTCGAGTTGATGTATATATAACAAAACGTATAAGATCTTATACTTTTTAGGGCAAAATACACTTTACCCCCTTGCATTGGCGGAGCCAAGATTTGCGGTGAGGGTGGGCTAAAATTTTACGGGTTACGGAGATAGAGTCCCGAATTTTTTTAAGAGTTTTTTAAAAAAATATAGAGCAAAATAAATAGAAATTTGTATATTTTAATTAAATTATATATATTAAATTGTATATTGTCCAAAATATAATTATTAGAGCTCTTTAAACTATATTACAAATCAATTGGGTGGGCTAATTAAAATAGATTAGGATTAAAATAGTGTATAAAAATAATAACTAAACATAATTAGCATTAAAATATTTCATTAAAAAAAAAATCAGGGTGGGCTTCAGCCCACCCACCCTTCAAAGTGGCTCCGCCACTGCCCCCTGTACTATGCCCTACGTAAGACTTACCCTCTCGTACTATGAAAAATACACTTACTCTCTTATTTTAATGGTCAACCTATTTGACTCTTAACCGTGTTAGTAGTAAAATAAATTTAATACATTTCTAACAATCCCTACTAAATGAAACATTTTTTTTATTTAAAAAAAATATTACATGTACTATGAATAAATTAAATAAATATTTAAAATAATAATATTTTTAAATTTTGATTAAATAAGAAAAATATTATTACTTTTTAATAATTCATAAGAAATGACATCTTATTTTTATTAAAAAAATATCTTTTCATTGTGGATAAATATATTAAATAAATATTTAACTTGTATAAATTTTTAAATATAGGATTAGAATATTTACTCATTAAATATTTATATTAAAATTGTAATTCTACAGTAATATTTTTTAACGATATATGCTAATGATTAAATTTATTAAAAAAGAAAGGGAAAAAAAAAAAGAAAAGAGAAAAAAGAAAATATGTTAGGGGCAATTATGTCATTTCAGACAACAAAAATGAAGAAAAATCGCAGAACCCACGCGCGAGTGAGATACACGAACACACACCTGTTTTTCCTAGCAGCATATGCTGGATTGATAACTCCAAAATCACGAAATTTAGTGGACAAAGGTTGCCTATGCACCGTGTGGACGTTGACATCAATGGTGATCTTCTCCAATCTCAGTTGCGCCAAACCAA
>NW_012193070.1:350698-410328 GCF_000504015.1 Erythranthe guttata
CCCGAGGCACCTTTGCCCGATCAACCCCCACCGGCGGTCTACTTCCCCTCAAAACCCACAAAGGGTTCACCACGATCTGCCTGTCTACGAATACGCAGAAATTCTCCGTCACGGAAAAGTCGTGAATAATCGTGCACCCCTTCAAGGAGTGTACATGCACGTCCTTTTGCTTTCTCCCCTCGGGGTCGATTCTGAAAATCGTCAAGAACGGATGCGTGATGTTGTATCGGTAAGCGAACGTTTCTCCGGTTTTTACGTCGACCTTCGGATGTGCTGTCATATTGAAAAATAATAACGGCCGGTTGTTGTTGTTGTTGTGAAAATCGTGGCGGCCGAGGGTTACTATATCTCCATTTTCCGTCACTTTTATTTGGTACGGTAGATCGCACTCAGACAGAGCAAAGAGGTTGGCGGCGCCACCGCCGCCGCCAGGCAATAGAGCAACGCTGGTGTTGGCGGCTCCGAAGCCCTTGTTCAGCGGATCGAACTGCCCCGTCAGCACACGTGCGGCGGTGAGCATGCATCTCGATATGGAAGATGCGATGCCGTTGAAGGAGGAGAAAGGACTAGGAACAAAGGGGGACCCGTTTTCACGCTCAACCGTGTGCTTGTGCGTCTTGACGTAGCGGCTGCAGAATGTAGTGGCTTTGCCGCCGGATATTCTGATCATGTGGAGCATTCCGTCGCCGTCGAATAAGTGATAAGGTCGGCGGCGGCCCTCTGTGACGACGAACTGAGGGTTGGGGCCGTTGCGGACGTAGGCCCCATCCAGGCAGCTGGGAAGGGGGCCGCCGCCCCCCTCCACCGCAACCTCAGTACATGCGGTGGGGGGAAGCTCTTCCACCGGGGCAAAGTATCCCGACATACTATGTTCGGGATCGATGCTCGGGCGGAGGGGCGAGGTCGAGAAATGTGGATATGAAGTCATCCAATTTGTTGAGTATGGTTGAATATTCCAAGTGTTTCTTGAATATGTTGGCTTTGATCATAGGTTGAGGCCTTCTTTTCACATTGGCCCTAATATTTAACGATGGAACTTGCAATAATTGAGGATGTCTGAAAGAGGAAGAAGAAAGGGCTTCCATCTTATTTATGAGTTCGTTTGAGAAATTCAGAGATGATTATTGTCTTATTTAAACTGTTTTTTTTTTCCTTTTTTTTTCTTTTTAGTTCCTACTATGATTTTGATATTAATAAAAAAAAAAAAAAAAAATAAGCCATTTGAATATTACAAATTGACAACGCTGATCAACATATCCAGTCAGCCACATGCCTCAATCAATTTGTTACCGACACGGCTCGCTTTTAGCACGCATACACATGAATGTATGTGTAAATAATTAGATGTAGCATATGATTCTTTGTTTGTGTATCAGTATGATTATTATTTTTCTTGTTGGAGTATGATTTTTGTTATTTAAATACACTTCATTTACATCCAATTCGTAATTTGAAACTCTATTTTTACCTCAATTTCATCAGTTGACCAGCTATCTGTCGTTGCCCATCATCGATTTTTTATTTGTTTTTTCCTCTTTCTGACTTACCGATCGTTTAAAGCTGTTGCCGGCAGTTAATTTTTAGTTATCAAATAAATCGGTGATATTTATTATATTATTGATAAAATAATTTATTTGGTGAAAGTTGAATAAAATTGATTGGACTTTTTCTTTTCCAATATCTTATATTGTATTTATATAACAATTATGATAATAATAAAAAAATTAATTGTTGTATATGTTTTCATAATTACTTATTATTTATTTTTATTTTAAAAGAGGTCATCGTTATAATAAATTAGTGGCCACTTGGCCTTTTCTCACCTTATACGAGAATATATTATAATGTACATAAATAAGAGGGTAAATTCTACTTTCCCCCTTATAGTTTGGATCAATATCACTTTACCCCTTTCTACTCTCAATTGCATCGATTTGCCCCCTTGTACTTTGGCTCGACACTACTTTGTCCCCTTCTTCTCTCAATTGCATCGAGTTGCCCCTTTGTATTTATTGGCTCGATATCACTTTACCCCCTTCTACTCTCAATTGCATCGATTTGCCCCCTTGTACTTGAAAAATTGTCTCATTGTGAGTAGAAGGGGTAAAGTGATATGGAGCCACAATTATAAATTGGGTAAATTATGAAAACACCTGAACTTAAGCTAAATGATGAAAAACACCCCCACCTATTCGAAATTACCAAAAAATCCCTGAGGTTTGTTTCCGTCTTAGACCAACCTTTACAGTTTGACTTTTCACGAATTTGTTTTGACTCTAGAGAATAGTCTTTCTTACACAATTTCAAATAGTTTCTCTTATTTTTCACCTATTTAATATAAGGTATAATAGACTATAAGAATTTTATGTGAAAAACTCGATCACCGGTTAATCAGAGGGGTTTTTTTGTTATTACGGATAGGTAGGGATATTTTTCGTTATTTAGCCTAAGTTAATGGTTGTCATTGTAGTTTCCCTTAAAACTTGGTTGGGAAAGAAGAAGCGTGATCCTGCAAACCACCAACATATAACATTCACAGGTGTACCGTTGACTTTCAATCTAAAAAATATATAATATATATGTACAGATATTTTCCAGGTTTGTTACAGAAATAAAATATCTAACGCTTCTAAATGTATCCGTATTATTTTATTTGAGTTTGAACCTCATTGTTAAGATTTGGGTAAATTACACGCACATCCCTGAGGTATACAAAAATAACTTTAAGGTCAATGTGGTATCAGTAATTACATTCACTCCCCTGAAACATAATTAGAAACTCTAATGAGATAATGCATTCGATACGTTATTCGGATATAATTCTAACGGACTATTAGTTTCAGAATGTAGTGGAAACAATATAGAGTTACGGGATGATTTAAGAAATGTTGGGGGAACTATGTCACCCCTAACTCTATATTGTCTCCACCACTTACTGAAAGTAATAGTTCGTTAGAACTATATCGGAATAACGTATCCAATGCATTATCCCGTTAGAGTTTCTAACAATGTTTCGAGGGTTGATTGTAATTACTAATACCACATGGATATTAAAGTTAATTTAGCATACATTAAGGGTGTAGGTGTAATTAACCCTTGAGATTTTTTAGATAGAGTTTGTCACGCACTGTTGACCAAATGTTTTTACGTTTTTTTGTACGAGCCCAAATAAACTACGAAAACTTGTGTTTTGTAAATAAGATTATCTTAATTAGAGTTGATCTCATAGAATCATTTTTAGCTTTCAATATATTCATTATGAGTAAGTCAGAATTCTATGATCCTTTAAATAATTTAAGGGGTTTTTGTGCATAAGTCCCCAATCAAACATTTTTATTATTCTAGGTTTAGGGGATATATCTCTTTCACTAATAAGCACATCCATTTAATATTTATTATAAATAAACGAAACATTCATGTATATGCCAATATTACCATCAACCCTTTATACCCAATTCTTAATTGTAACCCCAATTTAATCAATTTTGTCCACAAAAATCCAATTTTGACCACAAAAATTCAATTTTGACTTTTTTTGGGAGCACACTTTGATATGCTCCAATTTCATCATTAACATAATTTAATCTCAATTTGACCCCAAATTTCACAAATTATTAAATTTTGACCAAAAACTTTTTTTTTTCAAAAATCTTTTTTTTCAAAAACAAAAGATTTTGCCACCGGATTCTGGCGTTGACTTTTCAATTTTTTTTTTCTTTCTTTCGGATTTTTTCGCCGGTCTCCGGCGTTGACTTTTTTTAGTGTTCTTTTAAGTTTTTTTTTTTTGTTTTTTTTTTACGTCCGCAACGTTGACCTTAATTGTGCTGAAAATAAATTAACGTAATTATACTGTAATGACAGTTAATTAACGTAATTGTACTGCCGTTGACAATACATTTATGTAATTGTGCTGCCGTTGACAGTAAATTAATGTAATATTATTATTTTTTATTTTTTTTTGTTTTTTTTTATTTTGTTTAATTTGTTGACAAGTCAACGTAATTATATTACTATCATTGACAGTAAAATAATTGTAAACACAATAATATTACTGTCAACAATATCAATATTATTATTTTTTTGGGTTTTTTGTTCTGTTTGAGTTATTCACGGAGTAACGTAATAATATCACTGTGTATTATTGTAATATTACTGTAAACACAATAATATTACTGTGGTTGACGGTAATATTACTGTTGTTATAGTAATATTGTTGTCAACCACATCAATATTATTATTTTGTTTGAATTTTTTGTTTGTTTGAGTTATTCACGAAGTAACGTAATAATATTACTGTCTATTATTGTAATATTACTGTGGTTGACGGTAATATTACTGTTGTTATAGTAATATTACTGTCACTCACAGTAATATTAATTCTTTTGGTTTTTTATTATGTTTACATTTGTTGAACGGTCAACATAGTAATATTACTTTATTGCATAATAATAATGAGTTTTGTTGTGTTAATATTACTATGCTAGAGATTAATATAACAATATTACTGTGTTAAACTGTAGTTTAGTTAATTTTACTGTGTTTAACAGTAATATAGTTAATATTACTGTCAATCACAGCAATATTGTTGTTTAAACGAAAAAAAAGTTACAGAAAGAAAGAAAAGAAGAAAAAAATACCGAAAAAGTCAACTCCGGAGACCGGCGTTGACCAACGAAAAAATCCGGAAGAAAGAAAAAAGAAAAAAAAATAAAAAAAAAAAGTGAAAAGTCAACGCCGGAATCCGGCGGGAAAAACAAAAGTTTTTGAATTTTTTTTTTTGAAAAAAAAACTTTTGGGTCAAAATTGAATAATTTGTGAAATTTGGGGTCAAATTGAGGTTAAATTAAGTTAAGGATGAAATTGGAGCATATTAAAGTATGAGGGGTTATTTTAGTCCTTTACAAAAATCTGGACCATGTGTGGACTTATTAGTAAAATAGTTTATTGTCTGGACTTTTTTATGAATAAGTACCCATTGATGGACTTATTTGTAAAGTGCCCAAATAATAATTATTTTGTCCTTTTTTTCTAAATATTCATAAACAATTCAGGGTGCTGCCGGTTTATGAAATGCTACAGCTGGTGTAACACACTGGGTGGTGTTGAATCAAGATCTATATAAATAACCATCCACTAAGCACAAAAACATATGGGTGTGTGCGTTTTATTATATGTAGATCAATGGTTCAAGATCACCCAATATATTTGAACTCGTGTAGCATCTACAAAATCAGGCGCTGTCACATAGACCTTATAGTTTTTTGTTCATGCATTCTCCTAAATTCTAGGCCTTCTAATTAGAAAAATATTTTTGTAATTAGACCTTATAGTTTTTTGTTCATGCATTCTCCTAAATTCTAGGCCTTCTAATTAGAAAAATATTTTTGTAATTAGACCTTATAGTTTTTTGTTATTATTCTTATATTTATTCTTAATTATTGTGTTGTTAATTATGTAATTTTTTTTTTTTTAAGGTTTAAGCCAAGATGCATCATGCACTTCGATCAAGATTCATATTGCGGACGGGAAACGTAGTACAGTACGAAACAGAGTGGGAGGTGAGCATGACCAACACTTGAAAATGCGACATTATATTGTGTCCTAACTTTGGGTCAATAATAAGTACCGATCAAACCCTCCTCTTCGAAATCGGGAACACCGGTCACTGAGTCTTTTACGACAGAAGACAGTTGATTCGAACAGATAACTACGTTGGCGATAACATTAGTCTTGCACCTTATTCATATTCAATGACAACAACTTGCTCCTCCTAAGCTGTATTAATTCCAGTTATTAAAAAAAAAAGAAAAAAAAATCAGAATTCAACGGTATTTTCAATCAACTGTTGCTTTGCTTTGCAAAGTTTTTTTTTTATCAATGTTATATATGTTATATAATATAATTGTATAGTATTTAGAATATAAAATAAGCTATTCTATATATATAGTACTGTGGGCAAAAACTGTAAAATATATATATATATATATATATATATATATATATATATATATATATATATATATATATATATATGAGAATGAAAAATTAGGGAAAGTAAGCAGAGGATTTTCGTTTTTTTTTTTGTGTAATATCACTATGCTGAAGCACTACTTATGCAGTATATTTACAAGCCTTATCATAGAAAATGCTAAGTCATCCATTAACTAAATGGTGACACGTATCAAGAGGAAATATTACTTAGTCTACAATTAATAGGATATGTATTATAGTACTCCCCCTTAGACTAAGTATCGGCTATAAATTTGGATGAGTTAAATAGATATATGCCTCGTTAAAAACCTTAAGTCGGAAAACCCAATGGGACAAAACCGGTTAAAAGGGAAAAAGAGTGCATAACTCAAGTCGTCGTGTGCAGAAGCGGCCTCGTTAAAAACCTTTGCTGGAAAACCTAACGGGACAAAACCAGTCATAAGGGAAAAAGAGTGCAGTGCACCATTGCTCCCCCAGAAATGAGAAATATAGCTTCCAAAATGGGCCGTCAATCTTGCTTCATATTGGCTCTTCTCATTCCAATGCCGTTCACCAATTTCTCAAATGTAGAAGTCGGTAATGCTTTTGTAAACAAATCAGCAAGATTGTCACATGAGCGAACTTATCGAACATCGATTTCTCCATGCCTCTGAAGCTCATGTGTATGGAAGAACTTCGGTGATATATGCTTGGTCCTATCACCTTTTATGTATCCGCCTCTTGTCTATGCTATGCAAGAAGCATTGTCTTCGTAAATGATAGTAGGCGTGTTTGTAGCTGGATGTGATTGGCAGGAGTTTCGAATATGTGAAATAACCGATCGTAGCCAAACACATTCTCTGCCTGCCTTATAAAGGGATATTATTTCAGAATGATTTGAGGAGGTGGCCACCAATGTCTGTTTGGTAGATCGCCAAGATATACCTGCATCATTATAACAAAACAAATATCCAGTTTGTGAGCGAGCTTTGTGCGGATCAGATCTATATCCCGCATCGGCATAACCAACTAACCCTTGATTAGTTGCATTCTTCGAATAAAATAATCCCAAATCTGGAGTACCACGGAGATATCGAAAAATGTGTTTAACACCATTCCACTGTCTCCGGGTAGGCTCAGAACTGTATCGCGCAAGCACATTTACCGCAAAAGCAATATCAGGTTGAGTGCATTGTGCTAGATACATTAACGCTTCGATAGCATTGAGATTGTTGGATTTCGGGCACGCATACGCAGCGGAAAACAAAAATTTATGCGATTTAAACGACTTTAAAACACATAAGAACATGCCCGATAAATTAAATTCAATTAATTGCGTACCTTTGCGCTTCCAGCGAAAATAAAACAACATACATGCTAATAAATTTAACCGTACTTAAATCAATTAACATGCTCGCAATTTAAACCAAATAACATGCTTGCAATGGTTAAAAACCGATTACACATAATCACATAAAATCATACAAATACAAGCATGAAATCATAGTTTAAACTAAACCCTAAACGAAACTAGGGTTTCGTATATTTACCTCTTGACGCGTGAAGTAGGAGCAATTAGCACTTCGTGATTGCTACGGAAACCAATCCGTAGAATCGGGGCAGCAGCGGTGCAACAGCAGCAGCGGCGCGTGAGGTCACGGCGGCGCGTGTAGCGTACGCGCGGCTTCGGGACGGCGCGTGGGGCAGCGTGCGGCTTATTAATCAATTAATCATCTAAAAATAATAATTAAATGCCATTATTTAAAACTTTTGATGTACATTTATTTATCATATTTTTTTTTTATTAATTCGTCCAAAATCGTGGTATTTATAATTATAAACACAATGTATTAATTAAAAATAAAAATTGTTAAAAAAACGTGCAAAAAATATAGTGGAAATTGAAATGGTATTTATAATTATAAACACGATGTATTAATTAAAAAAAAAAATTGGAAAAAAAAGGTGCAAAAAAATAGTGGAAATTGAAAGCTTGCTTTTGATTTTCGGCTCGTGCGTTGCTCCTCGATTCTTCGATCTACGGTCTTCCTCCTCTCGGATTTCACCTCGTATACTTCGATCTACTAAAACGTGGCACTAGACACGAAGTAGTTAGAATTAACGGAAGAAAAAGAAAGGAGAAAAGAATACCGAAATGGATCGGCCAAGGGATGGCCGATTCCGGCGACGGGGCGGCGCCAACGGCGGAGGTGGCCGCGCGGGAGAGAGGGCGAGAGAGAGAGGGGTCGGCCGTTTTGGGTTAGGGTTTTATATTTTTGTGCAAGGCCTATAAATCATGTATTTATAGTCCCTTGCATAAAACCCTAGCGGGCTTAAGTTGGACTGGGCCCAACAGCTTAAGCTCGTTAGTTCCTTTACTTGCTCGTCTCTCTCAATTCAATGACCAAAAAATTTCAACGATTGCATTTTCGGAATCATTATAACTTCCTCGTCATTACGAGTGCCATCTCTTATTTTCCAACTTTCCAAAAGTGGAAACCCTAGTTCAGTGGACTTTCTAAATTTGGAAACTTCTCGATTTAGAAAGTTCACTAACATGTTCGCCTATTCTTTTCCTTTTCTTATTCTCATTCGTAATTCCAAATTACGAATGTTGGATTCAATCATATTGACTTCCAATCATGCAAAGATAAACTATTTTATCTCTGACCATTTATTCAAAGATCTCATGTGCACGAGCAGTGTGACCCTCGATGGTTCAGGTGTAAGCTAGCCGTGGGCCCACAACCCATTGTGGTCAAAACTCGTCCCCTTCGAGTTACGATTAAGATGAAGCTCGTTTCACCTTAATCACCCAACGAATCAAGATTGGCGTCTAGCAACTACGCGTCATGATTCCCTAGATACAAATGAAGTGCCTGCAAGAACCTTCAGATATAGTTAACGTACAGTACGGTCCCTTCGATTCATATGTCCCGATCGAACTAGAGGCATTGGTTCATCGAGACCTCTTTATATGTTCGATGACGGTGCGATCGTTCCAAGTGTTGTAATCGTCACGTGCATGACTTAGAGAATCGAATTCTCTAATCATCACTTAGTCAGCTCTGGCCAGAGACTTAGAATGATTACAAACTTTCAGAACACACAGGACATCCAAGACTATTCTAGCGATCGAATCCCCGACTACAATGCACAGACCTCCCACTAGATTTCGGACTGCACGAACACTGGCCCTTGGGATGGTCCTCGGTGGAACTCAGGGACAGGTCACGATACAGCTGGTCCTCTAGTGAAGTCACGGTGATGTCTAGGTCATAAGGACTAATGGTGTACAACTATACCATAGATATCTCTACTCGATTACTGGGAACCACTTAGAGATTTCTAGGGTGAGGGAGTTCAGTGAACTCGTCAACTTACGAGCACCCACTTATGTATGCCGATATCACAATACCGTTTAGTGATGAGATGCAGTACACATACACTAAGTGCTAGTCTTAATGGGAAAGGCCGATATCCTCATTAGTGGCGTAACCCTTCGACTAGGAACACGTTTAACAGTTATAATACTTGAGTAAATATCTCACGATCCTAACGATCAATTACTAGTACTTGTAATAACTGTAAGGACTATATCTATGCTTGTGACAAAGGGACAAAGATATAGAATGCCAAGGTGTTTTATCATTAATACGAATAAAGGTTCGTTTATTACCATAATAAATACGAAAGACCACAGCCAAAAGTTGGCTTGTTGGTCACCTACTCTAACAATCTCCCACTTGACCTAAAGCCAACTACCCATGAATCGCAATCCCATCGACTCTCGATGTTTCTCATGGACCGATCTCGGTAAAGGCTTCGTAAAGGGGTCTGCAACGTTCTCTTCCGAGGTGACTCGTTCTACTTTAACTTCACCTCTATCAATGATCTCTCGGATCACATGATACTTTCTCAGAATATGCTTCGACTTCTGATGAGATCTCGGCTCCCTAGCTTGCGCCAAGGCTCCGGTGTTATCACAGTACAACGGTACTGGATCACTAGCACAAGGAACGACACCCAACTCTTGGATGAACTTCCTTATCCAAGTCCCATCTTTTGCAGTTTCGGACGCTGCAATGTATTCCGCTTCGGTAGTGGAATCGGCCGTTGTGCTTTGCTCGGAACTCTTCCAACACACGGCACCACCATTAAGCGTGAATATAAATCCAGAATTCGACTTTGAGTCGTCCACATCCGATTGAAAACTAGAGTCAGTAAAACCCTCTAATTTCAACTCGGCACCCCCATAGACCAAAAATATATCCTTAGTTCTTCGCAAGTACTTGAGGATATCTTTCACGGCTTTCCAGTGAGCCGGGCCGGGGTTAGACTGATATCTGCTTGTGACACTCACAGCATACGCAATATCGGGTCTCATACATAGCATGCCATATATTATGCTTCCTATGGCAGAAGCATAAGGCGTCCTTTTCATCTCCTCGATTTCACTAGGTGTTTGCGGACACATAGATTTCGAGAGACGAACCCCATGGGACATTGGCAAGAATCCCTTCTTGGATTCTTCCATGCTAAACCGTTTCATAACGGTGTCTATGTACAGGCTTTGGGACAAGCCAAGCATCTTCCTTGCTCTATCTCTATAGATGCGTATTCCCAATACATAAGATGCTTCTCCCAAATCCTTCATTGAGAAACGTGTGGACAACCATGCTTTCGTTTGCTGCAACATTCCTACGTCATTCCCAATGAGTAGAATGTCATCAACGTAAAGCACTAAAAATATAACTGCCCTCCCACTAACCTTCTTGTATACACAAGGTTCCTCCGGATTCTTCTCAAAATCAAACTCTTTGATAGTTGAGTCGAACCTAATGTTCCAACTACGGGATGCTTGCTTCAATCCATAAATGGATCGCTGGAGCTTGCAAACCTTTTGCTCACTTCCAGAAGATATGAAGCCTTCCGGCTGCGCCATGTAAATTTCTTCCTCAATGTCTCCATTAAGGAAGGCGGTCTTCACATCCATTTGCCATATCTCGTAGTCATACCACGCAACTATGGCCAGCAAAATCCTAATGGACTTCAGCATCGCGACTGGCGAAAAGGTTTCCTCATAGTCAACACCTTGCCTTTGAGTGTATCCTTTTGCTACCAATCTAGCTTTATAGGTCGACACCTTTCCATCCACTCCAATTTTCTTCTTATAGATCCACTTGCAGCCTATAGGAACAATTCCTTTGGGTGGATCTACCAAGGTCCATACCTTGTTGGAGTACATGGAGTCCATTTCGGATTTCATGGCAGTTAGCCAATGTCCCATGTCCGCATCCGATACGGCCTCATTGTATGTTCTCGGATCTCGTCCAAGATCAACATGATCTTCATCATTTTCGAGGAGGAATAACCTATCCGGCATTTTCCGAACTCTTTCGGATCTACGTACCGTAGGTTCAGGAGGTATATTAGTGGTTTGTTGTATTGGTTCGATTGCTTGTTCTTGCGTTTGAACTTCATTTTGTGGTTCTTGAACTACTTCAAGTTCTATCATGCTGCCCTTTCTATCGGATAGAAACTCCCTTTCCAAAAAGGTTGCATTTCTCGAAACAAACGTCTTTGCTTCTTTGACATAGTAGAACTCGTATCCCATCGAGTCTTCGGGATACCCCACAAAATAGCACAAGTCGGATTTACTATCCAACTTATCTCCCACTAATCGCTTCACATAAGCGGGACAACCCCATATCCTAATATGTTTGTAGTTGGGTTTCCGGGAATGCCAAAGTTCATAAGGTGTGGATTTAACTGCTTTGGTGTTAACTTTATTCAGCAAATACGCGGCAGTACGGAGTGCATGACCCCACAAGTATGCCGGTAAGTTTGTGAACCCCATCATTGATCGAACCATATCTAATAAAGTTCGATTCCGACGTTCGGAGACTCCATTAAGTTGAGGAGTTCCCGGTGGAGTCCATTGGGACTGTATCCCATTCTCTTTTAGAAAGTCAATGAACTCGATGCTCAAGTATTCTCCACCACGATCGGATCGCAGCTTCTTAATACTTCGTCCGAGTTGCTTTTCCACTCCGTGTCTAAAATCTTTGAACCTTTCAAATGTTTCAGACTTGTACTTCATCAAGTACACATACCCATACCTAGAATAATCGTCGGTAAAGGTAGCGAAGTAGTTATATCCACCCTTCGCACTAACACTTAGTGGACCACATACGTCTGTATGGATCAAATCCAAAAGACCCTCGGCTCGTTCCATTTTCCCTTTGTAGGGTGACTTGGTCATTTTCCCTTGAAGGCAAGATTCACAAATTTGTAGTGATTTCACGTCCTCCAAAGAGAACAGTCCTTCACTAACAAAATCGTTCATCCTTCTTAAAGAGACGTGACCTAATCTAGCGTGCCAAAGTTGTGCGGGGTTTTGACCTATCTCCTTACGTTTTGCTGAATTTCGCCTTAGGGGCCCCCACTACCTTCACCCACTTCGAACTTGCTGTTTGGAAAGGGAACTCTTTCATTTTTCTTCTTTTAGGAAGAAATCTTCTTTCTAGAAGTAACAACAATGAGAACATACTTCTCTTTCTTAATGGTGGACTCGAAACTGACCAACATGTTCATTAACTAATCCAAGGGAGGATCTAGTTTGTTCATGTTGAAGTTCACTATGAACAATTCATAGGAACTAGGAAGAGACAACAGGATCAAATCCAACGAGAGCTCGGCCGGGAGGGTGACATCAAGATTCACTAGCTTTTCAAGGAGAGTGATCATTTTGAGACAGTGCTCGTGGACCGAAGTCCCTTCGCGCAGTCTCGCTGTGATCAACTCCTTTGTAGCAGCGTACCTCGATGCCCTAATATTCTCACTATACATGCTATCGAGATGAGCCTTTATATCGAAAGCATGCAAGTGAGACTCATATTTCCTCGCAAGCGCGGGCTTCATGGCGGCTATCATATAGCACCTAGCATGAGTGTCATCTTTCTTCCAAGCTTCATAAGTTTCCTTTTCAGCATCAGTCGCTGTGGCAGGTACAGTGGCGGGAAGTCTCTCGTTCAAAACATAGAGACGCCCCTCAACGGTTAGCACAAGCTTAAGACTACGCAACCAATCTAGGTAATTAGGGCCATTGAGTTTATTGTCGAGGATTGACATTATGGGATTCTTAGACACGTGAGGCCAAAATTTGTGCCCATCTTCATTCAATTTCAGTTCCCACAACTGAACAACTGTTTCCAGAGTTTCACTCCATGTTATTTAATTGTTCTCCCACTAATTTTATCGAGTTCCACTTCCCTCTAGTAGACAAACGAGAAAACTGATTTTTCTTAGTGGGCTTTAGGTCCAATAGACAAATATAACCCGTAGTTAATCTAGCCCGATTATATTTGCCCAAAGGTAGATCACAATCAATCATATCCACAATATGACCCTAAATTAATTTTCCTCACACTTGATAATGACCTAAGTTAATCTCGCGAATATCAAAATCGTCGTGTGTCAAGTCTAACCTACCAATCAAAGATGCTCATAGAACTTGACTATGCCAAACTAATGCAGTCCCTAGTTAATCTAGCCGACCACGTTAATTCAACATAACCCTTTTCTATGGCTACCTTCATCAATATGTCAATTGAATTACAACTTACTCTACCATAGCACTCCCCGCTAACACGGCTTACTGCACTATAGTAAAGGGCTACACATAATCCAACCGTTGGCAGAAGGAAAGAAATAACTCAACAGATTGGGTTTTTCTTTATAGCTTGAAATGATTCTTAATTGAATTAAGAATGAGGGATTTTTATTAAAATGTTTTATCTCATCAGAAGGTTTTGGATTGGTCTATGTGATTCCTACATCTATGTTCTCTAAAGGTATATGGAAGCGCATATTGTCCTAAGAGGAACATACGACCTAATTTCATAATTAATTACATTAATTAATTATCGAGTTTTCAAAATAATTATAGAACCTCAACTAGCATAAATCATTCAAATATTGTTGAGGTACTACTAATTAATTTTAATTTATAATCAATATTATATATGTGTTCTATTAATTAAAATCAATTTAACAATTTAAATTAATTAATTAATCTAACATCTATTTACTAAAATAGATGATTGTCGATCCAATTATCTAATTGGGATTAATTGAAAATAATTTTCCAAAAATTAAAATCAATTTGTTTTAAGTTTAATTTTAGAAATCTGAAATAATTTTTTTTTTTTTTTTTTTTTTTTTTTTTTTATTTTCAGTGAACCGGTTCGACCCAACCGGTCTGACCGGTTCGGACCGAAGCGGTCCGGTTCTGCCCGGTTCAATTGACCCAAATCAGTGGGCCGGGTCAGTCGGACCGAGAACCGGTCTGACCGACCCGAATCCACTTGGATTCGGTCGATTGGATCGTGCACAACCATCGAACCGGCCGGTTCGACCGGTTCGATCCGAACAATTAAAAACCGACATTTTTAAAACAATTTCAGATCCGATTTTCCAATTTTAAACAATTTTAAAGCTGGAAAAATTCTAAACAATATTTAAAAAATATTTTAAACTTACGAAAACTCCCAATTACATAATACAACAATCACTACTTTAATAAATCGAACATGCATAAAATCATAGCATATAAAACGACGCAATTAATTGCGCAACGAGCTCTGATACCACTGTTGGATTTCGGGCACGCATACGCAGCGGAAAACAAAAATTTATGCGATTTAAACGACTTTAAAACACATAAGAACATGCCCGATAAATTAAATTCAATTAATTGCGTACCTTTGCGCTTCCAGCGAAAATAAAACAACATACATGCTAATAAATTTAACCGTACTTAAATCAATTAACATGCTCGCAATTTAAACCAAATAACATGCTTGCAATGGTTAAAAACCGATTACACATAATCACATAAAATCATACAAATACAAGCATGAAATCATAGTTTAAACTAAACCCTAAACGAAACTAGGGTTTCGTATATTTACCTCTTGACGCGTGAAGTAGGAGCGATTAGCACTTCGTGATTGCTACGGAAACCAATCCGTAGAATCGGGGCAGCAGCGGTGCAACGGCAGCAGCGGCGCGTGAGGTCACGGCGGCGCGTGTAGCGTACGCGCGGCTTCGGGACGGCGCGTGGGGCAGCGTGCGGCTTCGGCTCGTGCGTTGCTCCTCGATTCTTCGATCTACGGTCTTCCTCCTCTCGGATTTCACCTCGTATACTTCGATCTACTAAAACGTGGCACTAGACACGAAGTAGTTAGAATTAACGGAAGAAAAAGAAAGGAGAAAAGAATACCGAAATGGATCGGCCAAGGGATGGCCGATTCCGGCGACGGGGCGGCGCCAACGGCGGAGGTGGCCGCGCGGGAGAGAGGGCGAGAGAGAGAGGGGTCGGCCGTTTTGGGTTAGGGTTTTATATTTTTGTGCAAGGCCTATAAATCATGTATTTATAGTCCCTTGCATAAAACCCTAGCGGGCTTAAGTTGGACTGGGCCCAACAGCTTAAGCTCGTTAGTTCCTTTACTTGCTCGTATCTCTCAATTCAATGAACGAAAAATTGCAACGATTACATTTTCGGAATCATTATAACTTCCTCGTCATTACGAGTGCCATCTCTTATTTTCCAACTTTCCAAAAGTGGAAACCCTAGTTCAGTGGACTTTCTAAATTTGGAAACTTCCCGATTTAGAAAGTTCACTAACATGTTCGCCTATTCCTTTCCTTTTCTTATTCTCATTCGTAATTCCAAATTACGAATGTTGGATTCAATCATATTGACTTCCAATCATGCAAAGATAAACTATTTTATCTCTGACCGTTTATTCAAAGATCTCATGTGCACGAGCAGTGTGACCCTCGATGGTTCAGGTGTAAGCTAGCCGTGGGCCCACAACCCATTGTGGTCAAAACTCGTCCCCTTCGAGTTACGATTAAGATGAAGCTCGTTTCACCTTAATCACCCAACGAATCAAGATTGGCGTCTAGCAACTACGCGTCATGATTCCCTAGATACAAATGAAGTGCCTGCAAGAACCTTCAGATATAGTTAACGTACAGTACGGTCCCTTCGATTCATATGTCCCGATCGAACTAGAGGCATTGGTTCATCGAGACCTCTTTATATGTTCGATGACGGTGCGATCGTTCCAAGTGTTGTAATCGTCACGTGCATGACTTAGAGAATCGAATTCTCTAATCATCACTTAGTCAGCTCTGGCCAGAGACTTAGAATGATTACAAACTTTCAGAACACACAGGACATCCAAGACTATTCTAGCGATCGAATCCCCGACTACAATGCACAGACCTCCCACTAGATTTCGGACTGCACGAACACTGGCCCTTGGGATGGTCCTCGGTGGAACTCAGGGACAGGTCACGATACAGCTGGTCCTCTAGTGAAGTCACGGTGATGTCTAGGTCATAAGGACTAATGGTGTACAACTATACCATAGATATCTCTACTCGATTATTGGGAACCACTTAGAGATTTCTAGGGTGAGGGAGTTCAGTGAACTCGTCAACTTACGAGCACCCACTTGTGCATGCCGATATCACAATACCGTTTACTGATGAGATGCAGTACACATACACTAAGTGCTAGTCTTAATGGGAAAGGCCGATATCCTCATTAGTGGCGTAACCCTTCAACTAGGAACAGGTTTAACAGTTATAATACTTAAGTAAATATCTCACGATCCTAACGATCAATTACTAGTACTTGTAATAACTGTAAGGACTATATCTATGCTTGTGACAAAGGGACAAAGATATAGAATGCCAAGGTGTTTTATCATTAATACGAATAAATGTTCGTTTATTACAATAATAAATACGAAAGACCACAGCCATATGTTGGCTTGTTGGTCACCTACTCTAACAGAGATATGACACTTTAGGGCCAAGTATCTCTTCATCAAATTCTTTAGGTCGGAACGGATCCTTTTTAGGATCTAAATTGCGCACAACCATAGGGTTGCTCAATGAATTAGAAGTTTCCATATTAAACTTTTTGAGCAATCGTTTAGTATATGCAGATTGGTGAATAAGTATGCCGTTATTTTTATGCTCAAGTTCAATACCAAGACAATGTTTGATTTTTCCAAGTTCCTTGACCTCAAACTCTTTCTTTAGATATTCAGCAGCATTGGTCAACTCTTCAGGAGTGCCATTGAGGTTCATGTCATCTACATAAACTGCAATAATAGCAAATCCGATTTCTGATCTTTTAATAAAAACGCATGGGCAAATAGAATCATTTTTATAACATTCCCTGATAAGGTATTCACTCAATCTGTGATACCACATGCGACCGGATTGCTTAAGATCATACAATGATCTCTGTAATTTGATTGAGTGCAGTTTACGAGGAGCGCCAGAGTTTGGCATTTTAAATCCATCGGGAATTTTCATATAAATATCAGAATCTAACGAAGCATATAGATAGGCCGTTACTACGTCCATTAGACGCAGGTCCAGTCCCTCTTGGACGACCATATTGATAAGAAAACGGAAAGTGATCGTATCCATCACTGGTGAATACGTCTCATCATAATCAATCGCAGGACGCTGGGAGAAGCCTTGAGCAACAAGGCAGGATTTATATCTTACAATTTCATTGTTGTCGTTTCTCTTACGGGCAAATACCCTTTTATACCCAACGAACTTTACATTATCCGGAGTTTGAACTATTGCCCGAATACTTTCCATTTTTCTAGGGAAGCTAATTCAAATTTTATTACTTCCTCCTATTTGGGCCAATCATTTCTTTGGCTGCATTCCATTATGAAACGCGGTTCACTATCATAATCATCTCACATAATTTCTTGTGCAACCGAGAATGCAAAAATATTATCGATGATTATCTCATATCTATCCCATATTTCATTGCAATAACTTATGAGATTCTTAGTATTCCCGGGATTTGATATCGCTTTTTCGATATCAGGCTCCACAGATTCATCTGGAGCGTTCTCACTATAAACCACTTGGTTCGAGGTTCATCGATTTTCCCCTTTCTTTTTCTAGGAACAACGTCCTTTGATCCAATAGGTCTACCCCATTTTTTTCGTGGGGGATCATCATTCATTTATGCATGTTCTTCAGGAACAGCGATCCTAGCTGGTACATTCACAACTGGAATATAAGACTTCGTGACTTTACTAGCATAATTAAATGCATCAGGAGTCTATTTCCAATATTTTGTAAATGAATGATTCTATGGATCTCATTTTCACATTCAGACGTACGTGGGTCCAGATGAGATAAATGTTGCTCACACCAAGTGAGATTCTCGATTGGTTTTTGTTTATCATTATCACGGATATTCTGAATATCCTTACCAATCTGTATAAATAATGTCTCATCAAAGTGACAATCTGCAAATCTAGCGGTAAATAAATCACCCCTCATTGGTTCCAAGAACCTAATAATTGACGGTGAATCAAACCCAACATAAATGACAAGTCGGCGTTGGGGACCCATTTTAGACATTTGTTGGTGTGTAATCCATGAGAAAGGGTGAAGTATCTTTTCTGCCCCATTCTTTATTCGAATGTTGTGATTTTGAAACATAACTTCTGAAAACTATAAATAAGGCTCTAGTTTTCCAGCAACTCACTCGATTCGTCCAAAGCATTCATAGCATATCTCTGTATGAATTTCCTTCGCGTCTAAAGTCCAAAAGACACTCTTCGTTCGTTGTATTCCACTAGTTGTTGTTCTACTCTGTTGGAATTGTTAGTCGTTGTATTATGGGAGGCAATTGCCACAACCGAAATACTGTTAGGGGGGGATTTTGTCCTAAGAAGAATGAACGTAGTTCTTGCCTCGACTTTTCTTCATTTCTAAACATTATCGAGATTTTGTCCAAAGTCTTCATTTCAAAATGTACACACCAATAACAATTTTAAGACAAAATTTTGTAATTTCGAGATGGTTGACCCTGCTACTGATAATGTTGATACTACTGATGCCGTTGCTGCTGCAAATGCAAAGCTCCCTATTAATCTTGCTGCTGCAGTTTCGATGGTTCTTTTGATCCAGCCAGCTACTCTTTCTCATGGATAAAGGCTGAAAAACTTACCGATGTGGACTTTAAAATATGGGAACAAAATATGTTACCTTACTTGACGACGATTAATCTCCAAAGGTTCTTGAAGGAGACTGCTCCTCAACGAAGGAATGCCTATCATTCTTGGCACCACAACAACTTTTTCTCTCGAAATTATGTCTCAAATAGACTTGACAACATTCACTAAAATGTCTACTGCAGCATAAAAAGTGCAATAGAGTTATGGGATTCGCTCGAGAAGCAACTAAGTGAGTGTTTCCAAGTAACCGCTATCATCAAGAAGCTACTGCCTAAGTGGAAAAAAATCAAGAACTACCTCAAACATAAGCGCAAGGAGATGCGAATTCAGGACTGGATCGTCAGGTTCGAATTGAGAAAGTAACTATCAAAACGAAGCAAAAAGCATGAAAAAAATATAGAGACAAAGGTAAATTTGGCCGAGCCAAGTAACAAGAAAAGGAATGTGACCAAAGGCAAGCCATATCAATCCAAAAAGTTCAAAGGGAATTGCCACAATTATGGAAAAAAATGGTTACATAGCTCGAGACTGTTGTAACGCCCCGCATTTTCATAAGCATATTATATGAAATTATATTGAGTAAATCGATAATGTCCATTTCATGAATTAACAAGTGAATGTTTATTGCATCCTAACTGTTTATGTGGTTCATAATATTTGATTAAATCTGCGATCGACCCGATTTGATTAGATGTTTAAGTAATTTTATTTATGTGATTAAATGAATAATTAATCTATGCAATGTATCTTTAATTGTTTTACGATTTATGGTTTAATGAATGTAGATACGTATATGCTAGGTGAGTTATGATGTGGTGATTGATCTATGCAATTTATCTCTAATTATTCTATGATTTAATGAGTATAAATATATCTATTAGTGAATTGTGTATATTTGCCATGTATATGCCGTGTGCGTTTGAAGTATGTAGTCTAGTGTATAACCTATTTTCTAAATTGTATAGCTTGTAAATTGCCATTTACCTCTTTCTCCCTTTCTTCGTCCTTCACGGCAGCATAACCCACAGTTCTCTTCACACCATCAAATTTCCCCTTCTTCACTGGGAAGTTTCACACCTAATTAAATGGATTAATTTCCCTATAAATCCCCCAAACTATCAACAGGATCGGGCCCTCGATAGCTTCCAAGTTCAGCCCCAAAAAGCCCTTCGGCTTACTCTTCCTCTTTGTCTTCGATTTTCTTCAAAGAGGTAAGGACTTTAGTCTATACTGAATCAATGATAAATAATAAGCTCATGTTTATGTGTATTAATTGATTAATATGCTTAGGAATCGGATTTAGGGATTTAGATCAAGAAATATAGATTTCAATGAACCCTAGTTCGAATTTCAGATTCGTAGCCTCAGCTTCCAGTGCATGTTTCATCGATGATTTACTTTCTGAAAATTATGAAATTAATCGTGCATGTAGATGTTTCTGTAAGCTTCGTTTTGATACATGGTATGCGTAAATCGGAATTATATTGATCTAGTTATGAACCGTTTTCCGAAACTGCACGATTTCTGAGTCATCTATGAATTATGTGTTCAATTAGATTTCATCTTGTTCCGATTCATGCGATTCTAACTGGATACGATTATAGACTCATAAAACTGATTCTCAGCTAACTTTCATGATGTTTGGTTGAACGAATGATTTATTTGGTATTTTTGAAGTTGAATGCCCTGTTCTGAAATTCTGCTCGTTGTACTGTACTAGGTTAATTGTTTCTCTTCCATGGATTAGTATTTTATGGAACTGTTTTAATATGGTATAATTAGCACATATGTGAACGTTGTGTGAAAATGTCATAAGGTTTGTATGTACGGTTTAATATATATGAATTTTCAAAGTTGAGGTATCGAGGCTGCCAGATTTTCTATAATAGAGTATTATGAATGAAATTAATTGCTAGGATGCTATTTAGAGGACATAGTTCTATCTAAGGATACCTCTTGATCGATTCAGGACTCATAAGGGTATAGGTTCGTTTAAGTAATTTGAAGTTCATTATTAAGGTTTAATCGTGAATTGTTCTGAAACCTTGATCTGATTAGATTGCAAACCTGATACGATTTCTTTATAGTTCTTTGGAATGGGGTATGTGGATTTGAATTTCGTGTATTATGTGTGTATGTGCTATTATGGTTATCGTATGCTTATACGTTAACATAAATGTATAACCTAGAAAACGTATGAATGATGCATTTAAGATAATTACATTGGTATCTTATAACTGAGAAAGTGGTTATATGAAATAATATGATCCCCTTCTCTTGTATGTGATACCTCTTGTATGTGTGATACGTGTACGTTGAATGATATTTGTGATAACACGATGTTAATAACTTATGAAAATGTTTATTCATGTGTTTATTACTTACGTGAGTTATTTGAATAAGAAACTCTTTGAATATGTTTGTTAGTTATGTGGATATGTGTTTATTATCATAAGTGCAAGTTCGATCTAACATGGTTATATTATTGGAGTTGAATGATTTGTCGTTTGTGGGATTGCGTGGTCAGTATAGGAAAGTCAGAATCTTAATACGGTTATCGGTCGAGTAGACACGAGAATACAGAGGGGCCGGTATTCCAACTATGGTACTATAGACTATAGAGTGGGTAGCTCCCCTAAAAACGGGCTCAGAATATCGCCGTCTATTACCGATAATCATGTTATGAATCTGATAGGGATATCATCACATTACAGTAATTGTGTTGACATAATATATGAGAATGTTTATTTATGCGTTTTGAATTGTTTACATGATTTGGATTTGTCATTTATGATATTGCATGGTCAGTATAGAGAAGTCGGAAGTCAATCTTAACATGGCTATCGGTCGAGTCGACACGGAAATACGGAGGGGCCGGTATTCCAACTACCGTACTATAGACTATGGAGTGCGTAGCTCCCACTAAAAACGGGCTCAGAATATTGACGTCTATTACCGATAGTCATGTTATGAATTTGATAGGGATCCCGTCATATTGCATCTATGTGTTTAAAATTGTTAATACAGACTATAGGGACTTTATGTCCATATGTCCTACATGCTACTGGGACGTTGCATCCACATGATAATGCAACATTTTGTATATGTGAGTACACTTTGTGAGTGCATGTCAAACAGGGAAACTCTACATCGATGTTGAGATATTAGCTTAATCATTCACGAACATAAGGTTCTTCAAATGGTTATAGAGGCTAGTGGAGCGGAGTTCGAGGAATCACGAGCCTTTATGTCAGTCGAGTGTTTTCAAAGATTGTATCAGTCACTCTCTTATTAAGTGTTTAAATTGAGAAGTTGATAAATACATTTATAATGTACTCTGATTTAGGAATCTAGTCTATTAAACCGGGGTATATGTAAAATAAAGTTTTTTTATCTTCCGCTGTAGTACGAGTATTACTTTAAAACCCTGTTTATGTTGAAGTAGCACTCTTTATGAATATTATATGTTTCAAGTGTGGGCTATGTTTTGAAGAAAGGAAAATGGTTCGACGAATTCCCAAACTTATTTTAAAGGATAAAATAGAATCCGAAAGTTTTAATAAAGTCCATTTTTCTAAACCGTATCCTAAATTATATAAACGACATGGAGGGTGTTACAACTGTCCTCAGTCAAAGGGGGAAAAAACCAAGCCAACCTCGCCGAGGAAAAAACCCTACATAACGATATGTACGAGATGGACTTGACTGTTGTGGTGTTTTAAGCCAACATGGTGGATAATCCAACAGAGTGGTTGGTCGACACCGGAGCAATGCGCCATATTTGTTCGGACAAAGACATGTTGTCCTCCTAAACAGCTTTTGAAGGAAAACACTATTCATGGAAAATTGTGCTACCTCCGACGTCGTAGGAGAAGGAAATGTTTTGCTAAAGATGAATTTCGGCAAATAGTTTATGCTTGTGGATGTGACGCATGTTCCGACATTCACAAGAATCTAGTTTTTGGAGCCCTATTAAGTAAGGTGGGGTTTAGGTTACTGTTCGAAGAAGATAAGTTAGTTTTAACCAAGAATGGTATGTTTGTAGGAAAAAGGTACCTCGAGAAATGGCTCTTCAAAATGAATGTAATGGTTGTGAAGCGTCCTACGAATAAAATACATGTTTCTTTTTACTTGCTTGAGTTTTCTAATTTATGGCATGATAGATTATGACATGTGAATTTAATTAAATACATTGCACATGCTAGTTAATTTGGACTTATTGCTTAAATTAAAAATAAATTCACAAAACAAATGCGAAATATGTGTTGAGGTAAAAATGGCCACAACACCATTCCACAGTGGAAAGAATTACTGGACCTTTAAAATTAATTCATACAGATGTATGTGACATGAATTTTGTGCAAGCTAGATGGGGCAAAAATTACTTCATAACTTTTATTGATGATTGCACAATGTATTGTAAAATCTGATCTCAAACTCTTGTTTGAGGTCTATTTATACCTAGGGTTTTCAACCCTAGTGGGCTTAAGTCATTGGGCTTGACCCACTGATGCATTAAGCCCATTCCCTCGTCGGCCTCGTTTTTAACAAACGATCGTTCACAAAATTATAACAAAATTATATTTGTGACGAGCTTAAAGTCCTCGTCGATACGAGTGCCTCTTCGAAATTTCCAATTTCCAAAATTGGAAACTTCCACTTCAGTGGACCTGCTAAATCGGGAAACTTCCCAATTTAGAAAGTTCACTAAATTCCGCATGTCTCTCTTTCTCTACGTTTATTCCGATTCGCAATCCACAATTACGAATCATGGATTCAATCATATCGACATCCAATCGTTCAAAGATTAACACATTAATCTATGCTTGTTGTTATCAAGGATCTATATTACACGAGAAGTGTGACCCTCAATGGTTCAGGTGTATGCTAGCCGTGGGCTCACAACTCTTTGTGATTCGAACAACACATTGTTCTTATACGAACTCCTCCCAAGAGTCCCGATTAGAGTAAAACTCATTTTACCTAATCCCCGATCAAATCGGTGCCCAACGAATCAAGATTGGCGTCTAGCAACTACGCATCATGATTCCCTAGATACAAATGAAGTGCCTGCAAGAACCTTATGATATAGTTAGCACACAGTACGATCCCTTCGTAGCACATGTCCCGATTGAACTAGAGGCATTGGTTCACCGAGACCTCTTATAAAGTTCAATAACCGTGCGAACGTTCTAGGTATTATAAATCCGTTCGTGTGCGACTTAGGGAAACACATTTCCCTAATCACCCCACTATCAACTCTGGCCAGAGATTCCATGGATTATAAACCGTCAGAACACACAGGACATCCATGACTACTCAAGCGCTCGAATCCCCTACTACAATGCACAGACTTCACACTAGATTTCGGATTGCACGAACGTTGGCCCTTGGAGTGGTCCGCGGTGGGACTCAGGGACATGTCACGATACAATCGGTCCTCAAGTGAAGTCACGGTGATGTCTGGGTCTTAAGGACTAATGGTGTACAACTATATCTTAGAAACCCATTACTCGATGAATGAGAACCACTTATAGATTTCTAGGGCGAGGGAGTTCAGTGAACTCATCCAGTATGAGCACCCACTCAAGTATGCCGATGTTACAACACCGAGGACTGATGAGACGCAGTACACATACACTAAGTGCTAGTCTCAAAAGGGAAAGGCCGGTATCCTCATTATTGGCGTAACCCATCGACTATGAACAAGGTTTAACAGTTACATTACATTGCTGAGTTATCTCACGATTCTACTAGATCAACTCACAGTAATAGAGTAACTCGTTAGGACTATATCTATGCTGCTTGCATGGGATAACAGATATAGAATGCCAAATAAGATATTTTATTATTACGAACGAAAAACGATTGTTTTATTACAAGATAAAAGGAAAGACCACAGCCACAAGTTGGCTTGTTGGTCACCTACTCCAACACTTGGTGGTTGACTGTGGTCCAAATTACTGTAAACAAAATAATACTATTGTGGTTGAAAGTAATATTACAGTCGTTACAGTAATATCACTGTCAACGACAGTAATATTACAATGAACCCCATCAATTTTATTTTTGTTGGCTTTTTATTATGTTTGCCTTGTTGACCGGACAACATAATAACAATAATTTATTATGTAACATAGTGATTTTGTTTTAAAATTACTGTGCTAGATAGTGATATAACAATATGACTGTGTTAAATAGTAATATAGTTAATATTACTGTCAAGCACAGTAATATTACTGTTGTTTTACGGGGACCAAAAAATATTCACGAAAAAAAAAATTAAAAAAATAATAAGGAAGAAAGTCAACGCCGCTAGAGACCAGCATTGAGTGCCAGTCACCAGCGGCAGCGACAAGGGAAAAAAAAAAATTCAACCGCGGCCGCCCGACAGCAACAGTCAAAACTGGAGTCAAAATTGGGCCAGGAGTCAAAATTGAATAATTGGTGAAATTTGGGGTCAAATTGAGGTTAAATTGGGTTTAAGGGTTGAAATTGAAGCATATTCAAATGTGAGAAGGTATTTAGCTTTTATACAACTCTGAATTTTTTTGAATTTTTTTTTGATCTGGATCTCGTTATAAATAAGTAGCCCGGGAAATTTAACTAATAGCCCCTAAAGAAATTAGGGAGAACTTTTAAAAATCCAGTGAATAATGAAATACCAAATACCATTTGATTGAAATAATGAAATTATATAAGAATAGAATATAAATTTGATTCTAAAAATAAATACCAAATATTTAATGATATTTAAAATAATTATAGAACAATTTTAGAGATACAAAGTAAGTATGATATTGATATGCTTAATTGGCCCAGCCCAATGAGTCTACAATTTCTTAATCTATAGGGCAACAACCCCAATTTCGAAGACCACTACAATGAAGGCCCAATCAGCTTCAAATAATGTTTGAACTCGACAATTTCAATCAAGTAACTTCAGCCCAACGAAATCGATATAAATAAAGATTACGGTTTATTTGTTAAGGTATGTTCAATATTTACAATTATGAGCATTATCTCTACCACCTTTGCAATCCGCACGCATGACTTGAGCGTCGGAAGGGTTTACGCCGGATCAATCCCCGGTTTAGTTTACGTGTTCTCTGATCAACAGGTATCTAGCATCATCAAGCTCGTGAGTTGAGTGATCCAGTTTTCTCTTCTAGCTCATCCTACCTCAACCACATCCGATGATCTATCTTTAGAATCATCATAATGGCACCGTCTGTGGGAAGGCAAACGAGATCACGTAGCGCGTAGGACGCTCCTACGACATCTGCTCGAGGAGAACGTGGCACTGATAACAACCTCCCACCTCGTGGAGGCCCTGGCTTGCCACTTCCTCCCCCTCGTATTTGGGATCCACCACAAGACCCCCCTCGTGATATCCCACTAGATCCTCAAGAAGATCCACGTATTCCCGCTCCTCGAACGGTTCAGATAACCGAGGAGGCTCTTCAACGTCTGCTCGCCCAACCATAGAAGCACTGGCCCAATACATCACCACAACGGGAGCCAATGATCCTCCTGCAGCTCCACCCATGGCACAACCACTGGCATACAATAACGACCACCAAGAAATTCTGTCGACGACATCCATATCGGACCCTAGGTCCTGAGTGCAACAATCTACTCATCGTCGAGAGGCACGACCAGGGCAGCATCACCCGCGTTCACCTCCGAGAGGCAATGCATACCCTCGGCGAATCCCTCCACACAACAGATGAAGACAGTTGGGTATCTCGCTCGAACATCGTCTGTCGCATAGGTAACCCTAGTGGCGGAATAGTGGCAGCTCAAGTAAGGCGTAGTCCCTTCACTATTGCCATAGTCAATGAGATGCTGCCTCCAGGGGTAAAGGTCTCGAGTCTACCTCAGTTCGATGAATCTAGTGATCCACAGGAGTAGATCGAAAATTTTTACGCCATGGAAGAACTATATGGCCTAACGATGCAGCGTTGTGCAAAATATTCTGCACAACACTCTCCAAACGAGCCCTGAGTTGGTTCAATTCCTTGCCCACTTTGTCAATTGATGCTTTCTCCCGACTACCGGGTCGCTTCACCAACCAGTTCGCCATAAACAAGAATTACGCTAAAACTCTCGCGTATCTCTTCACCGTCGCCCAGAGAGAAGGCGAAACCCTTCGCAGCTACATCCAACAGTTTGTGGAGGCAGTTCAAGAAGTTCCCATCATGGGAGAAGACATGCTTTCAGGAATCATACAGCAAAACTTGAGCCAAGGTAGATTCAAGGAATCTATCGCAGGAAGACCTCAAGACTCTGGAGGATGTATTAAGCCGCACTGAGAAATACGTGCTCATTGAGGAGGCCTCGGCCCTTGCTCCTCCCAAGAGGAAAAAAGAGGATTATCGCCTCGACTCCCGACGACGAGATGATCGACGACCACCGCCGACATCTCAAGGTCAATCCTCTTCTTTCTACGAGCGTTTCACTCCACTGAACGCCTGTCTTACTGAAATCATTTATGTCATAGAAAAGAAGGGCTTGGAGGAGCCTCCACGACCTATACATCACAATGGAAAACGACAGAAGTCAGATCGCTACTATTGTTTCCATAAATATAAAGGGCATGCAACTAAAGAGTGCGTTCAACTTAAGATCGCGATCGAGGATCAAGCAAGGATACTTAGGCGAGTACATCGTCAAGCCCCAACATAAAAGGCGGGATGACCCCCCACGTCGAGATAATAACCGAGATTATCAACAACGACGGGGTAATGGAGGTCATCGACGCGACAGGGACAACGATCACAATCAACCCACCCATGGGTCATTGCCATCATTTTGAGAGGACCAGCGAGCGGCGACTCGCAAAGCACTAGGCGCGCCCTCGCCTGATCATTCCGCGTGGGTCAAGATCATGTATCTTCTCCTATGCCAATCTATCAGGTACGTAAACCTGACCCGAGTGTTGTCTTCGATTCCTCCGACCTAGAACATCCAATTGAAGCTAACTACGACGCCTTGGGAATCACCGTTTTGTGGCCAACTTCTTGGTCAAGAAGATATTAGTCGACGGTGGAAGTTCGGCCGATATTAGGTACCTCCACACTTTTGAGCAACTTGGCATAGACAACGCTCAATTCACCCCCGTGAACACATTGCTTCACGGATTCAGGGGAGAAGTCGTTTCATCCATGAGAGAGGTAACATTAACCATCTCATTGGGCAATAACCCATGTCATGTGACGAAGATAGTGAAATTCCTCATCGTTAATAAACCGTCTCCCTACAATATCATAGTAGGTGATATGATCCTAACTAGCTCCAACACGAAGAATTGGAAGAAGAGGAAGCGTGTGAGTTTAATGAAGTTGTTCGCATTCATAATTATAAGAATCAACACAAGGGAGTTGATTGAAGAGTCCATGGTTTTGAATTTGAAGAAACGGAAGAGGGAAATTCGTTGGACAAGTCGAATTTCATGCATCCTGAAAGTCCCGTATGATTCTGGCACAGTTTACTATTTGGATTATTTTCATAGACAAATTTTAATGATATTTTGAGTATCTTATGAGATTAATTCTCCTTCGCTATCCTACAGCAAACTTCGGGATCTTACAAGTGGATTCTTGTAATTTTCTTAGCGCCATAATATTGGTTTATGATTCTTAATAATCACGAGGTCAATATTATATTTCACCTTGATAATAATGGTTTCTAGCTCTTTATAGCTATGGGGTCATTATTCCTTGCTTCCGCCAACTTTGATTCCTTTGTTTTTTAATGTTCCGATCTTGCTTCCGTGTAAGGTATTTGAGTCTCGTAACAAGTTCTACGGGGTTCGTATCACAAGGGAGGCCAGCAATACATATGTTCAAGGCGATCCCTTACACTTACCACTTGAAGATGAAATTCCCAACTTCTCACGGTCTAGGGTGTTGGGGATCATGCATGTATACGCAGCGTAATTTAAAAATTTAAGATCGAACTAGTTTCGATTACATGCATAAACTAATCACATAGTCAACGTACCTTAACGCTTCCGCCATACATATGGTAATTATCGATTTAATTGAAAAACACGTAAAACCGAAAATTACGAAACATGCTTGTTCATCATTCAATAAAATCGAAACACGTAATCACATATTACTCATAATCATAAATTACAATTCATACAAACATGCTCGAATGAATTTACGAAAGTTTCGATTTATTTACCTCTTGTAGCGTGAGATTTCGACGAATCGAAACCTAGAACCAATCACGTACAAGCTGCAAATTACCAATCCTCGGGGCTGCAACTCACGGCTGGAACAAGCTGATCCTGCAAGCGACGAACGACGGTGAGTGGCAGCAGCAGCGGCGGCGCGTGAGCGGCGTAGCGGCGCGTGCGGCGGTGCAGCAGCAGTGCATGGATTCGTCGGGGCAGCAGCTCCTCTCCAATTAGGTTTCACCTTGTATTTTCGACCCACTCGAACTACAGCACTAGATGTAAACGAGTTAGATAAACAACAAGTAAACGAAGGAGAAGAGAGGAGAAATTCGGCGGTGATCGGCGGTGGCGCGGCGGAGCAGCAACGGCCGAATGGATGAGCGGCTAGGGCTTGGGCGGCTAGAGTTTGGTCCAGAAAATCTGATCTCAAACTCTTGTTTGAGGTCTATTTATACTTAGGGTTTTCAACCCTAGTGGGTTTAAGTCATTGGGCTTGACCCACTGATGTATTAAGCCCATTCCCTCGTCGGCCTCGTTTCTAATAAACGATCGTTCACAAAATTATAACAAAATTATATTTGTGACGAGCTCAAAGTCCTCGTCGATACGAGTGCCTCTTCGAAATTTCCAATTTCCAAAATTGGAAACTTCCACTTCAGTGGACTTGCTTAATCGGGAAACTTCCCAATTTAGAAAGTTCACTAAATTCTGCATGTCTCTCTTTCTCTACGTTTATTCCGATTCGCAATCCACAATTACGAATCTCGGATTCAATCATATCGACATCCAATCGTTCAAAGATTAACACATTAATCTATGCTTGTTGTTATCAAGGATCTATATTACACGAGAAGTGTGACCCTCAATGGTTCAGGTGTATGCTAGCCGTGGGCTCACAACTCTTTGTGATTCGAACAACACATTGTTCTTATACGAACTCCTCCCAAGATTTCTGATTAGAGTAAAACTCATTTTACCTAATCCCTGATCAAATCTGTGCCCAACGAATCAAGATTGGCGTCTAGCAACTACGCATCAAGATTCCCTAGATACAAGTGAAGTGCCTGCAAGAACCTTATGATATAGTTAGCACACAGTACGATCCCTTCGTAGCACATGTCCCGATTGAACTAGAGGCATTGGTTCACCGAGACCTCTTATAAAGTTCAATAACCGTGCGAACGTTCTAGGTATTATAAATCCGTTCGTGTGCGACTTAGGGAAACACATTTCCCTAATCACCCCACTATCAACTCTGGCCAGAGATTCCTTGGATTATAAACCGTCAGAACACACAGGACATCCATGACTACTCAAGCGCTCGAATCCCCTACTACAATGCACAGACTTCACACTAGATTTCGGATTGCACGAACGTTGGCCCTTGGAGTGGTCCGCGGTGGGACTCAGAGAAAGGTCACGATACAATCGGTCCTCTAGTGAAGTCACGGTGATGTCTGGGTCTTAAGGACTAATGGTGTACAACTATATCTTAGAAACCTATTACTCGATTAATGAGAACCACTTACAGATTTCTAGGGCGAGGGAGTTCAGTGAACTCATCTAGTATGAGCACCCACTCAAGTATGCCGATGTCACAACACTGAGGACTGATGAGACGCAGTACACATACACTAAGTTCTAGTCTCAAAAGGGAAAGGCCGGTATCCTCATTATAGGCGTAACCCATCGACTAGGAACAAGGTTTAACAGTTACATTACATTGCTGAGTTATCTCACGATTCTACTAGATCAACTCACAGTAATAGAGTAACTCGTTAGGACTATATCTATGCTGCTTGCATGGGATAAGAGATATAGAATGCCAAATGAAATGTTTTATTATTACGAACGAAAAACGATTGTTTTATTACAAGATAAAAGGAAAGACCACAGCCACAAGTTGGCTTGTTGGTCACCTACTCCAACAATCTTCCACTTGACCTAAAGCCAACTACTCATAAATCTAAGTCCGATCGACTCTTGATGTTTCTCGTGGAGTGATCCTGACAATGGCTTGGTGAAGGGATCTGCAATATTGTCCTCCGAGGTGACTCTGTCTAGCTTGACTTCACCTCTCTCTATGATCTCTCAGATCACATGGTATTTTCTCAGCACGTGCTTCTACTTCTGATGAGCTCTTGGTTCCTTAGCTTGTGCTACGGCTCCGTTGTTATCGCAGTACAGCCGTACTGGATCGCTAGCGTTCGGAAATACACCCAACTCTTGGATGAATTTCCTAATCCATGACCCTTGCTTTGAAGCATCTGATGCTGCAATATATCCAGCCTCGTGGTGGAATCAGCCGTCGTGCCTTGTTTGGAATATATACGGCACCCCCGTTGACTTTGAATATATACCCCGAGTTTGACTTCGAGTCATCCACGTCCGATTGAAAACTAGAATCCGTGAAGCCTTCTAATTTCAACTCGGTATCCCCATAGACCAAAAACAAATCTCGAGTTCTTCGCAAGTACTTGAGAATGTCCTTCACAGCCTTCCAATGGGCTGGGCCGGGGTCGGACTGATATCTGCTTGTGACGCTCACAACATACGCAATATCAGGTCGTGTACACAGCATGCCATACATTATGCTTCCTATAGCGGATGCATAAGGTGTCCTTTTCATCTCCTCGATTTCCATTTGCGTTTGAGGACGCATGGATTTCGAGAGACGAACCCCATGGGACATTGGCAAGAATCCCTTCTTGGATTCTTCCATGCTAAACCGTTTAAGAACGGTGTCTATGTACATGGATTGGGACAAGCCTAGCAATCTCCTCGATCTATCTCTATAGATCCGTATTCCTAATACGTAGGATGCTTCTCCCAAATCCTTCATCGAGAAACGTGTGGATAACCATACTTTAGTTGACTGCAACATCCCTACATCATTCCCAATGAGTAGTATGTCATCAACATAAAGTACAAGGAAAGTCACTGCACTCTAACTAACCTTATTGTAGACACAAGGTTCCTCCGGGTTTTTCACAAATTCAAACTCTTTGATAGTTGTGTCGAACCTTTTGTTCCAACTACGGGATGCTTGTTTCAATCCATAAATGGATCGCTGGAGTTTGCAAACCTTTTGCTCATCTCCAGAAGATATGAAGCCTTCCGGCTGCGCCATGTAAATTTCTTCCTCAATGTCCCCATTAAGGAAAGCGGTCTTCACATCCATTTGCCATATCTCGTAGTCATACCACGCAGAGATGGCCAGCAAAATCCTAATGGACTTAAGCATAGCAACTGGAGAGAAGGTTTCCTCATAGTCAACTCCTTGCTTTTGAGTATAACCCTTCGCTACCAATCTAGCCTTGTAGGTCGGTACCTTTCCATCTACTCCAATTTTCTTCTTATAGATCCACTTGCAGCCTATGGGAACAATTCCCTCGGGTGGATCTACCAAGGTCCATATCTTGTTGGAGTACATAGAGTCCATTTCGGATTTCATGGCATTAAGCCAATGTCCCTTGTCTGTATCCGATACAGCTTCGTTGAAAGTTCTAGGATCACATCCTTGGTCAACTTCATCAACGAGGAATAACCTATCGGGCGCTCTCTGAACTCTTTCGGATCTACGCAGCAACGGTTCAGGAGGTATATTAGTGGTTTGTTGAATTGGTTCATTATCTGATTGTTGTGCTTGAACTTCAGATTGTGGTTCTCGAACTTCTTCGAGATCAACTACACTGCCCTTTCTATCCGATAGAAATTCCTTCTCAAGGAACACGGCATTTCTCAAGACGAACACCTTTGCCTCAGAAACATAGTAGAATTCGTATCTCATGGAATCCTCGGGATACCCCACAAAATAGCATAGGTCGGATTTTCTATCCAACTTATCTCCCACTAGCCGCTTCACGTAAGCGGGACAACTCCATATCCTAATATGTTTAAACGTGGGTTTCTTGGAGTGCCAAAGTTCATAAGGTGTGGAGTTAACTGCTTTGGTATTAACCCTATTCAGCAAATATACGGCAGTTAGGAGTGCATGACCCCACAGGTATGCCGGTAGCTCGGTGAACCCCATCATAGATCGAACCATGTCTAACAGTGTTCGATTCCGACGTTCGGAAACTCCATTAAGTTGAGGAGTTCCAGGAGGAGTCCATTGAGACAGAATCCCATTCTCTTTAAGATAGTCTATAAACTCAGTACTTAAGTATTCGCCACCACGATCGGATCGTAGTTTCTTAATACGTCTACCGAGTTGGTTTTCTACTTGGTGTCTAAAATCTTTGAACTTTTCAAAAGTTTCAGACTTATACTTCATTAAGTACACGAAACCATACCTAGAATAATCGTCGGTAAAGGTAACGAAGTAGTTAAAACCACCCCTAGCACTAACGCTTAGTGGGCCACACACGTCTGAATGGATCAAATCCAAAAGACCCTCGGCTCGTTCCATCTTCCCTTTGAAGGGAGTCTTGGTCATTTTTCCTTTAAGGCAGGACACACAAGTTTGAAGTGATTTCACGTCCTCCAAGGAGAACATTCCTTCACTTACAAACTTGTTCATCCTTCTCAAGGAAATGTGACCCAGTCGAGCGTGCCAAAGTTGTGCGGGGTTAAGACTTATATCTTTTCGTTTTGCTGATATAACGTTAATAGGTATTTCATTTGGATTTAGTTCATATAAGTTGTTTATAAGTTGTCCCTTACAAATCATATTTTGATCCTTTTGTATAATGCAAATCGAATTTCCAAAAACAAAAGTAAAACCTTCATTATCCAAAACAGGAATAGAAATAAGGTTTCGAATAAGTGACGGAACAAATAAACAATTGTTCAAAACAATGGAAAAACTAGAATCCAAAACAGAAAGATAAATCGTCCTAATGGCTTCAGCAGCAACCCTTGCTCCGTTGCCCATTCTTAGGTAGGTCTCACCCACATTAAGTCTCCTACTTCTTGTCATGAGCTGCAAATCATTACAAAGATGTGAGCCACAACTAGTATCCAATACCCAAGAAGAAGATTTAACGGACAAATTAACTTATATTAAACACGTACCCTTTTCAGAACGTTTCTGATCGAGGTAAGCCTTGCAGTTGCGTCGCCAATGGCCCTTCTTTCCACAATGATGGCAAGCGTCATCAACTTGCTTGGTGACCTTGTCATTCTTCACTCCGCTCGACTCGCCCTTCTCAAGTTTCTTGCTCGGGCCGAAACTTCTTTCTTTCCTTTTCTTCTGGAAAGAACCTTTCTTCACAGAAGGAGCAACTAGGAGAACAAATTTCTCCTTCTTGATCGTGGACTCATAGCTGACCAACATGTTCAACAACTCATCCAATGGTGGATCGAGCTTGTTCATGTTGAAGTTCACTATGAACGATTCATAAGAACTAGGAAGGGACAGTAGGATCAAATCCACCGAGAGATCGGTCGGGAGGGTGACATCAAGGCTCACCAACTTCTCAATGAGAGTGATCATCTTGAGACCATGCTCGTGGACCGAAGTCCCTTCACGCAGCCTCATGGTGATCAACTCTTTGGTAGCTGAGTACCTCGATGCCCTAGTATTCTCACTGTATATGCTTTCAAGATGATGCTTGATATCATAAGCATGCACATGAGACTCATACATCCTCGCGAGCTCTGGCACCATGGATGCTAGCATGTAGCACCTCGCATGGAGGTCGTCCTTCTTCCATGCCTCAAAAGTGGCAGTCTCGTCAGCAGTAGCAGTCGCAGGAAGAGCAGCGGGGGGACGTTCATTGAGCACATAGAGACGCTCCTCGACTTGGAGCACAAGTTTCAGATTGCGAAGCCAATCCAAATAGTTTGGACCGGTGAGTTTGTTTTGGTCGAGGATAGAGGAAAGGGGATGTTTGGACATTGTTGCTGAGAAAATTTTAAGAAGACAATAATTATAGTTTAGTTCGTAATAATCGTTACAATTAAAATTTTGGACGTTTAAGTTTTAATTGTTCTCCCACTAATTTTATCGAATTCCACCACCCTCTAGCAGACAATCGAGAAAACTTATTTTTCTTTAATGGGCTTTAGGTCCAATAGCGCTAATGTAACCCGTAGTTAATCCATCCCGATTACATAAGCCTAAGGTAGAGTACAATCAATCACATCACTATGTGATCCTAAAGATCGATTTAGCTCACACTTGATAATGACCTAAGTTAATCTAGCGAATATCAAAATCTTCGTGTGTCAAGTCTAGCCTACCAATATGAGATTGCATAGATCCAACTATATCAAACTAATGCAATCCCTAGTTAATCTAGCCGACCACATTAATCCAATATAATTTTATCTATGACCGTATCTCCATCTAATGTCAATTAAATTACAACTTATCCCACAATAGCACTCCCCGCTAACACGGCTTACTACACTATTATGAGAGGCTACACATAATTTAATTGTTGGTAGAAGGAAAGAAAAATTCAACAATTTGGTTTTTCTTTATAGCTTGATAATTATTCTTGATTAAGAATGAGGGATTTTATTTATTAAATCTTATTAGCTCATCGGAAGTTTTAGGTTATGATCGTTTGTGATTCTTACAACTATGTTCTCTAGGTATGTGGAAACGCATATGGATCCTAAGAGAGACATACGATCATCATCGTACTTAATCACAATTATTCATCTCATGAATTAATTAATTAATACGATTAATTGCAAATATAATTAACGGACTCCCTTCATTCATAAATCAATCAATTAAGAATGAATTCCATTAATTATTTGCCATTTAATTTGTGTTCCATTAATTAAACTAATTTAACGATTAAATTAAATAATTAATCCAACACTATTCTTTGAATTCAAATTAAATTAATGGATCAATTATCTAATTGGGTTTAATTGATAAATAACTTCAAAAATTAAAAATCAATTAATTTTAATATTAATCTCAGAATTTTTTTTTTTTTTTTTTTGTGTGCTGACCGGACCCGTCGGATCGGTTGGACCGGACCGGTTCGGTCAGCTGAAAAACAGCAGCAAAAAAAAAACGATTTTCTAAATTAAAAAAAATTATATTTTCTGAAATATTCAAAATATTTAATTAATATTAAACCACCCAATTTGATAACACCAAAAATTCAAAAATTCAACAAATCGAAGCATGCTTTCGAAAACGATAAACACGTTGACAAATAAACGATTAACCCGTGGCTTTGATACCACTGTTGGCGATCGTGCATGTATACGAAGCGGAATTTAAATTTTTTAGATCGAACTAGTTTCGATTACATGCATAAACTAATCACATAGTCAACGTACCTTAACGCTTCCGTCATACATATGGTAATTATCGATTTAATTGAAAAACACGTAAAACCGAAAATTACGAAACATGCTTGTTCATCATTAAATAAAATCGAAACACGTAATCACATATTACTCATAATCATAAATTACAATTCATACAAACATGCTCGAATTAATTTACGAAAGTTTCGATTTATTTACCTCTTGTAGCGTGAGATTTCGACGAATCGAAACCTAGAACCAATCACGTACAAGCTGCAAATTACCAATCCTCGGGGCTGCAACTCACGGCTGGAACAAGATCATCCGGCAAGAGACGAACGGCGGTGAGTGGCAGCAGCAGCGGCGGCGCGTGGTAGCAGCAGCGGCGGCGCGTGAGCGGCGTAGCGGCGCGTGCGGCGGTGCAGCGGCGGTGCGTGGATTCGTCGGGGCAGCAGCTCCTCTCCAATTAGGTTTCACCTCGTATTTTCGACCCACTCGAACTACAGCACTAGATATAAACGAGTTAGATAAACAAGTAAACGAAGGAGAAGAGAGGAGAAAACCGGCGGTGATCGGCGGTGGCGCGGCGGAGCAGCAACGGCCGAAGGGATGAGCGGCTAGGGTTTGGTGCAGAAAATCTGATCTCAAACTCTTGTTTGACTTCTATTTATACTTAGGGTTTTCAACCCTAGTGGGTTTAAGTCATTGGGCTTGACCCACTGATGTATTAAGCCCATTCCCTCGTCGGCCTCGTTTCTAATAAACGATCGTTCACAAAATTATAACAAAATTATATTTGTGACGAGCTCAAAGTCCTCGTCGATACGAGTGCCTCTTTGAAATTTCCAATTTCCAAAATTGGAAACTTCCACTTCAGTGGACTTGCTAAATCGGGAAACTTCCCAATTTAGAAAGTTCACTAAATTCCGCATGTCTCTCTTTCTCTACGTTTATTCCGATTCGCAATCCACAATTACGAATCTTGGATTCAATCATATCGACATCCAATCGTTCAAAGATTAACACATTAATCTATGCTTGTTGTTATCAAGGATCTATATTGCACGATAAGTGTGACCCTCAATGGTTCAGGTGTATGCTAGCCGTGGGCTCACAACTCTTTATGATTCGAACAACACATTGTTCTTATACGAACTCCTCCCAAGATTTCTGATTAGAGTAAAACTCATTTTACATAATCCCCGATCAAATCGGTGCGCAACGAATCAAGATTGGCGTCTAGCAACTACGCATCATGATTCCTTAGATACAAGTGAAGTGCCTGCAAGAACCTTATGATATAGTTAGCGTACAGTACGATCCCTTCGCAGCACATGTCCCGATTGAACTAGAGGCATTGGTTCACCGAGACCTCTTATAAAGTTCAATAACCGTGCGAACGTTCTAGGTATTATAAATCCGTTCGTGTGCGACTTAGGGAAACACATTTCCCTAATCACCCCACTATCAACTCTGGCCAGAGATTCCTTGGATTATAAACCGTCAGAACACACAGGACATCCATGACTACTCAAGCGCTCGAATCCCCTACTACAATGCACAGACTTCACACTAGATTTCGGATTGCACGAACGTTGGCCCTTGGAGTGGTCCGCGGTGGGACTCAGAGACAGGTCAGGATACAATCGGTCCTCTAGTGAAGTCACGATGATTTCTGGGTCTTAAGGACTAATGGTGTACAACTATATCTTAGAAACCTATTACTCGATGAATGAGAACCACTTATAGATTTCTAGGGCGAGGGAGTTCAGTGAACTCATCTAGTATGAGCACCCACTCAAGTACGCCGATGTCACAACACCGAGGACTGATGAGACGCAGTATACATACACTAAGTGCTAGTCTCAAAAGGGAAAGGCCGGTATCCTCATTATTGGCGTAACCCATCGACTAGGAACAAGGTTTAACAGTTACATTACATTGCTGAGTTATCTCACGATTCTACTAGATCAACTCATAGTAATAGAGTAACTCGTTAGGACTATATCTATGCTGCTTGCATGGGATAAGAGATATAGAATGCCAAATGAAATGTTTTATTATTACGAACGAAAAACGATTGTTTTATTACAAGATAAAAGGAAAGACCACAGCCACAAGTTGGCTTGTTGGTCACCTACTCCAACATAGGGGAGGTACTCGGGGACCAACGTCTCGCTCGCGAATGCTACGCGAAAGCTCTACGAGAGGCAAGCCGAAAACCTAAGCCACCAACCATGCAGGGAGATGACACCCCAAAACGCATCAAACGAAAGTGGGTTAGCGCTATCACCGAGAAGGACAATGAGATCCTGATCATATTGCTTGATGATAGAGACAAGCTAGCCGCTGTCGAATAACTTAAAATAGTGGAGTTGATCACCGGGAACAACTCTAAACTTATACGCATCGGATCTGATTTAGACGAAGGGCTGAAGGATCAACTTGTCAGTTTCCTTCGACACAACGAGGATGCATTTTCTTGGAAGGCTGAAGACCTCACCCGGATTCTCACCAAGGTAGCCCTACACCGACCCAAGGGTAAAACCAATCAAGTCACGATAAAGAGAAGCTGCGAAGCTTTTGGAAGCAGGGGACATCCGACCAGTTAAGTACCCGAAATGATTATCCAATGTAGTACTTGTTGCCAAGTCTGGGGGAAAATAGAGACTGTGCGTAGACTTCACGGATCTCAACAAATCCTGACCCAAGGATCCTTTTCATTTACCATGAATCGATCAAGTTATCGACTCAACTTATGGGTGCGAACTCCTCAGCTTCCTTGATGCGTATCAAGGATACAACCAAATACTACTTGCCCCAGAAGATCACGAGAAGGTAAGCTTCGTCACAGACCAAGGCATCTACTGCTATCGAGTTATGCCCTTCGGTCTCAAGAACGAATGAGCCACTTACCAGCGTTTAGTGAACACAATGTTCGCTGATCTAATTGGTAAGAATATGGAGGTCTACATCGACGACATGATCGTCAAGAGTATCCAAGTTTCGGATCACCTCGCCGATTTGGATTTGTGCTTCTCCATCCTACGAAAAAATAGGATGAAGCTGAACCCTTTAAAATGTTCATTTGGGGTTTGAGGAGGCAAGTTCCTAGGTTATATGATCTCACAACGTGGGATTGAAACCAATCCCGCCAAGATCAACGTTATTACTACCATGGATCCCCCCATGTCGATCAAGAAAGTTCAACAATTCAACGACTATTTGGAGGCGTTGAACCGGTTCATCTCCCTGTAAGCAAACAAGGGCAAAAAGTTCGAGTGGAACAAAGAGTGCCAACGCGCCTTCGCAGAATTGAACGTATACCTTGCATCTCCACGTCTACTAGCAAAGCCTCAGCCTGGAGGTATCCTCCTCTACTTGGCTATCTTGAATGATGTCATTAGCGCAGTACTCGTCCGGGACGGTGAGAAAGGTCACCAACCGATATAATACATCAGCCGAGCTCTTCAAGGAGCTAAGCACCGCTACACCAACACGGTAAAGCTCGCCCTTGCCCTCATCGGCGTGGTTAGGAAGCTCCGACCTTACATCTAATCGCATCAAATGATAGTTGTCACTAACTATTCACGCCCTGCCATCAAAGCACATGTCCAAGCCGACTTTTTCGTGGAAATGACAACGCCTGAGGGGCCACCTACTTTTCCACCTGGACCATTAATGTTGACGGACGCTCCAATAACACGGTGGGTGGAGTAGGTATCGTCCTCTTAAGCCACGATGGGGACGAATTCGAGTTCGCTCAAAGATTCCACTTCTCGGCTTCTAACAACGAAGCAGTGTACGAGGCCTTAATCGCAGGGATCCGCCTTGCCCTATTGGTTGGAGCCCGCAAACTCTTAAAACATAGACTCCCAACTCGTCGTCAACCAATTCCTTGGAATTTACAAGGCCAAGGAGGATACCATGTCCATGTACCTTGCTCTCGCACTCACACTCATGTCCAAGCTTGAGAATTACGAGATAAAACAAGTACCTCGCGCCAACAACGCGAACGCAAATAAGCTGGCGAGGCTAGGAAGTTCTATGGTAAGAATCAAGAGTCGGAGAGTCACTCTCCTCACTTCACGTCAACCAGAGATAGCCTCCAACATCGAAGTACATTACACTGAGGAGGACGACCCTTGCTGGATCAATCCTATTGTGAACTGTCTCAAGAACGGTGGACTTCTACCCGATCCCGCCCAAGCGCGGAAACAAAAAATGAGGGCCGCTCGTTTCCTAATCATCGATGAAGCGCTCTAAAAATGAGGGTATTCTTTACCCTACCTCAAGTGCCTCAACCTGACAACGACGGACTACATACTCCTAGAAGTTCATGAAGGCCTTTGCGGCAACCATTTAAGTGGAAAAACCTTAGCACTCAAGGTGTTGAGGCAAGGTTACTATTGGCTCACCCTGCACGAGGATGCGAAGAAATTAGTACAACAATGTAAGCCTTGCTAATGGCATGCTAACATCGTTCACATGCCAACCGACTTGATGCAACCCATAGACAACCCCATCCATTTCGCTCAATAGGGCATCAACTTAGTCGGACCTTTTCCACCCGCCACGGGAGGACGCAAGTTCCTCATTGTGGCGGTGGTCTACTTCATAAAGTGGGTTGAAATTGAACCCTTAGCTCGAATTCGGGAAAAAGAAGTCATCCAATTCCTATGGAAAAATATTGTGTGCCGTGTTGGGATCCCACGCTCCATCATCTTGGATAATAGGACCCAATTCTATGGCGATAAAGTCAAGGGGTGGTGCATATGCTTATTGATAAGTGTTCATTTTGCATGATTTTTACTTATCAATTCTTCGAGTTTTGGTCTTCGTTCGTCCGAGTTTTCGGCTTTATTTGTATATATTATGTTGTTTTTGTTTTATTTATATTTTAGGTAAAGATAAGCTATTTTTGCCGATTCGAGACGATTTTGGAAGCGAAGCCGAGAACCAAACCAAACACGTGCAAAAGTGCATTCTCGCGGATTGTGGCAGTGTTTGGTATTTAAAGCATAACTTTTGCATACGACCTCCGATTGGGCTGATTCGAGTGGATTTAGAAAGATAACTTCAAGGGCTACAACTTTTGTGAAATGCACAATTGTCGAATTCGGGCTGAAAAAGGGTGAAAAAAGTGTTTGAAGTTTATGCAGAGGCCAGATCGCGATCCAGAATCACCGGATCGCGATCTGGTGGCAAATTCCAGTAGCAGCGAAAAGTTGGGGCAGATCCCGATCCGCACTTCCTGGATCGCGATCTAGGAAGGCGGTGGGCAGTTTTCGAGGTTGCCAGATCGCGATCCAAGAAGCCCAGATCGCGATCTGGGCACAGAAATTGAGTCTAGATATTTTTCTTTGATTTTTCACTATAAATAGAAGGTCTCTTTTTCATTTTTCAACCTCTCGATTATATCTCGGCCTTTTCTTCGGTTTTCTCTTCGGTTCTCGCCAGTTCTTCGCGGGAAGCTTCGACGAGGGTTTCGACTCGGGTTTTTCATAAGCTTTTTCTTTACGTTTAGTTTATGATTTCTCGTGTTCTTCATTTTGATGCTATGTTTGTAATGAACTGAGCATTTTCTTTTAGGGGAAATGAAACCTTGTATATATTGATTTTGATTTCCAGATCTGTGATCTATTTGTCGTTCTTTGATTCTGTTTATGTTTTCATGTATTAAATGCTTTCGATTGTTTGGCCAACAGTTGAATTGATTCTAAATGGGAATGAACTCGAGAGAGGATTTCTCGTTTGATTTTAGGAAAGCATAGCTCGGGTTGTGGAAACGGAGACGTGATGCACCTCGGGTAGCCCTTAAGGACTTGACCTAAATGCTCTCTTAATATCAGGTTCTGAACGGAGACGTCAGACCTGTGGGTAGACTCTAACTACACTGGAGACGGGGGTTAGGGTATTTTAGTGTCTGGGTTAGCGAACATAGAATTGACAATAGATTCGGATCTGTAGATCTTTATCGATAGTACACTGGTGGATTTTTCCCTAGAAGCCATCACACGTCGGAATTGTTCGTTTTTACTGGCGGACCGTTGTTTTTATTCTTTTTGTTTCCTTTTGGCTTCATGTCATCTCCCATCTTTTTCTCCCGTCTAGATAGAGTTTAGGATAGTATAATTACGGTACTTGGTAAATTTAGGAACTTAATTCCCTGTGGATCGATATCTGGAATTCACTATTCTACAAAACGCGATACTGTACACTTGCGGTTATTCATACGTAGGTTTTACGCGTATCACTTATCCATCAATCATTTCTTCACTTCGGTTGCCAACCCCCAAGCTAATGGCCAGCCGGATGCCACTAATCGCACTATTCTCCAACACATCAAAGCAAGGGCTTGGATGTGCCAAGGGCAAATAGGTCGACAAATTACCCAGTGTCCTATGGGCGTATCGAACAACTACGCAGACGGCGACCGGCGAGTCTCCATTCAACTTGACTTTGGTACATAAGTTGTCGCGCCCGTTGAAATTGGCGAACCTTCTTCGAGAGTTACCAATTACTCCCTTGAGACCAATTAAGAAGGTATGAGAGCTGTCTTGACCTTGTCGATGAAATTAGAGAAGCTGCTTCGATCCGCCAACAAATGTATAAGGCTCGCATGGCGAGATCTTACAATGTAAGGGTCAAACCTCGCTCCTTCCAATTTGGCGACACAGTCCTTCGTAAAGCCGAATCCTCGCGCCCCATTGGCAAGGTCAACCCCAAGTGGGAGCTACAAAGTTACGCAAGTCGTCAATACGGGAGCCTATCGCCTCGAGAACCTCGATGGTCACCCTATCCCGAGAACTTGGAATATAAGAAACCTCAAAATGATCTACGCTTGAGGTATATCCTCAGTTCACATCGACATACTTTATTCCACATTCACTTCATTTACATCATGACATCAGCTTATAGTTCAGAAACCTTGCAGGAGCTGCATTCTTCCACGTCCCTCGACCTCCAAGGATGTCATGACACTGGAGCCTTTCAAGCCCACAACAAGGTTCATGATCGTTTGATCCTAAACTAGGGGGCTAGTCACATTATCCACATCATCGCATCCTAACATCTTCACATTTTTTGTACCAACATATAAAGATCTATTAGGATGATGAATACCCGTCCAATCGACTACCCAAAGGAGGAAGATGCTCCGCGGCCCCTCATGAAGGGTAATTTCATACTAACTAGTTGATATCCCCTCAAACATACATATTGTGATTCTATTAACACATTTAAGTCATCCCATTTCACATACATGGGCATACATTAGAGTATTGTGGATCAAGAATCGATCATATATTACGAGGTGTGAGAGATCTTCACGATCCCCACTTTGGGTATGTGAGCTCTCATCCTAGACTACATCTCGATGCAAGCCCTTAAATATCTACTGCACGTGCTCATAGGTTTTCCTCTACATTTTCAGGCATAATGATATGATAAGGAACGTCAAATTGGATTCGAATTGCAAAATAACTATTTAATTTGGAGAAGAGTTATTAATGATATGATAAGGAATGTTAAATTGTATTCGAATTCAAATTGGATTCAAATTGATAAGGAACGTTAAATTGGATTCAAATTGCAAAATAAATATTTAATTCGTAGAAATTAATTCTTTACCGTGCTTCCGTTCTGCGTCAGTTGGCATCAGTAGCGAGGTTTTTCTTGGTTAGATGGCGAAAGGTGCGAAACATGGAGACAACAACTACGTTGGCGATGACCGCGGGGTTGAGAGACTGCAAAATCTGCGGTTGGTGCGCGAGGGATTTGCCCTTGACGACAACAACAGAAGGACTGATCTAGCATGATGATTGCCGACGGTGTAGCCCGAGGTGCATATGTTAGACACAATTATCATGGACCTATTCAACGTCAATCAAGTTATGACGACTATTCAAAGGTAAGAGGCAACTCTGAGTTTGAAGAAAATCTGCATAGAAGGAGGCAAAAGGATCGTGATAAATATCGGGTAAGAGCTGAAATTCCTTCTTTTAGTGGAAATTTTCTTGAAGTTGAGGATTTTATCGATTGGGTATCAGAAGTCGAAAGGTATTTTGAATTGATGGATATTTTGCCGAATAAGATGGTAAAATTGGTGAGGTGTGAGATAAAGGGTAGTGCAGCCGCATGGTGGGATGGGGTACAGTGGAAGAGGGCTAGACAAGAAAAAGTTCCAATCCAATCATGGAGGAGGATGAGAAAAATGTTGATGGATCGTTTTTTACCCCTAGGTTATGAGCAACGTCTATTTCAACTATATCGTAATTGTTCGCAAGAGAGTAGATCTGTTAACAAGTATACTACTGAGTTTATGAGACTAGCAAACTTAAATAACCTGCAAGAATCCGAAAGTACGGAAATTTCACGGTACTTGGCAGGATTGAATATTTCAATACGTCTTAGGATGGGGTGGTGTACATTCTACACCCTTGAAGAGGCTCAAGAGTTAGCTTGGAGGGATGAATATTATTAACGAAATAGTTCTTCTAGAAAAACCGAAGATGTTGCACCCGTTGTCAAAGTTAAGGAGGTACAAGATACTTCGTTCGTTATTCAAGCACCCAGTTTGGTGGATGATCATGGCGTAGAAGTTAATGAAGTTGAAGATGAAATTGTTGATGCAAAAGTTAAAATTAGGGTAGCTATGATTAACGATGGCATTAACGAAATTAAGGTGAAAGTCGATGAAGTTGAAGGGAGAGTCAACGAGGTTGAAGACAACATCAACAAAGTCGAAGAAAGCGTCAACGGGATAGAAGAGAACGTTAACGAGGTTGAAGAGGGAGTCGATGAGTTTAAAGAGGGTGTTAGAAATAAATTTGAGGAATAATTGGAAGTTGTAAAATTTGTTCACGATGAGGAAGGTGCACGAGAAGAGAAGGGACAAGTGGATTGCGTTGAGGTATGTGATCTAACTGTAGATAGTGTTTGCTGTGAAATTCTTGTATCGGAGAAATTGTTGGAGCCATTGGAATTTTCGATTAAGAAGCCAATTTGTCCAATGCCTCGTTTGGAGGAAGATTTTATAAGCGAGATTTTTGTGCCGGGAATATTGGTGGAGCAATTGAAGTTGTTTGCAAAGAAATATGCATCTCTATATTTTGATCATAGCTCGAGGTCGAGATCTTTTGAAGAAGAGGAGATTGATAAGGAACATCAAATTGGATTCGAATTGCAAAATAACTACTTAATTCGGAGAAGAGTTATTTACGGGCAATGATGGAAATATCGAAAGAAATTATGGAAAAATAAGGGTTTTCTATGAACTCAAATTGTATTTGAGTACGAAACGAACTCTATCTCAAGTGAAACGGCGCAAGGAACAAAACTCATGAGCAAAGCTCATGAATCACATCAAATTTCAGCAATCCAACGCCATTTAGACTCCCAAAAGTTCGTTTTTGCTATTTTACGCAAGTTTTAGAAAATTAATATCAAATCATAGAAAAATCGTATTAGGATTCCGTAAATTGAGTTGTTCCCAAAATTACGAGATCTACTAGAATCGAACTCTAACTCGTTTTTGCCGTTTTTGGTAATTTTTAGTATTTTCTTAATTTAATTAGGGTTTTCAGTTTTTTAGTATAAATAGCTGCCTTAGGACTTTATTTTAAAAAGAATTTCGAATTTTAATAAAACAATTTAGAGTTTTCTCTATTTTTCTGGTGGATTCCAGAGTTTTCGGTGGATTGCGAATGTTATTTTGTTCTATAGGATTAATTCGTAGAAATTAATTCTTTACCGTGCTTCTGTTCTGCGTCATGATATCAAGGATTGTACATCCGAAATCAACTTTTCAAATGTGGACAGCGCGAGATCGACGTGGAAGGAGCATCAACATTTTATCTTAGGGCCCGTTTGATTACCTCGTATTGGCCTCTTAATGAGTGATTGCCGCTGATTCGGTCATCATAATTATATTTAGCCCATTTGGAGGGAATCTCTTAACTGAAAGATTTATTGTTTACCTATTCTGCTGCAATTCTCACGCCTTATTCAGTCAGACCTAATTCTGAACATTTTTTTATTTCTTTTACCCATAAATAACATTGTCAATTCCAACTCTACCATCATAAAATGTATCCCTCGTACGAGTCTTTCCATCACCAGTCTGCTCACATATTATTGAAATACAGAGCAAAACTCTACAACACAGTTCTTCAAATTTTGAGTAAGTTTTTTCTTTTGGTTTTGACAAATTCTTATATGGGTGTAATATTTGCTATATTTGTTTTCTTGTGTTTTCTCTTACTTCATCAGCAATTTATAATTATATACAAATCAATATGTAATTGAGCAGGAATATGATGTTATGTGTGGTAATTAATTATAGAAGCTAATCAAATGAATAACAAAGAAGATATCCAAAAAATGATAGGAGTTAACAACAGAGTAGATGACCAAAAAACAATAGGAATAAAATAACGATGAAGACATATTGGCTTTTGTATCCCTTCCCCTTGTCTTCTTTTAGTTTTTTAAAGCTAGATAGTGGTTGTATATTTTAATTTAAAAAAAAATAGTAGAAGTAGAATCTTGAGAATAATTTCTTTGACACCAATCAAGCTCTAAAAAAAATTTAATATAGCCATCAATTTCCTAATATGTTAGACACCATTAGTTCCCTAATGAGCATACACCATTCTTTCATGTGATGAGCTTGTACTTACGAGCCTCCACAATCAACTTCTTCTAAATTTGCATATACAACAACATAGCAGAGCAAATACAACTTCTAAGAATAATTACCACTAAATTGTGTGATATTCTTCTTTGTGAAATACTTTTATATTACGTTAATTGTGACTTTTGTAAATGTTTAAGTACTACATAAACTGTATGATATACATATACCAGCATTGTTCAAATTTTATTGTTGATGCTGGAATCATCATTTAAATACAAACTCTATGATATAAACTATATGATACAAATATAAATATAAATTGTATGATATAAATATAAATATAATATGTATGATATAAAGATACATGTATTATGTATATACATTTAATATTCGACTTTATATCTACAATCTCTTTTTTGGTAGATGCATCATAGAAAGATAATAAATTTCTCTGACAAATAAATGTTCTGAATATAGGAATGGAGGAATCGGGCGAAAATAATAGAGTCAGATAGAACAATAGTGAAGTAGATAAATATTTTCTCGAAGCGTGTATCCAAAAAGTTGCTCTGAATGGTTGTGAAGGAGGTAGTCTTAAGTCAGAATCTTGGACCACAATTATGTGAATACTTTGAAAAAAATCATAACTTTGTTGTTTGTCAAAGACAAATGAAGAATCGATATAACTACTTAAAACAATAGTATCAAGTTTGGTTGCCGTTAACTATGAAAACAAGCAATAATTAAAATCATGCCACCAAAACCATCAACATGACAAAGGAAGAGTGGACAGAGTATATAAAGATCTATTGTTTTGGTTTTTATTAGTTTATCTAACTTTTATGGGTTAATGAGGTATGACCCCCTCATTAAAAAAATATTAGGACTGACCACCTATCATTGTTTTAAATGGCTCAAACCCTCTCACATTTACCAATTACTAAACCACCCTCATATTTTCTAATAACAATGACCCCCCACCGTTTTCCCCCAAATCAGCAAATCTTCAACTGTTTCTTCAATGTAATATCTCCCCAAATTTCAGCTAGTCTGCTATGTTTCTTCCAAGAAAATAACAAATTTTTTTTACAAAGTATATACGATCCTTTCCCGGTTCCAACAATACCCTGGTTTGCTACATTTGTTCACAAAAAGAAAAAAACTGAGATTTGAGCGAATTGCAGAGAAACACAGGCCGACAACAATGGTGAAAGCTAGCAAACCGAAGACATGTAGTTTCCTATACATTTATGGCTCCCCTCCACTGCTATTAACCTAATTTCTAGAGTTTTACAACATAATTTATGTTTTTTCACCATTCTCAGAATCTTCGAAGGACAAATCGAAGTCTCCTCGAAATCAAATAAACTTGACGACCATACGGGACGGTTCGGAATTCTTCAATGGTTGATTACTCAAAAATGATGTTTGTAAACAAGCTTTTTTCTAGTTCAATAAATCTATGGTCGCACTATTTGTTCATTCGCAAATATTTGTTTTCTATGAAATTTATTTTATCAGAGTCCACAACAAAGAAGAGATCATTGTCGTAGCAAAAAACATAAAACATTGTAGCCATCTACACCTAGAGTCAACTATAAAAACTGGTAGTTAACTACAAAAATTAGATTCTCAACCATAATTGTTCCTATGTCAGCTATAAAACATTGGTATTCAACTATAATTGTTTCAATAATTCACTATATTATTTTTCAATTCAAGATACTATAGTTTTATAAAATTGAGTACTCATGATAAAAATCTCATCTCCGGTGAAAACATAAATTTCATAGAGTAGAAAATAAATTGATTTCAAAGACCAAAAAATGAGATGTAGAAGAAAAGGTAAAGTAGTGAAAAGAAATAGAGAAAAAAAAAAGAGGAAAAAAAGAAACACAACCAGATAAGAAGGGTCAATTATACATTGGACCCACACTATATTATTTTACCTAATGTGGAGTTTATCCCTTATTTTTCCCAACTTTTATTAGTAATTACAAGATTTTATTAAGAATTATAATTTGATACTTCAATACGGGCTCATCCTAAGGTAAAGAGTTTAAGGCGTACACCCCTACCTTATCCTGACCTTTGTAGAACACTATTCGACGATGCCACTACTACAGGTGTTCATTCTTGAGGACCTAGTTCCCAAGATCACAATCCTGGTGTTACCTCATTTTCTTCGAGTAATGTGTGGAATGTGGAACAAAGTGACATAGAATATACCTTTTGTGATGAAGATGGAAATTTTATCCCTACCAGAGGGACTCGGACTAATGATTTCACCCATCAGTCTCAAGGAGAAAAGCCTAAAAAGAAAAAGAAAAAAAATAGTCAACTCTCGCCAAGTGACAATAGTTTAGTAAATGAGATGTCAACAGCTCTGAAGTTTATGATTAAAACTCATAGTGGGCCTTCAGTTACAGATTGTATTGCTAAATTGAAGGAACTTGGATGGGATAAAGAAGACATCTTATATGTTTTAGCTGTTGTAATCTTTGGTAGTTATGCAAGACATAGCGAAGCTTGGATGGCGATTCATAAGGATAATGTGGGAGTTCTGAAAGCAATGATTAAAAGAATTGGACGAAATATGGGATTTGAAATTTTAACTTGCAAGGGATTATGTATCAAAGTTTAAGAATCTAGAATATTTATTTATGATTATGGATTTGTTTTAAGTTTCCTAAGACATCGTGAGCTTTTTATGCTGTTAGTTTTTTTTAATATTGATAGACGTGTTTAGTTGATACGTTTTTAATAATGATAGACTTGTTTTACATTTACCTTGTGAATTGGTTTCACTTTATGATTAAATATTTTGCTTATAAAATGTATATTCTCAAATATTGTATTGTTCATTTATTGTTAACATGTCAAATATGGAAATTTACGAGATTATGATATTGATGATGATCTATTGGTACACACAAATTCGACCGAGATATTTGATGTGTGTACCCAGAAACAAAGATAACAATTTTGCATTGTCGGGACATGCTTACACGTTAGAGCTATTATCTGGATCAGCCAGACAATGTATTTGTTGATTTATATGCAATAGAAATCATTTTTTCTCAGTTGTAACTGATTACTTATTAAAACAGTATTATGCTGCAACTATAATTCTTGTATTTTCAGAGTAATTAACTATTTAAAAGAAGATAAAAGAACACAAGAATTTAATGTGGTTCATACACAAATTTGCCCTACATCCGTGAAGACCTGCAAACACGATTTCACTAGTTCAGAACTACAGTGTACATTAATAGGACTTAATAAAAATAATAAAGACACCCTCTTTAAGTTTTACGAAGTTCTTGTACACAACTCGAACTTCGTATTTTCTCCACAGCAGCTCCTCTCCGCAAACCTTGAACTTTCTTCAAGCCTGAACTCCCTTAAAAAATGCGGATAACCTCTCCCGAGATCTATACAACAACTCTGTATATGTTGGCACACAACAACGACGGCACATTACTGATTTACAAACTGCCCTAGGACGGCTTCAATAACATGAGAGGTTTTTCTCCAAAAAGTGCGCAAGGTTCTTCAACGTCTTGAGAGGCTTATATAGCCACGAAAATAACCTCTAAGACATAACTTGAACCTCAAGATATCGAATAAGTTAGGTAATAGAATCCTGGTCGATTTCTACTTCTATTCTAGATAAGTACAAAAGATACCTAACTAGAATATAATACATGGAAATAAATTTAAGTCCTAATAAAACTATTACAAGAATAGGACTCTAATTAATTCCAAAATAAACATGGAAACAAATCTTTGCCAATCTTCTAATTCCAAAGTACGGTGGATTTTCTCAATCTTGACTAACAGAAATCTGGTGCAAACAATCTCCCCCTTTGACAGAGATTGGTCAGAATCCATGTTTAACAAGAAACTCCCCTTGCAAAATGGGAATACTCCCCCTGGAAAATAGATGTACTCCCACTGTAATACAGATTGTTAGTACACTGAATGTTTCGATATAAAAATATCGTAACCAACTCAATTTTCCAGTATTATCATAATATAAAATTAAACGCATAAAATAGCAAATAAAAGTATTCAAAGCGCAGGAAATCGTTTAAGATCAGTTTGTGCCAAAGTCTTCATCACGATACATCAAAGTCCTATGAAAGAAAAACTCATATCCCTAATTAGAACAAAGCTCTGTTAGGACAAAAAAAAGTTAAGGTAAGCCTCAAACAATTAAAAAAATCTGGAACCCACTTAATTCGAAAATCCTCATAAATCTGGGATTTAAAATATTTTCAAAAAAAAAAAAAAAAAAAACAGCCCAAGTATGGACCAAGTTTTAAAAAGGAGGGAAATCAAGTAGACCAGGTTAATCAAATAGGAATATTCTTTTCAAGGATTAATCAAAAGAACATTGAAAGAAACAAGATAAAAGGCTATCAACAAGCTCTTGGATGCACAATATACCTATAGCCACATGACCATACTCAAGAGATCATAAATTAGGTATTTTAATGGAGTTATGAATGCATATGTGATTAGCACACCAATTCGATTGTGAAATTCAAGAAGAATTTCACTAATAAATACCTGAACAATATCCCAAAGAATCACACCCTTGTTTTTTTTTGTTTTTCCCTCTTTTTTAATTTATTTTATTTTAATATGTAAAAAATCTGTTGATTTTGCAAATAGATGGTTCTTTTTTTTTTTTTTTTTCTTTTTGTGATTTTGTGACATGAAGTTCAACCAAATATTAGGAAAGCAACCAGCTTAAGAATTCACATAACTTTTAATTAGAAGTCCGCAATGCATATGCAAATGGCATAATTATTCCTATAGGACTATGATCTTTGAGAATAATGGAGTCATAGGCATTGATCACTCTCGATAGAGGGTGGCAACTCTCTTCCATCTAGAGTCCTCGCATAAACAAAAACATAATCCACAAAAATTATCGACCCAAGTTCAGATAACAAGAATTAACAATCAAACCTTTCAAAGTAAAACAAGGATCAATAAAGGCTGAAATAATGTCGCCACAAGATATATGTGATAACTCAGTATGTCATATCAAACTTGTAAGTGTAACGCGGACATAACAGAAGGATGGTTACACTATTATTTCATTGTTCACTTATGAATACAACAAGTACCAAGAGATTTACGCAAGGAATCAAATCGAAGGGAATCTAAAGGTTTTGTAAAAGAATCAGCAAATTGATTATCTGTTGACACACAGTCTATTGACACAACCTATTGTTCAACTAGATCTCTACCAAGATTAATAGTTATTTTACCTCTTACTTATGTCTTAGTTCCATCACCAAGAGTTGCATGTCCACTTGCACATTTCTGATAGTCCTTCAAGTGCTTCAGATTACCTGTTATATACTTAGAGCAACCACTATCACAGTACCACAAGTTACTAGAACAAGCACTAAGAGGAGTTCCGGCTGAAAAGCATATAATGCCATCATTTTTACCCATTTTTTTTTATATCAGAGTGTCCCATCTCAGGAGCATGTTGCAATGTAGCGGAATTGGGTGAATGTTGTGACAAACTCTTATTTATCAACTAACATCTTAAAAAATATTTTGGTCTGATGTGACCCAATTTATGGCAGAAGTGACAAGTTGGAACAAACATTTTTCCATTAGTTTTACGAGAAAACTTTTGGTTTGTTAAGACATGCGAGTTGTTTGGACAATAAGTTTTCTTCAATCTTCACTAACAAAAAACTGGCACCAATAGTATTGAATTAATACGTATGTCTCGTGTTGCATATATTCGTTTGAGCATGCATTTTAGACAACGAGGGTGGTTACATGATAGTAGACATGTATCATTAGAAGACAAAATGGCAATGTTCTTGCAAACTATTGGGCGTAATAAGCGACTTCGTGTAGTGAAGCCAACACTCTTCAAAAACAATTAATGCGTATTTTCACGAAGTGTTGAGTGCAATGATGAATATGGCATGGGAGATAATAGTACCTACAATATTTGACCCGAATCCAAATATTTCGGCAAGTTTAGGAGGTTGCACCGAATTTTTAAGGTGGATGTTGTGCATCATTGCATTTTTTCCGTTATTATTTAGCTTTGTGACCATCTTGAGACAGTGCTTGTGGACCGAAGCCCCTTCGCGCAGTCTCGCAGTGGTCAACTCATTGGTAGCAGCTTACCTAGACGCCATAATATTCTCACTATACATGCTATCAAGATGATCCTTGATGTCAAAAGCATATAAGTGAGACTTATATTTCCTCGCAAGCGCAGGCTGCATAGATTCTATCATGTAGCACCTAGCATGAGTGTCGTCCTTCTTCCATCATTCATAAGTTTCCTTTTTAGCATCGGTCGCAGTGTCAGGTATAGAGGCAGGAGGTCTCTCATCGAGCACATAGAGACGCCCCTCAATAGTGAGCACAAGTTTTAGACGACGTAACTAATCGTGATAGTTTGGGCTATTCAGTTTTTGGCCAAGGATTGAGATTATGGGATTCTTAGACATGATTATCTGAGAAGTTAGAGAAAATGATTATTAGAGATTCGTATTGAAATGATTTACAATTAAATATTTGGACTTTTATTATTTAATTGTTCTCCCCCTAATTTTATCGAGTTCCACTACCCTCTAGTAGACAAACGAGAAAACTGTTTTTTCTTTGATGGGCTTTAGGTCCAATAGACAAATATAACCCGTAGTTAATCTATCCCGATTATATTTGCCCAAATGTAGATCACAATCAATCATATCATTTGTATGATCCTAAAGTAATTTTTCCTCACACTTGATAATGACCTAAGTTAATATCGCGAATTCAAAATCTTCGTGTGTCAAGTCTGACCTACCAATCACAGATGCTCATAGAACTTAATTATACCAAACTAATGCAGTCCCTAGTTAATCTTGCCGACCACGTTAATCGAACATAACCTTTTCTATGTCAATTGAATTACAACTTACCTTACTATAGTACTCCCCACTAACACGACTTACTGCACTATTGCAAAGGGCTACACATAATTCAACGGTTGGCATAAGGAAAAAATAATCAACACATTGATTTTTCTTTCTAGGTTGAAATAATTCTTAATTAGATTAAGAATGAGGGATTTTTAGAAATTTTTTTATCTCGCCACAAGGTTTGGAATGGTCGATGTAATTCCTACATCTATGTTCTCTAAAGGTATATGGAAACCCATGTTGTACTAAGAGGAACATATGACCAAACTATATAATTAATATTACATTAATTAAGTATCAGGTTTTCAAAACAATTATATGACCTCAATTAGCATAAATCAATCAAATATTATTGAGGTACTAATAATTAAATTGAAGTACAATCAATATTATATATGTGTTCTATTAATTAAAATCAATTTAACAATTTAAATTAATTAATTAAAATTAAAATCAATATGTTTTAAGTTTAATTTGAGAAATCTGATTTTTTTTTTATTTAATGAACCGGTCCGGTCCGACCGGTTCGAACCGAAGCGCTCCAGTTCAGTTCGGCCCATCTGGCCGAATCAGTGGGTCGGGTGAGTCAGAGCGAGAACCGGTCTGACCGATCCGATTCCACGTCGATTCTATTAGTTGGATCGAAAAGAACCGTCGAACCAGCCGGTCTGACCTGTTCGGTCCGGATAAAATAAAAACATCAGTTTGAATTTAATTTCAGATCCGATTATCCAATTTAAAACAATTTTAAAGCGGGAAAAAATCTAAACAATATTTCAAAAATATTTTTAAACTTTCGAAAACAACCCTATTAAATAGTACAACAATTACAATTTTAATAAATCCAACATGCATTAAAATAAGCAAAATATATAACACAATTAATTGCGCAACGAGCTCTGATACCATTGTTGGGAATTGGGCACGTGTACGCAGCGGAAAACAAAAAATTTATATGAAAAACAAATTTAATCATATAAACACGTACTCGATAATAGCAATTAGTTGCGTACCTTAATGCTTCCAGCGCAAATGAAAATAAACAATTGCGTACCTTTATGCTTTCAGTGCAAATTATAAACGAAACATGCATATTATTAATTCGATTATTAAATCACGTAGCATGCTCGCAGTAAATCACAAATAATACATGAACAATTGCATAACAACATTCATGAAAAACATACTACAAATATCAACAATTAATTTAATCATATTAAATTAAAACCTAGTTCAAATCGGATCCGGCGAACTCTCGGATTGATACAAACTGCCACGAAAACCAATATGTGCAGTCGGGAGGAGCGGCGCCAATGGACGCGCCGGCAGCGCAGTGTGTGTGAATCACGCGCTGTCTTCGGGCGGTGCGTGAGGGCGCGTGCAGCGGCGGTTCGGCGAGGGCTTCTCGGCGATCTGACTTCTTTGTCTTCCTCCTCTCGGATTCACCTCGTATACCGAGTTCTACTAGTACGTGGCACTAGAACGGAAAAGTGAGATTAAAGAGAAGAATAAAACAAAGAAAATAAGTACCGAAGAGAAGCGGCGTGTGGGCGTCGACGGCGACGGCGGCGGTGGAGTTGGCAGCGGACTAGGGTATGAGCGGCTAGGGTGTGCTTGCTTATGTACAAGACCTATAAATCTGGTATTTATAGTGTCTTGTGTATAAGCCCTAACGGACTTAAGTTGGACCGAGCCCAACAACTTAAGTTCATTAGTTTTTCTTCGCTCGTTTCTCATAAACCAATGATTGAAAATTATAACAATTACATTTTCGGAATCATTGAAACGTCCACAACATTACGAATGCCAATTCACGATTTCCAATTTCTTAAACTGGAAACCCTAATTCAGTGGACCTTCTAAATTTAGAAACTTCCCTAAGATGTTCGCCTAGTTTTTTCCTTTTATTATTTTCATTCATAATTCTCAATTATGAATGTTGGACTCAATCGTATTGACTTCCGAATATGCAAAGATTAAACATTTTTATCTTTGACTGTTTATTCATAGAAATTGAGTACGCAAGCAGTTTGACCCTCGATGGTTCAGGTGTAAGCTAGTCGTGGGCCCACAACTCTTTGTGGTTTAAACTCGTTCCTAGAGTTATAATTAAGATGAAGCTCGTTTCAACTTAATCACCCAACAAATCAACATTAGTGTCTAGCAACTACACATCATGATTCCCTAGATACAAATAAAGTGCTTGCAAGAACCGTATGATATATTTAACGTACAATATGATCTCTTCGATGCATATGTCTCGATTGAACTAGAGACATTGGTTCATCGAGACCACATGTACAGTTCAATAACTGTTCTATCATTCTGAGTGTTGTAATCGGTACGTGCATGACTTAGAGAATCAAATTCACTAAACATCATTTAGTCAGCTCTGGCCATATACTTAAAGATTACAAACTGTGAGAACACACAAGACATCCAAGACTATTCTAGCGATCGAATCCCCAACTACAATGCACAGACCTCCCACTAGATTTCGGATTGCACGAACACTGGCCCTCGGGGTGGTCCTCGGTGGAACTCAGGGACAGGTCACGATACAGCTGGTCCTCTAGTGAAGTCACGGTGATATCTAGGTCTAAAGGACTAATAGTGTACAACTACATCATAGCGATATCTACTCGATTATTGAGAACCACTTAGAGATTTCTAGGATGAGGGAGTTCAGTGAACTCGTCAACTTACGAGCACCCACTTATGCATGCCGATATCACAATACCATTTACTGATGAGACATAGTACACATACATTAATTGCTTATTTCTTAATGATAAAGGCCGATATACTCATTGGTGGCGTGACCCTTTGACTAGGAACATCGTTTAACAGTTATAATACTTAAGTAAATATCTCATGATCCTAATAGATCAAATATAAGTAATTGTAATAACTGTAAGGACTATATTTATGCTTATGCAAGGGACAAAGATATAGACTGCGAAGGTGTTTTATCATTAATGCTTATTACATGAATAAATGAAAGACCACAGCCACAAGTTGGCTTGTTGGTCACCTACTCTAACAGATGGAACACTAGTACATCCCAGTGTCCCAATTGAAAAATAAACCATGTATAGAGTAGAGGAAAGGGAGAATGCTATCAAAACGTTTCAGGAATATGCGACTTTAATATGATTTTTACGTTTGTTTGGGCAGGATAGGAAGGGGTAACACAAGACTCAAGAGTCTTAACGGATACAGTTGCTGATCCGAGAAACGGTTCTCCATAGCCTCCCGCTGGTATTACTTTAAATTAAAACTAAATTCCCATTATTTATACGTTGAATCTGATGTTGGTTTATTTTATAATGATTACAAGTTAAATACTATCTTTGTGATGATGCATACACACACTAGAGGATTTATGGCTCCATATCGTAATGTACGATATTGGTTAGGAGACTATCGTCGTAGGCGTGCATTGATTAAAGAACAAAAATTTAACCATGCTCATGCTCAACTAAGAAATGTCATTGAACGATCTTGTGGAGTTTTGAAAAATAGGTTTCCTATTTACAAAAGCTGCAGAAAAATATAGTGATTGCTTGTTTTGCGGTGCATAATTTTATAAGAAAAAAGCGTATGAGTGATAATTTTTTTGAGGAAGTTGATCAACCTAATATGTCGTTTGATGGTGTGAATGATGATGGACAAGACCATGAGAATATAGTACAACTACCGGACCATGTGGGTGGACGAAGACATGAAGTATATGGAAAATGTACGCGATGAGATAGCAACCCGTTTGATGCATTGAGCGACCAATTATAATTTATGAAATATTTTACGTTAATTTCAGCAATTTTAATCTTTTAGGTCAATTTTAGTGACTTTATGTATTTATATATTTTAAATTACTTTTATCGTTGAGTGTTATATATATCAGTTGTTTGAATTCTATATTTTAAATTTATATTTTATCTATATTAAATATTTTAAATTTATTTTATATTAAGATGTTTAATGTCCGATTTGTTTTTATATTTTATTGATAAAGTAGATCATGCTTAAAATTTGTATGTATACATATATGATATATGTTAATCAAATTTAATTAAAAAAATAAGATGTCAACATTAAATAAGGGAATAAGAAAAACAACATTATTCAGACATTTAGTTATCAAATGGACTTCATCGTTCAACATTCAGTATTCAGACACAATTCTTAGTCATTTAGACAAGCATTCAGAATTCTGCATTCAACATTCAACTTTTAATCCTATCAAACGGGCCCTTAGTGAAGTTCAAAATGATTTTATTTTAAAGCGGAGTATGATTTTATTTTAAGTTGAATACCAACCATATGATTCAAGAGTATTCCGGTCATATCCTATTATTTTAACATGAATATGTTGCCAAAAATCAACTTAAGGGGTGAAATCGAAATCAATTGAAAATACAAGGACTAATTTTATTTTGTTGTGGAAGGTCAGGAATGAAAATGAATATTATCCAGATTTTACACAAGTTATACGCGTGCATATTTATATATGGAGAATAATAAATTAACATTAACTACAAGAAATCACGACTTGCCATAATTAAAACTAAATTACTTTGGATAATTAATACTAAATAATATTAAACCCAACATTTTCACTCTATAAATAATATTGCAAAATAAACATTAATTTTAACATCTTGGTGAGAGACAATGTGGAAGATAGCAGGAGCCATCGTCAGAGCCCTTTGTTTCATTCTGTCTATTTCGGTTATTATTCCCAAAGGTATATTCGTTTCCTCGATTATTATTCATATATGCTTTGCAGCATGTGCTATAGTACTTTATGTAATATATATAAACAAAACTCATGTATACAATAAATATATAATTTTACAGTAAGTATGTAACAATTGTTTAATAAAATAAAGTTTTCTATATAAATTCTAAAACAATCATAACTTTTATTACTTTTATTTGTAAATTTTATGCTAAGAATCACACAAAATTTTAAAAAAATCTAGAATTAACATAAAATGATATATTAAAAAAATGCGAGGACGATAAATTGTATGAAACTTAATCGATTTTGTTAATTATATTATTAGCTACTTAAAAGTGATGACAATTCAAGAATGTATTGAAAAATAAATTTTAATTAAAAGAACAGTTCTTATAGTAATTTAAAAAATTCACCGTGCTTATTTTAATTAAAAAGAAAAACACGACGGGGCTTATGGTCAGGGGCTGAGTCCATCCTTGGGCAAGGGTGGACTCAAGCCCCTTCAATAGAATTTCTTTACACTATGAATGCTGCCTTCGAACTCTCAAAACATTAAGTCCACCCTATAACTAGATCCTGGACTCGCCACTGCTTACGGTAATAGAAATAACATAAGAAGTTTTTTAGAAATTCGAAATAATAACATTACATGGTTTATTGTGTTGGTGCGATTAAATGAATTATATTTTCCGCTTGTTTGAAGGTTTAAGCGACGCCGCATCATGCACCCCGGACAAGGTTCAAATCACGCAGAGCGCGACGGGGAGAATAATAAGTTCTAGAATAGAGTGGGGTGGTTGACGTCGCCAACACATGTACCTGC